>CM021785.1:4564288-4946409 GCA_011076525.1 Nettapus auritus | reverse complement strand
GGGGGGGGGAAGAAAATAAATCAAGACAAGAGAGAGAGAAAATAATCATGGAAATGCAGGGAAACGGCATAAACTCGCTCCAAGTCGGTTTTACTTGCTGGCTTCCTCTGTTCCAGTTTCTTACCCTCTTCCAGGCCGCGTTGCCCTGTTTGCTATGTTTTTGAAATTATTTATTTCTGACGTTGCTTTGGGTTTTTATAGTTTCTTTTCTCCGGACTTTATCAGAAAGCATATTTGTGGTGAGCGCCTGTGAAAGGACCTGGCTCGCTGAGTAAATATTCAACGTGGAAATGAGCGGCGTGACCTTGAGGGGGGGAGAGGGAGGAAAGCGAGGAGAAATTCATAAAAAGCCGCAAAAGAAAAGAGTCGGGAGAAGGGAGGGGAGAGGAAAAATAAAAGCCAAAAGGCCTGGCCGGGCTGGGAGAAGTCAGAGAGGTGAGGAACGTTGGTCTTTGGGTTCCCGCGGTGGTTGGCCACGGAGCGTTACACGTCCCGGAGGGGCCCGGTCCCTCAGCCGTGCCGAGCGGTGACACTTTGAAAAATAGGCCCATTTAAGGTGCCTCGAGTCGGGCAACAAAAGTCGGTAGTCACTTTAGCTCATCTTGGCCCGCGTTCAGGAGGGTGAATTTTATCCTTGGCCCCCGGCCAGCGGGAGGCCTGTGCGCTGTTCCCGTTCCCAGAATAGGACTCGGGGTGGCTCCTGGACCTCGCGGGTCCTTGGGGCAGGGGCACGTGTCCCTGTCACCGGGCTCCGGGCGAGCGTCTGCCGCATCCCTGCTGGAGACCGAGGTGTAAAGCCGGCACTCCGGGCTTCCAGAACCGCTGCACTTGGCTCCAGCCTTTCCATCTCGCTCCTGCAAGATCTCAACTGCCTTTAAGAACCGTACTGCAGGGCCAGGAGAGAAACGAGCTGGCTTTCTGCAGTTTGTTTTTTTCTGTACGGGATGTTCCTCTAGCCTGTCCTTCGTATCTTGATGACCACAGCAGCGGGAAGCCCCTCGGCCCTGCAGCTGCAGCCGGCACCGCAGCGAGCTTGGGGAGAAACCCCGTGCGTGTCCCCGGGCTCCTGGCACCTTCCGCTGCCCTTGTGGGTCTGGATGCCCAAACGCCAGTTGGGGTGCAGTTAGGCTCCCCTCCCAGCTCCTCGTGGTGTCGTTCCTTCAGCTCTCTTGATTTCCAGGAGGGGAAGTCCGACCCCACTGGCATCAGCACTTGGAAGCGTCGCGCACTGACCTAAGCAGTTGGGAGCGCGGGGCGAGGAGCGAGCTGAAGCCGAGCCTGCGTTTGTGTCGAGACAGCACTGCGAGCTGCTCTGTGGTTAAAACAGGAGGGCTGCGCTAGTCACCTCTGCACATCTCTAAATCTTTCTTCGTTTGGGTGGGGAAATGATTTATTTCGCCGGGTGAAAAGCACACAGTTCGATTTTTCCCGCTGCTGTGGGTGAGCCCTGCTGCTCTTTTGGATTTCTGTCCGGTTGGGGTGCATGAGATGGGGAAAAGTCTGGTCTAGGGATGACCTCGAAGCAATTCCTCTCGCAGCACGCCGTGATGTCAGCCCAACACGGGGGAAAACTGGCACAAAAACAGGGCAGGGGTTCGGGGCTCCGAGAGGGCAAAGCCACCAGCACGGGTGCCAGGGCAAGGAACTGCAACCGCACGTTTAACAGCTTTGGATGTTTGCTTTCGTGTGACAGTTGCTGTTCAAGCAAACAGATCGGAGAACTCCAGGCTTGCAGGGATTTCGGGGATTTTGTGAGACGTGTGTGCCTTGGAGCCCTTGGGTGCAGGCCCTGCGGGGGGGGCGGTGCCCTCACCAAGCCTCCCCTCCGCTCCCGTCTGCATTCCCCGTCCTGCAGCCCGCAGCCTGGGCTCACCGGCCTCCCAGCAGCGTCTCTTGGTGCACACCGGTCCCCTGCCCCATGGCACCGAGTGTCCCCGAGCAGCTTGGCCGGGGACCCCGCAGGGCCGAGCGCGCCGTGCCCCGGCCCTGGGCTCCGCTGACGCCGTCGGCGGGCAGCTGGGAGGCAGAGCCTTGTTTTCGCGGTTTCTCCTCCAAAAGGAAAGCCTGCGAGGGGTGAGGGGCAGACTCCTCGCAGCGAAGGTGTTAACAAATAGCAGGTGATTAAACATGACAAGCAGTGACATTTCTGTGTGGGGTTCTCAGTACCAGCAATGCCAAGAATGAAGCTATAAACCCTGACATTTTGTGTTATGCACTGAGGTTTTTAATAGACATCTTTCTCTCCCTCCCCCCTGTTTGTTTCCCTTACTCCTTTTTCCTCCCCCGTCCCCCCGCTCTCTCCCCGACCCTCACATCCTCCTTCCCCATCCCAAGCGCCCTTTCCCTCTCTTCACCGTCCTGCGCTTCTCCTTCCGTCCCTCCCTCCCGTTTTCCTTCCTTCCCCAGCTTTCTCGCCCCTCGCAGCCTCCTTCCCCCTTCCGACTCCTCTCTTCCTCCCTGCCATATGCGCAGCCGCTCGCAGCCGCTCTCGCCCGCCCCGGGCTGCGCGCCCGCCGCTCGCAGCGCCGCTTCCCCCGCTGCTGCTCCGTCTCTCACATGCTCTCGCACTTGCTCTTCTCTTCCCCTGCTTCCCCTTCTCTCGCTCCTCTTTGTCTCCGCGGCTCCCCGCTGCTGTCGTCCTCCCTCTGTTCTTTTCCACTCTCTCCCCTTCTCCCTCCCTTCCCCGGCTCTTTTTGGGGCCTGATGTAACTCGCTAACCGCGGGCCAGTTGCTTGCCAGGGAGCAGGTGTCCCAGCCCTGAGTGATGTTTTTGTTCATAACATCTTTGCCCTGACTCAGAAGCCGGCGTTTTGGAGACGGCTTGTTGCTTGTTGGTGTTGTGCGTTGTGTTGTTTTTTTTTTTTAAAAGTCCGGGAGCTGAGCAGGCCGTGCTTTTGGGAACAGTTGCTGGGTTTGTGCTAAAAGGACCGCAGCAGTTGTCGTGCTGAGCGAGAAGCCTTGGAACAACTGCAGATTCCCTCCCGCTCGCCCGGCCCGTCCGTCCGAAGGGCGTTTGGAGGTGACGCCCGACGCGCCGTCCCCTCGTTGGAGCCGCGCGATCGAGGCACCCGTGCCCCGGGACGGGAAAACCTCCCCTCGCCTGCCCTGCGGGGACAGGGGCACGAAGTGAGCGCAGCGCCGCGGGGAGCGGGGCGTCTGGAGCTGTGCTCGGTGCCGCCGGGGCTCCTTGGCGTGGTGTGTCCTCGCCGGGCTTGGGCAGAGCCTGGCGGTGTCGCTTGGAGCTGCTGGCCTCCGGGGAGGGTCTGCAAGGAGCTCCTGGGGGTCTCGGAGGCTTCCAGCCCGTCCCTGTCCTCCTCACGTCCATGCTGAGAGCACCCGGGGCAGGCGAGGGGCTGCGGTGGGTGGGCGGCGAGGCCGGGGCTGGGGCAGCTCCCATGAGGAGGTCACAGGGACGCAGCGCGAAGGGCCCAGCAGGTATTTGAAGCGACTCCAAGCTAAACTGCAGCTCGAGGCCGGGTGTTTTCTCTTCCTGGACTCTGCTGGCGCTCTAAAAATCAAAATACCTCCCCCTGAAGGCTTCGCCTTCCCATAAACGTGCCTCTCCCGCCCCGTCCGCCCAGGTTGTATTGATCGGGCACCACCGACGGTGGCTGCAGCTCGAGTTGCCAAGTAGGGCAGATCGATAGAGGCTTGCTGTGGGATTTTTGGCAGCTGGGGCATCCGTGTGTCCCTCCTCCCCTCCCACCTTCCCTCCAGGAAACCGCTGGCGTCGCGGTGAAAGCAGGTGGAGCGCGGCCCCGTCCTTACGCCACGAGGTGACTTCCAGGCGGTCGGCGGGGGGCCGGGGCCAGGGATGCCCTTGCCCGTGTGGGACGGGGCTGTGCCCCCTGGAGCGGCTCCCCCGGGGGGGCAGGAAGGCAGGAGGGAGCGGGTGGCTCCGCCGCGAGATGTCCTCAACCCTCGGCCGGCTCCTGGCTGCCGAACCTCTGACAGGTGCCGAGCGCCGCGCGCGGTGAAGTTAATGAAATGAGTATTTCGGGGAGAGGGGGGGGAGGGAGGCTCTGTACTGCACCCTGGGGCCCTGGGTTTATTAATGGTGACCTGCCATTAAAGACTAAAGTGCTAACCTGGTCATATTTAGCAGCTTTCAATGGTATCCCAGCGGCCTCCGCTCGCAATATCGAGCCCTGCCTTCCCCCCGCAGCCCCCGGCCGGCAGGAGCTGACTCCGGAGTTTTCTCCGCCGTGATGGGTCTGGTGGGCAGCACCGTGGAGCAGGCCGGACGGATGGACAGATGGACGGACAGACTGAGCCCCTCCGCGCTGCCGGGGTTTGGCTGGACCCGGGGAACGCAGGGCTGGAGGCTGCGAGCTCCAGGTGGGAGCCGGGGGCTGCTCTCGTGGCCACGAGCCCTCCTGCGCCCGGCCACGAGGGGCTTGGGAAAGCCGAGCACGGGGAGACGTCCCCGTGGGGATGGCAGCGACCGGGCACTGCAGTGACAGGAGCTTGAGAAGGGAGCTGGGGGCTGCTGCTGGTCCGAGCAGGGATCAGTGTTTGTAGAAGGAGGGAAAAAAAAAAGCCCCCGAGTCTCCTCGGAGCTAATGCTGCTCTCGATGCCTCCCCCAGAAGCAAGCCCCTGCTTGGCTCCGTGTGCCAGCTGAGATTATTGCCTTCCCTGATCACTTCTTCCTGGATTAAAAACTCAGCCCGCAGCGTTTTTGCCTCGTGCTGCCGCGGGAGGGAGGCCCGCTGGCAGCTCCGTGCGGTGCCGGGTGGATGGGGAACCCCACGGCACGGCCAGCTCGGGACCCGAGGCCGCGGTGCTCCCGCTCCCCGCACCATTTCACCTGGGGTGAAGGCACGCCGAGCCGGTCCCTCAGGGGTTTTTCCCTCCCCGGCAAGCCCCGTGAGCCACAGCTCGTCCACTCAGCCCTTCCTGTGGGCTCGGGGCCATTCCCCGGCAGAGCCAGCGAGGGCAGGGGCCTTGTTCCAGCGCCGAGCTCCGGCCCTCGCAGGCTCCCAGCAGGACGAGTGCCGGCTTGGCAGCCAGGCTGGGGGCAATCCTCGCTCGCTCCGTTGGCTCCGCGCCCCGGCTGATCCGGAGCCAGGTTCGCTGTAATCCCTACATCCTGTTGCAGGTCCTTAATCAGCTGGAACCGGCCTGGAAGAAAAAAAAAAAATGAAAAAAAAGAAGAAATAGCAACCCAAAACCCCAACCCCAAAGTGCGGTGGTTAACGGGGACGGGCTGCAGCAGCCTGGTGGGGCTGGGGGCAGAGGGATGGAGATGCTGGGGGGCTCCGCTGCTCCCTGGTCCGGGTTTCAGGCATCAATCCCCCCTTTTTTCACCCAAGTGGGGATGCCGCCCCCTCGGCCCGCGCTGGGCAGGCTGGAAAAGTCTCCGGGTTGTTGTTGGGTCGTGGTTTTCTTTTTTTTTTCTTTCCCCGTTTAATGCATAGAATAACACTGATGGGTCTGAACAGCTCCAGCCAGGCGACGAGGGGAAAGAATAACAAGCTCCTGGATGTCAGGCGAAATTATGGGCCATCGCTATTTAGGGTGAGTCTGGTGGATTTAGGGCCTCTCTGTTCTATTGTCCCGGCTGCTCTGAGCACTGGGGCAGGCGAGACACAGGTCGGGAATTTCACTGGGGAGCACGTGCGGGGGGAGGACGCTCCTGAGCCTTTCCGGGGCTCAGCGGTGGGGGACAGGGGACGGCGTTGGATGAGCAGGCACCGGGAGGAGGTCGATGTGGTGGTCCCAGAGTTTTAGGAGCATGTAGAGCTGGTGTGTCCTTGTGCCTCGGTGCTTCCCCCGTCAGCCCCCGTCTGCTCTTCGGCCTCGTGTGTGGTGTTCAGGGAGGTGCCCAAGTGGACGCAGCACGGGGCTGGGGGATTTTGGGGTTTTCTCTCAGGCTGCTTTTGGTGCTGGTGATGCCGCCAGGGCTGGCACCGTGCTCGCGCGGGCTGCCAGGTATTAGGGGGAAGGGCCCAGACAGCGGCGAGAACACCGAGAGGATGAGGAAAGCGTGATACGAGTGGGTCGGCCCTGGGAAAGTGCAGCCTGCCCGAGCCCTGAACAGGGCGGGTCCTGAGCTCCCAGATTTTGGCAAATACACCGTGTCCCATGCCAGGGTGGGGAGGAGTTGCGGAGCGTAAGAAAGCCGCGCTCGCCCGGCGTCGGCCTCGGCAGGGTGAATTCTTTGCTTCTTTGGGGCCCTTTTTATTTGACCGGATTAAAAAGCCTATTTGAGTTTCTTAAACCATTTAATCTAAAATCCCCAGGTAGATGCGCCATTGGATTCAGTTTTAAGCTTATAAACAAAATAGGTCCGTGTTCGCCTCTTGGTTTCGTTGCAAAGAAGCGCGGGGTTGACCTGTCCTCCCCGCAGCGGGCAGCGCCTGGGCTCCTCGCGCTTGGGAGCCCCCCGAGCTCTATGGGGTGGCACAGGGCGGCTGCCACCACCTCCCCGTGGCTCCAGGAGCCAGGGCCAAGCTCCACCAGCCACGGTGAGCAACCAGCACGGTTCCCAGGGCTTTGTGCCCGTGTAAAATGCGGCAAAGGCCATTTACCTGGAAGAAGCGTAGGGAGAAAGGGAAGGAGGAGGCCATAGGAAGGTGGGGAGGATGGGAGGGACGCGTGCTGCAGCGTGACACCGGCGTGGGCCGGGTGTTGCTTCCCCATGCTCGCAGTCCTTGGAGAGGAGCTGCTGCTCCTCCTCCACGCCCGGCTCCTCCCTGGGCTTGCTCCTGCGCCCGGCCTCTCCGCTCCCCCGGGGTTCTTGTCGCCCTTCCAGCTCCGCACGGCTTTATTGCCGCCACTCCCTGCGCTTCCGAGGAGGTTTTGTGGACACGGGACCAGTTGGGACTGCTCTGAGATGGGCCAAAGTGGGACAGCTCATGGTTTGTGTTCGCAGGAGAGGTGCCGGTGGTGCACGCAGCAGTTAGAGGCGCGCCGCGGCTCCGCGGTGTTGTGCTCCTGGCAGCGGCCGGTGCCAGCTGCTCCAAGGGGAGGCACCAAGCCCTGCAGCGGGCAGATTCAAGGGGATCTACCCCAGCATCCCCCCGACACCCTGTCCGTGCTCCCAGCGGGCAGATAGAAGGGGATCTGCCCCCGCATCCTCCCCAAACCCTGTCCGTGTGCCAGGCAGAGGCGGCGATGCCCACCCGTGCGCACGGTGACGGTGCCAAGCTCGGTGCCAGCGTGGCTACGGGAAGGCAGAGCAGGGGGGTCTCCTGCGTCCCCAGCTCACCAGGAGATGCTCCGTGGGAGGTGGTGGCCAGAACAAGGCTGTCTCCTTCTCCCCCGCCTCTCCTGAGGAAGCGGAGGCAGACGGAGGGACGGGCGTCTGTCCGGTGGCAGCCCGAGCAGGAGGGAGCCCTCTTGGCTTTGCCGAGGGAGCCTCTTTCTATATGGAAATGAAGAATTTAGGCTAATGGAGCTCAACCATCTCTAATTTTGCGATGGCAGGAGGATTTTGATTGAAAGTAATTAAGCAAGCTAGCTGTAAAATTAATTAAAGCAAAAGGGGGGGATTTTTTTATTGGATTGGATAGCGATATAGCGGCTGTCAAATGGGGGACGGATGGGGGTGACCTGAATTCTCTGCCCTCCCTCCTCCCACTCGGGACGTTTATGTCACTTTAATCTCCTTACAGCGGCTGGTGTGCATTTGTTTGAAATAATCAAGGAAATATGGTCAGAAATTGTCAGCTTTCAGATCTAATTTACCTGACAGCCCTGCGCGGACCAGTAAGCCTCTGTGTGCGTGCGTGTGTGTGTGCGGTGCATGCCATGCTGTGGGCGTGGAGGGCTCCTCGCCTCCCTTCTCCCCTTTTCCTTCGCCCCGTCCTCGCCTGATTCCCAGCAAAATTACTTCTGGTGCAGCTGGGACCACCTGGCACCCCCCAGGAAAAGGAGATAACTTGGAGAATTTTCCTGCGGTCCCTTCTCCACCCTCCCCCTTCCCATCGCTGCCTCCTCCCAGCCTGCTGCCTCATCCTTGCACCATAACCAGCTTTAGGGTTTAGGCAATATAGGATTAGGGGAGGTGGCTGTAATTCTTTATTCCAGATGGCTGGCAACTGCTAAACCCACTGTCACAAGCACCGGGTTATAAAAATACTTAAATTAGGCCCTTTGTTCCAGCCCCCGGCCCTGCCAAGTGGCGCTCCCGGTGTCCTGCCGCAGCTCGGCTCGCCCGGCACGGGTGGGGACGCTGAGTCGAGGCGCTGCTGGTGCTGGGAAGAGGAGGCTCTGGGCTCACACCTACCTGGATTCCCCTGCTCAGCTCCATCTGCTTCTTTTTGCTTGAAGATTGCTCCGGCAGTAAGGAGAGCGAGGCACGACGTGGTGAAGGTGCTGAGCCCGGGAGGTGCCAGGGCCACGGCTCCGGACGTCCCACGAGAGCCTGCTGTTCTCGGGGACCCAGCTTTCCCCCCGTCCCTCGCCCTACAAGTACTTGGTGGCCTTGTCCCAACGCTCTGCAACGCGGGGAGGGAAGGCGGCTGCTGTAGGGTCAGCGTTTCCTCCGAGCCGCTGCGGTGCTTCACATCTGCCTTGCTAGGTCGGCTGTTAGGGCTATTATTTATTATTTATTATTGTTCATTAAGTGCTGACAGAGTTGGGGCTTTTGTTTGTTTTGTTTGGGTCTCCATTTAGAGGCCTTCGCTGCGGCAGCCTCCAGTGCCAAGACTCGAGGCGCTTTTACAATTACAGCCGTGATCCTATTGTATTGTTTATGTAATGACTCTCAATCCCGAGGGATCCGGCAGCCCGTCTTAAACCCGAGCACCCGGCACCTGGCAGGGAGAGGGCAGGGCAAAGGCTGGCCCCGATGCCCAGGAAAATCTCCGGGCTTTGCGTTCTAGGGGATGGTTAATGCGCAGACAGATCAGGCTGGCCCTCGCGGCGAGGACCCACATGCAGGGAGGGCGGTTAAGCTGCTTCGGGAGGAGCAGACGATCCGTCCCCGCCACGGCTGCAGGACGCTGGGTGGCTCAGCCCTGGCTGCTGGATGTCTCCCGTGCGGCAAGCCGGGCGCCCAACCCTTGGGCCGGCTCCCGTGGGCGCTCCCCGAGCATCCCCCAGCACCTCAGTCGGAGGAGAGAGACTTCCACCCCGTTACGTGGCTGGCTGGGGGTCTCCGCGGCTCCCGAACCGGCTGACTTGGGCAGGACGTGGTCTAGGCCATGGCCAGCGGTGCTGCGGTGGGCGAGGAGCCCGTCGCCACGATTCCCGGCTTTATTCCCCTCCTCGCCGCTGATCCGCTTCGTATCCGGAGCCTTGCGAACGCGTAGCGTTGTGCCAGTGCGTCCTCATCAGCGTAATGGGTATAATTAGGCGTCCCTGATTGAAGATAGTGCTGAAGGCTGAGTGTGCCAGCAGACTTTCTGCTGGCGTTCACAAGCCCTTTCCAAAAAAAAAAAAAAGGGAGGCAAGACCCAGGTTTTAGAGTGCTGCTTCCCACGTGGCATTTCAGGTAAATAAGGATTAAAATCTCAGATGTGTCGAGATCTCTGCCCCGAACAAAGCATTCCCCTAAACCCAGCAGGAGCGGAGCTGCCGTGCTCTGCATTCAGCCAAACACGGGGCAGGATGGGGCACTGCCGATCCCCCGTGTTAACTGCAAGTACAACAGAAAGTAACGTCAAGAGCAGCCTAAATAATTTCATGGCCTGCTAACCGAAAGAGAGCTCGAGTTCTGGGACGTGGACCAGGCTACCACTGATAATGGTATCTAAAGGCAGTGGTGTCTGGAAGCGGGGTCATACTGTGCTGGCTGCTCCTATTTCCTTCTGCAGATTGCAAGACAAGATGACTGAGAGTGCATTAGATAATTTTCTAACATAACATTCCCTACAGGCAGTTACTGGCATTGCTGTAGAGACGTCCTGAGCAACGTGTTGGCAAGAAGTGCACAATTTCTTTCTGCCTTGTGACAATGCTTGAGACCCCCGTGCAGAGCCGTGCCCCGGTCTGACCGCTCCCTAGACATGGCTGAGGAAAATGCACGTGAGTGCTGACCTGGGGCCCCCTCTCTCCTTGTTTTACACCTCCTTGTCCCCGCTCAACACGCAGCCCCTCGCTGCCTCCGGCACGGCCAGGAGCTGGGAGGATGGGATGAGAAGCTCGGAGCTGGGTGGTTGATGTGCCTTTTCCTCTCGGTTTGAAGCGAGTGGGGTTGGAAAGCCATAAGCTCAGCTTTCCCGTCGCTGCCGGGGTGTCAGCTGTAGGGAAATCATTCTTCTGAGCGTGGCGGAGTGACATGAGCATCAGAGCAGGCAGAGGGGGATGAAGCCCGGGGGGTGTGGTGGAGGAGAGCCGAGGCACCGGGCTCAGAGCGTCTGGGCTGCTTGACATGTCTGGGGAGCGCGCGGTGATTCGCCTCGTGCCGGGGACTGGAGGTGAGCCGCTCGTCCTCAGTCTGGGGCGGCAAAGCCCTTCAGAGAGCAGACAGGCAGCTCAGCTCACGTCAGGTCGCAGAAACCTTGAAACCTCCGAAGAGGAGACGGTCGGGGGCGAGGCACGGCAGAGGCACCGGGAGCTGAAGCTGCTGGGGGGCTGTGGAGCTGCTGCCCCTCGGCGGGGTCTCGCTGCAGGGCTGGGGTCTCGCTGCGGCTCCGTGGCAGCGAGGGAAGAGCTGGAGGCTGCAGTCTGCGGCGTGTTCCGGGCAGAGGTTGCCCTGCTTGTGTTGGATTCGGGGGCTTTCTGCAGGAACTGTCTCCCAAGGGCAGGTCTGAACAAGCCGGTTACTCTTAATTTCCACCAAGAAAATAGAAACCCTGAAACAGAAGGGTTGGGGCGAAGAGGGGATGGCGTTGCTGGCTGAAAGCAGCAGCCGAGCCCAGGCGGGTGCTAACAGCGTGCCCCGGGGTCCTGCAGTCCATGGCCGTGTCAGAGCAGGGCTGAGGACAGCGTTTGTGGGGACAGCCTGGCTAGGAAAGCTGCCCGGGACGGGGAGGACAGCCCCGTGTCACATTTTCAGCTCATCCGCTGGGACCCACTTGGAACCCAGAGGTGAGGGAGGAGGGCTTCCGTGTGTCCCCCTCCTTCCATCTCGCCTCCTCCCTGGAGCACCGGGCAAGTTTATCAATTTACACCAGAACGCAGGAAAATCGGGGAGGTTGCCAAGGTCTTGGCTTCATTAATTCTGAACCCGGCGATGGCAGCCCCCCGCTCCGGGGCTGCCGCTGCTAGTGCAGGCTCGCCTCGCGGCTTATTAAACCTGCCCCTCCGAAACCAGGCTGAATTCAGACCCGTACCGTCTGATTCCCCGTGTCCCTCACTCCCCTGGTGCCTGGAAAACAGCTTATTAAAACTCACCACTAGTAATTGCCTGGGAAGTCACATTTTTAACACTTTCCTCCGGTTCTTGAGAGCTGAAGAGCTGAGCTGTTGCCTTACCCAAACGGCAGGGTAAACCATGTTGATGGTTATTTGTGGGTGATAACGGTGAGCTGGAAACGCCTGGGCTGCCGGAAGCAGAGCGAGCCCCGTGGAGTCTGAGGAGCTTGAAACGTGGAGAAGCAAGGCGCCTAGTGAGGGCAGGTGGCAGAGTCCTTGGCACCCAAGGAACCCAAGAGAAGGAAGGGACTGCTGGGACTGCTCTATCGCCGTGTCAGTGGTGCCTGGGGACGTTTTCAGTGCAGGATGAGTGTGCAGGACCTGTGCTCGCTCGGGCGACGTGTCCCGGCGAGATAGGGGACATCCGGGGCATCCCGTGTGGATGCTGCTGCAGCTCCAGCAGCGGCAGTGTCGGGGGGCTCGGCCTCCTCCTGCGCCCCGGCAGCGTGGGGGATTTGGGGGAAGGCTCGGTGGAGGCGGCGCTCCCCGAGTTCACGCCGCACGGGAGATCCACCCCGTAAGGAGCTGTCGTTTTATTTGCAAACCCAGAGGTTGCACTGGAGGAGATTTAGCAAACATGGGGCTGCACAATGCTGCGTGTACTGAGTCACCCGTCAGGGTTAGAGCCAACGAGCACCGCCAGCTACTAAGGCAAACATTGGCGAATAGTTACAATAGGCACCAAAAATATCTTCAGATGAGATCTTTCTGCGTTGCTGCGTGTTGGGTAACAGGGAGGGCTGGCAACCTAAGCTGAAACCCTACCCACATGCTCTGGAGCTCATCCTGGGCAAGGCGAGCCACTGGCTTGGGAAGGAAGCAGGAGGAGAAGTGATTGCTCCTGCGGGAGTCCTGGCGAGCCACGAGGCTCCCCACGAAGCCGGCCTGCTGTGGTGGAGAGGCAGGGGCTGTGTCCTGCTGGGGGGTGCAGCAGGAGAGGCCCCCAAATTGCTCATGGGCTGTCAGATGGGCAGCTCCGAGCCACCCTGCACAGGGACGGTGGGGGACGTCCTCTCCTGGTGGGTCCCAAGCAAGGGGCTCTCCTGCAGCCCCCCAAGCTCACCCTGCTGCAAGATCTTCTTGAGCCCTTTCCTCCTGGCTGCTCTCCCCACGGCAAGCCATGTCCCCAAAGCCCAGCCACTCCCAGAGGCCCAGTTCCCAAAACTCCGATCCCGGGGGCTCATCCAGAGGAACCTCAGCAGAGACAGAGCCGAGAGCAGGGCTGGTGGCAAGTGCTGGGTCCCCATCCCCGTCCTGTCCCCCTGTCCTGCTGCCCGTGTCCCCCCTGCTCCCTCACACGGCGCTGGGGCCGCGGCCCCGGCCCCCTCTCGGCTCGGATCTCCCGAGCTCTCCCCTGGTTTTTCGCAGCCTTTTTTCTCTTTTTTTTTTTCCCTGCCAACACAGGGCACTGAAAAGTGCTGGCACTGCCAAAAACCCTGTGTGCACTACGACTCCCCAAACATCCCTTTATTTTTATTGTTCTGTTAATTACTGTTTAAACTTTAATAAGTCACTTCGTCAGGAGGGGGGACCTGCAGTGAGGTTTCTGTGCAAACACTGGGCCCGGCGGTGACTCTGGTGTAACATAACCCTTTATACAATGTGGGAATGTTTAGACTGTAACAGAAACTTGTTATTTTAATGACAGTTAAAGGGGGAAAAAAAAAAAAAAAGAAGAAGAAGAAGAAGAAAGGAGCGAATGAAAAAAGGGAAGCGAGTTTGTTGGGGAAATGGCTCGTCTCAATCTCGCTGTCTGGCCTCTTTGCTCCCGGCTTGGTTTCACGGCTGCTGCCGAACCGTTCCCAGCGATGCCCCGCGCTCGGCACGCCGCGGTCCCCTCTGCTCCGCGGGCAGGAGGTGCTGATGGAAGCAGCAGGGCTTGCTGTGGTTGCTCGGAGGCAGCAGCAGATGCCTAAAGCCAATTTGAGCTCAGCCTAATTATTCTGACCCACACGAGAGACTTTCCCCTTCTCTTCAGCGCCTCCTCCGCCGTTTAAGTTTTTAAGTAGCTGTGCTGAAACAGATGCTGGCACGCCAGAGATACGAGGGGCTGCGTCCCGGGGAAAAAAATGGACTTTGGGGTTAGACAATGCTGCCTGCCTTCGCTCGGTGTGCTGGCATCTCCCTCGCACCCCACCTGGCCTGCCCTGAGGCCGTGGCACTTCTTGGGCTTCGGCCTGGATGTGCCCGTTGGGTTGTGACCGGGACAGGCCCCAGAGGGAAGGGGAGCGGGGATGTGTCTTGGGGCTCACGGGCAGCCCCGAGGTCGTGCCGGGCCCGTCGACGTCTGTCTTGCTGTGAGGGAGCACGGGGTGCCCGTGCAGTGCCCGGTGTCCCCGTGTCACCGCGCCGAAGTCACCTCCAGGTTGGGCTTGGCTATATTTAGCGCTGCCTATAGACCTGGCAGCACCATGGCCATGATGTGAGAACCTCTCCGCTCCCGCCGACCTCGCTGCGGTGTGCTGCCCGGCTCGGGGCCCAGGACCAGGAGAAGGGAGAGCCCCGTCCGTGCCCCACAGACGTCACACGTCCCCTCCTCACGTGGGCTGGGAGGGGAACGGAACGCAAAGGGCAGGGCAGGAGGATGCAGGGCGTCAGGATTTGCCCTTTGGGGACCGCAAGGACCTTCCCCAGCGCCACCCCCCTGCCGGGAGCCCTGATTCTCTCCGCGGAGCCCCTCGCTCTCGGTTTGTGAGCAGAGCCGGAGCTCAGGGGAGCGCGGTGCCGGGGCCGCGTTGTCCCCAGTGGGCAAGCGTGCGGGGAGCAGGCCAAAACAGTTCACGCTTCCCTCGCCCGCTGCCGGGGCTGTGATTGTTATTGATTGGCTTTGCTGTTCTCGGCACTTTGTGTTTTTCCAGCTGAGCATTGCCTGCCCCTTGATTTGATTTTTTTTTTTTTTTTGTATTATTTATTATTCTTTTTTTGGCTCGTTCCAGTGCCCCCAAGCGTTGCCCGTGGGGCGGGTGCGTGCCCGGCGTGCACGGGCACGAGGCTCTGGAGGGTCCCGAGGATTAAATCCCCGGGTCTGCCCCTGCAAGTGTCATGCATTAGGAAACCAGCAGCAGGGCCGTGTGTCGAAGCAAATAACAGCCATGTGGACGGGTCTTCAGCCTAGATGGTCTTCAGCCCCAAAGGCTTGGGTGCTTCGCTCTCACGTCTCGCTCGTGGTGCCGGCTGTCGGACCCCACAGAGCGCTTCGCTCCCCCGGCGTGCCCGCAGCCCTCCCCGCAGAGCCGTGCCCGCCCGGGGCCGGCGGCAGGAGCCGTCCCGCTAGGAATGGCATTTTCCAGGTTCCTGCGTGAGGCTGAACATGTCCCAGCTGCAAAAATAACGAGCCGAAATACCCTGCGGAAACAGGAGCAGCAGCGACACATCTGTCCGCTCTGCACAGAGCTGGGAACCGATGCCCCAAAGGGGCCGGGGCGGCTCGCCGGGGTGCTCAGCCAGCACCCGGGAGCGTGGGCTTGGAGGGGCCAAAGCGTGGAAGCAACAGATAACCCGTGGGCCTCCCGCAGGACGGGTGGGCTGAGGCCAGACGTGACATTGAGCGGCTGCTCCGGGTGGCTGTGAAGCGTGGGGCCGGGTGCCGGGGTCCCCACGCGTCCCCAGCACCGTCCCCGCGGCCGGTGGGGTCACTTTGGCCGGCGAGCGCGAGCTGAGCTGAAGGATAGAGCCCCCTGGACGGAGCCAAGGAGCCGCTGTATAAAAAACGCTGAGGTTTTCCTTTTCTGTACAGCGCGTTTCCCTAAATTGCCTTTGACTGTGTGCATCGCTAATGAAAGTTTATGCCCTTGTTAGAAGGACAGGCAGGTCCGTTCCAGTTAGGGCTGGGTCTATCCTTCTGCCAACTGCCCTCCCCAGCACACGCGCACACACACACACACACACACACACACGCTCGCTCTCCCTGGTGAATAAGTGGAGGCTGTTATAAAAAAAAAAAAAGAGGGGAAAAAAAAAAAAAAAAGAGGAGGGGAAAAAAATTTCCATATTTGTGTAAGTTGCTTTAAAAGCATTTTATCATGTCGTAAAAAAAAAAGGAAAGTACTCTTGGAAATTGATCCTGCACACGAGCCCATTGGACAGAAGGACGTCGGGATGTTAATGGCTATTTTGCTCCAGGGTGGCTTATTAAAAAATTTATACATAAATGCTTAAAATTGCATAAATTATTTAAAAAAAAAACATAGTAAGCAATTTGCCATCCCGATCCACTTTTCCCTCTTTTTCTTTTCCCTCGTCATCCTTTTCTTCCCTTCTTTCTTACCAAAAAAAAAAAAAATTAAAAAAAAAAAAAAATCCTTCCCTCTCTTCCCACCCGGGTCCCCTCCCTGTGTGAAAATGCGATGCGCCCACCAGTGCGCATGGATGCGTGTAAAATATATACGATTTAAAACACGACCCGCCGCCGGCCCGTGGAGCCGGCCACAGGGGGAAATAACAAAAAAAAAAGAGGGGGGAAGGAAAAAAAAAAAAAAAAAAGGGAAGAAGTTTGGGTATGATGAGTGTTCCTCGCAGGCGTGGAATGTCACCCACATATCCTGGAGATTGTACTGGGGAGGTTTATGATGGTTTCCCATTGATTTGTTTCCCCGACGCAGCTGCCGACCTCTATTGAGGGACAAACATAATCAGCACTGACGCAAATTAGATGGTTATTCGTTTTGAAAATTGACAGAAAAACAATAAAAAAGATGAAATGCTCCCAAATCAATAGATATAATGAAATTCAAATAATCCGAGAGATGAGGTCTCCATGGCAACTGATAATGTGGAAAAGAAAACAATTTAATAAAGGACAGACACACTTTGAAAACAGATTGGGCAAAGGGAAGGCGGGGGGGCCAGGGAGCAAGGGGGGCCGTGGGCTGGGTGGCGGTGGGAGGGGGCGGCGGCGGTGGGGAGCCGGCAGCCGGCTGCCTCTCCGGTTGGTTGGCGGTGCCGCGGTGAAGGATCACTGTCCATCCCAAGGACGCTTGCCATAATTAAGAGAGGCTTTCGGTCCAGAAAGTGCAGATTCAGGTTTTAATACACAAAATTATTTCAGGAGCACTGAATCGGAAAGTCGTTTGTTATGACCTTCCTGAGAGGCCTGGAGCAGGGCATGTTGGAGGCGCGGCGGCTGAGCCAGCTGAGTTATGGCATATTTGTGTTTTTATAGTGCGGAGGGGAGGGGGGAAGGGGGGAAGAAGGTTAAACAGTATTTACAGCTCAGTTGTTTTCAGAAAGGAAAGAGAAATAGAGTTCATGAAAAGATGCGAGCGGAAGAGAGCGAGCGAGGGAGAGGCAGAGACCCCCCGCCCGGCACGCTCCCGCCGCGGGGACGCCGGCTCCAGCGGGACGCTCGCCGCCGCGCTCCTTGCCTTGAGGTGTGGGGGGCAGCGGGGCCGGGGGCGCACAGGGGCCGGGCTGGGGCGCGGGGCTGGCCTTGCCGGGGCCTCCCGGGACGCCCGTCTTGTCTCTCCCAGCAGAACAAACCTCTCCCGGGAAACCCTCGCGTGGCCCTGCGGGTGCGAGCGCTGCGCTCGCACGGCTGCCCGCCGCTACCGCCGCCGGCTCTCCCCGCGTGGGTGCTCGCCACGAGGAGCTGCGGCCACGCACGCGGCCGGCTCGGACGGCCGCAGACCACGCAGGGCGTTCGTGGACCTTCGCGTGCCTGCCTTCGCACGCCGCCGGTGCGCTCGGAGCTTCCCAGGTGGCGCGTGCCAACGGCCACGTCGCAGGGCACGCGCGCGTCCCCTCCGATGGGTGCTGGCGGCCGGCGGGAGCGCGAGCACGGGGATGGGCTCATGAGGACGGGGGGGTAAGAAGATGAGCCCTGGTGGGCAGGGGAACGCGCAGCAAAAGGCAAGGCAGAATTAGCCGCGGTGCGAGATCGCACTAATGAACTTTTTGTGGTCCTCTGGTTCTTGGTGGTGCCACAAGCACGCAGGCTCCCGGCTCTGCTCCTGCCTTCCCACTGCAGTTAGTTAGGGCTGGGGCTGAGCTTTGGGGTGCTGACAGGGGCCAGCAGCCTCCCCAATCCCCCTGCAGCTGCCTCGCAGCCACCCCGAGGTGCTCAGGGAGCCCCTGTCAGGAGGAGCTCGCTTAGCCCCTGCCCTCAGCTGATGCTGAGCTGCTCCTCACAGCTTTGGGCTTGGGTAAAGCGACTTGGTACAGACACCAAGGGGGTGATACTGGGGGTGATTCCCTTCCCGGGCTGTTCTCTCCCAGGTCCTGTGTACTCCCCCAGCATCGGGTACTTGCAGCTAAGCCTGGATGAGGTGTGCCATCCACCAGCCCCAGTAGTGCTGGGGCAGCACGGGCTACACGAAAACAGCAAAGAGAAGCCTCAGCAACATGGGGCTGGGGTCTCCATTGTGGTGCTGAGCAAGGAAACTCCAGTTTTCCCCAAGCCTGCCCCAGGAAACTCCTCCCCAGGCGATGCCCAGAGGCTGGTACCAGCACTGGGACGTCACCAGTAAGTGAGGGAGAGCAGGAAAAGAAAACCCCTGGGGCTGAAATGGGGGAAACACGAGCTGAGCTTAGCAGAGCGAGGAACAGTTTGCCAAAAGTCCTCCCCGAGCCTTCGCACACCACCAGCACGGGGTCACCAGCCCCTGGGCTTTCTCCGTAGGTCCTTGCTGGATCCCCCTCTCCCCCCTCGCTGCTTCCCTGCACCCCTTGCCCTTTTGGCAATCACAAGGGGCTCACGTCTCCTCTCCAGGTGGGCACAGTCGTGGCCACGGAGAGGGGAAGGCAGAGCCCGTGCTGGCGTGGAGCTGCCCTGACACCCGGCCTGGCATCGCCCCTCGCCCCTCTGCTGCTTTCCCCTCGGTTTTCTTCACAACCTGCGGGGAGATTGATGGCGGGCCGGCGATGTTAGCGGTTCCGCTTGATTTATAGAGTTACTTAGGCTGAGTGAGGCCACTTAGGATAGTAAACCTTTTAACTGGACTAAAAAAATTAATAATAAATAAATAAGGCAAGGAGGAGAAGCTGGACCTCTCGGCTCGGTGTTACCTAAAGGACTCCGAGGACAGAAAAATCCCCGGCAGCGTCCTCGCTGCTGCTGCCGAGGACAGGTTTTGTGGCACTAAGAGCAGGAAACTTTCAAAACGCTCCAGCATCAACAGAGGCACTGCGGTTTGGCTGCAGGACGCTTCTCAAGGCGCGTCCAGCCGTCCCGCAGCGGTGCTGTCCCCCCGGCATCACGTGAATTGCAGCAGCAGCGAGGCGCCGGGCCCGCTGCGTTGGGCTGGAGCTCCAAAAGCTGCCGGGCTGCGGAGACCCGGCGGGATGGGGGCAGAAGGGGAAGGGACAGGCAGGGACACGGCGCTGGTGTCGGTGCCCGGGCTCTCGGAGCTGGGGTCGGGCGAGATCAAAGCTGCGTTTTGCGATCTGCTGGGGAAAAGCTTGCGGCGCGCGTTCCTAAAGAGCTGCGAGCGAGGATTAGCCCCGTCCTCGCTCGCAGCTGAGCCGCGTTCCCCTCCAGCCGTGCCAAATGCCTGCGAAGAGCCGGGCGAGCGGCTGCGGAGCCGGGGGGCAGCGGGGAGCTTTCAGCCCCACCGAGCAACCGTGGGGGGCGTCCGTCCTGCCCGCTGCGGGCTCTGCTCCCCGGTGGGATCGGGAGCGCTCGAGCCGCAGCCCCTTGCACCACTGCAGCAGCGCCGGGGCTGTGCTCGGGCCAGCTCGCTCCTAGTGTGAGGTCTGCGCTGCCTTCCTCTCCCCGGCCAGTGATATATGGCATAAATTAGGCCTCTGAAGGGGGATACTGCATCCTTAAGAAGAAATATGTCCTCATTTTTCTTAAACACCGTTTGCACTGAGTGAAATGTTTAGAAGGGACGCTGAGGGATAACTTTATTTCTTACTAGGGAGTTCAGAGCCGTTCAGTTAAACCCATAAAACACTGGGAGTAGGGAAGCTGACAGCCTGCCCGTGCATTAGAAAAGCCATTACTCATCTGGGGGAAATTCGCCCCATGCCGGAGCCTGGCGTTACCGGTGGGGTGGTCCAGGGGAGGATGCGGGATCGTCTCCCGCGGCCATCTCAGGGGTCAGGGGGATGCTCAGGGGTGGAAGAGGCTCGGTGCGGGAGCAGAGAGCTGCCAGGCAGACCTAAAGGCACCGGGTGAGCGTTGCGGGGCTCAGCCAGGTGGGTCATCGCCCTCATTCCTCCTCCTCGGCGTGGGAAACGAAGGCACAGAAGGCTGGGGAGACCTTCGGTGACACCGTGCCCGAAAACCAGGCTGGCAGCCAGGGCTCCTGCCTTATAACCCCCTGCGTCAGCCTCTGAAACCGAATTCCCTCCCAGAGCAAGGAGCAAAAGCCTGCAGGGTCCTGCTGCAGGGCTTCAGGAGCCCTGGCAGCACCTTCATTCCCGTGCTGAGCCCTCGCTTTCCCGTGGGATTTAGAAAATGGAAAGGCGAGGTCTCGTGGGTGGCAGCAATGGCAATTCCTCCCTCGCTGGCGTTGGGGCGCAGATGTGGCCGGGTGGGCTCCTCGCCGCTGCCCCCGGCTCACCCGGCCCCGTGGCAGGCACGGCATCAGCGGTGACTTTCCGTTCGGTGCTTGATTTTGGAGGCCTGACACCAAAAGATTTAATATTTGTTGGAAATGAGAAACAGTCCTCAAATGAATTTGGAGAGCCTGGGAATTAATGTCAGCTCCCCCCCTCCACACACACACACACACACACACACACAGGCTCCCCTCCCCGTCAGCTCAGCCCCCCCTTTCAATTTCTGAAGCCTGCTGATTTGAATATTTATAAATATCAGTAAATTATTTATTGTAGCAATCTGCTGTGCCATTTCACCAATCGCCGTTAACACTTTAGGGCTCGCTCTCGAGGCGGACGCGGCGGCGGGGAGCGGGCACAGGGGGTGGCAGCGTGCCGGGGCCGGGGCTCTTGCGGGCTGACACCAGCACAGCTCCGGCACCAGGAGGGTTTGCATCCACGTGGGGCACCGGAGGAGCTGGGGCAGGATGGGGACCTCTGAACTGGGGACACTGGGAGGGGATGAGGCCAGAAAGCCAGGCTTGTGCTGGTGGGGACAAGGTCCATCGGGGTGTACCACTGGTTGTAGTGCCCTTGCAGGCTTTGGGGACCTGGCCCTGGCTCGGGAGAGCTCCAGCAGCGCTCGAGGTCCTCCCTGAGGACCCTCTGCCCTTGATCACTGGTTTCTCTCTTTCTCTTTGCCCCTCACCACGATTCTGGCTGCAGCAGAGCAGGTTGAGCCATGGGGAGCAGGGCAGGCTTGCTGAAGGGAGCTGCGTCTGGGCCTCCGTCCTTCTGTGCCAGGCTCTGGAGTAGGAAATGGGGAGAAAAGTGGGCTTAAGGGTGGCTGGAGATGGCAGTGCTGCAGGCAGGAGGCCGGGCAGTGCTGAATGCAGTCGGGCTGCGCCGTGGCAGGCTCAGGGCAGAGTCCCCAGCTTTTATCCCCCAGTTCATGGCTGGGCTGTGCAGGGAGAGCCCTGACGGCTCGGGTAAGGCAGGGAGCACAGTTGGTAGGACTGCGATGAGGACACCCTTATGGCTGGTTCACTTCTCCTCCCGTGGCCTTGTTCTCCTCCTGCTCCTGCCCAGAGCAGAGCCGGAGCCCGACGGGCCCAGCTCCGCACCTGGGGCTTTCCCTGGCGGCGTGGAGCCGGGTGGGCCCCATGCGTGCAGGTCGTTAAAGAGCCTCTGCCAACTCCCCAAGGCCAGGCAGAAGAGACAGCATCCACTAATCCAAGGTCATTTCCTGAGCTAAAAGCAATAAAATGTTTTATTGATAAACCGGAGAGGGGAAAATACACACGCTGCATCCACTCCCACACGGCGTGGGCCAGGCCAGGGCTGCCGCTGCCTTCGCCCTGGCCCTGCCTGGGCTGCAGGGGAGGTGTTTGCCGCAGGAGCTGCACCTTCGGCTGCCTTCCCCGCTGGGATTCGGGGCATTATTTGGGGGACACACGCCGGGTTCTGTCTGAGGGCCGTGCCTCCTGCCTCTCCTGGAGCTATCCGGTCAGGCTCGCACCACAGCGGTTAAAAAAGAAGAGGCCCCGCTCAGCGCGTCGGCCCTCCTTCCCTCCCCCTCCCCGCCCCAAATAATGCCGTTAATAATTAATCGAATGAGAGCTTGCAGCTCCTGGAAAGCTGGCGCTGGGACCTCCCTCCTGAACGGAGCTGCTCAGCTGGGCTGAAAACTCTTCAATAAGAATATGAAAGCTCCATCTGTTCAACGCGCCCGGCCCTCTGAAGTGCCGGCGTGCCGGCCCTCCCCAGCCAGCACCCCTCATCCCACGGCACGGGCCCCTCCTGCCCTGCCTCTTCTCAGCCCCCAGCCCATCCAGGGGGGTCCCCAGGCCCCCCGGGCTCTGCCCACACCACCCAAGCCTCTCCTCCACCCGTGGCAGCCTCTCGGTCCGCTGCCACGCGCCGGGGCCCTCTGCGGGGACATGGTTGTCCCCGAGGGCCAGGCCTTGTCCCCGAGGGACACGGGTCGGCGTGGGGCAGCCGGTGTCTGCTGGCAGGGTGTGGGGCCGGCGGGGTACGCTGCCGGTGGCATTGTTTTCCGAGGAAGTGCTCAGTGTAAATAGAGCATGTGGGAGAGTTTGTCCTGGGCAGAGATGAAAAGTCGCCGTGACAGGCTCAGGTTATAAACGGCTTCCTCGGATTGATGCGAAATCAAAACATTTCTATTGGGAAGGAGAAAATGAAGGGGGATGTTTACTTAGCCGGGAATCTTTAAACAGTGCCGTGCACACAGGGGGTGATGTGGGGTGGGGAGCGGGGCTGGGGCAGGGACCCCACGGCTCCAGGGCCCCTCTGCCTGGCAGCCCCAACCCCCTGCAGCACCCCAACCCCATACCCACCACCTGGGCACTGATGCTCTGGTCCCTCCAGGGCCATCTCCAGCGGTTCCCTGCAAGCAGGGTTCCCCTTCTCCCTTTGAGGCTATCAGGCTAAAAGAGGGGAACAGACATGCTGAGGTGGTGAGTGTCCCTCCTGCTCCAGAGACAAAGAAACAGGGGATGAAAGATAAAAGCGATGCGTCCGGGCTTGCCGAGAGCTGGTTGCAAAGTTGGCAGAAGAAGCCAGGAGTTCTGCTTTATATTTAACGTAGGCTTTAGGAAAAGATGCCCAAAACATTACAGAAGAGCATCGCCGTGCTCAAAGAAACCCCAGCTGGGGAGGAGAAGGGAGAGGGGACAGCAGAGGTGGGGAGGGAAGGGCAGGAGCCAGGTGCCGGAGGGGCGAGGCCGGGGTGCAGGAGCGGCGGGGCCAGGAATGGAAGACAAGTTGCAGGCTCCCCGTAGCTGCTGCGTACGCAGCAAGTGCAGCCTCGGGAACGTCTGTTCCCCTCTTCCTTTGAATAAATATTTATATATTCATTCGCCGTCTGGTGCACGCACTTGGCTGCTCACCTCCAGCCCAGAATAATGGGACCCGCCGTCGCTGCGGGGCGGGGGGCAGCGGGTCGCTGCGTGCCTCCCTCCCCAGCTGCCAGCGGGGCTGATCCTCCCCAGCTGTTGTGGGAACGGGGATGGGGAAGCACCGGGCGGGCACGGGGCCGGCGGCTTCCCCGACCCCGGCCACCTGCACCCAGCGAGGCTCGCCGGCCCCTCGCCGAGCCCCCCTGGCACGAGCCCTCGGGGTCCTGGCCGGGCTCCAGCTGGAGCTCGCAGCAGCCTCCGGAGTCCCAACGTGTGGTACCCGTGGCTCACGGGCTCGGCCTGCGCTTTCTGCCCTAAATAGAGCGGGAATGTGACGGGAAGGGAAGGTGCCAACGCGCGGAGGCTTCGGCGGCGTTCCGGGCGCCTGCCGGGGCCCATCTGTACGCGCGAGGGCTGCGTGCGGGGCGGGGGGATGTGTGAAGGGAGGCTCACGGGGGGTGTTTTGGGGAGGCTTCAAGCCATCCGCGTGAGGCTCCGCGCTTGCTGCTGGTGCACGCACGTGGCTTGGGAGCCGCTCCGTGTTCCTGGAGGGGCAGGGATGCCCTCGGGGGAGGCAGGTGCTTCCCTGCCTGAAAGCATGAGGGCACGGGGGCTCGGTGCCAGAGGGGGGAGCGCCGTCGGGGTGGGTAGGAGCACATTTTGCCTCGCTTTTTACGAGGGGCCGATAGGTTTGTTGGGGGGCGGGGGGGTGTTTTCCTTGCAGTCCTTGACAGGGAAGCGTGTCTGAAGCTGTCAGGAGTTTACGCTAAGCAGCCACTCTCTGGCTCTCGGACAGCAGGTCTAAAGTTTCAGTCTGTTTGTATTGGGCTGTCATGTTACGGGATTAGGGGCTGTCACGATGGCTTCTGGATGCATTGTAGGGGGTCTGATTAATCTCGGAGCACTCCTCCGGGCTGCGACAGGGAGGTGTGGGCTGAGGGACTCCCATCGCGGTCCCGTGGGACAGGTCCCTCCTCCAGCCGGACACGCTGTCCGACAGCACACCTTGGGGACACGTCCAGCGATGTGCCCAGCGGTCTGTGTGTGTCCCCAGAGCTTTAGGGTGCTCTTCGGAGCCAGGGGACACAGAGGAGGGTCTGTGGTGGCTCCGGGCTGCAAGGCCCGGCTCTTGCCTCGGGGCCCGTAACCCTTCCCAGTCCGCGTGCCTCACGCAGGGACCGCAAATAAAAAGAGAAATGAGGCAGCGCAGCTACTTTAGAATCAGGTTTTTGCTTTTATTTGTGATTGAGCCTTGCTAATTGTTGGTGCAATAATTATGCAAGTGACTCCGTGATAGGGACCATTTAGTTCAAGATTCTCCGTGACCTTGAAGTTAAGACCTTACCTTCTTCCTTTCTCCCCCCACTTTCTCTTACCCCTCCTTTACTAGCTGTCACATATGAATAAACTACATTAAAATAACAAACCCACACTAATTAGCTGATTGTGCTGGGAAGTGCGAGAGCAGAATTTCCTGTGTGTGTGAGAGCAGAGCGAGCAAAGGGGCCTGATCAACTGATGGCAGCCCCGGGCGATTTTCTCCGGTTCGGCTGCCACACACCAGGCTGGGGCTGCACGCGGGCACCTCCCAGTGCTCCCATCGTCCGTACTGGTTCTCCCTGCTCGGTACTGGTTCTCATCTCTGAGCCCGTGAAGTGAGCTCCTCACCATCCCTAGGGTTAGACTGGGAGACTGGTCCTTGCTCCAGGTGTTGGGGTGAAGTGTTGCCTGGCGTCATGTTGGGGATGGAGCCGGGGGCTTGAAGCAGGTAGCACCATGCCCATGAAGCAGGTGGCCACACCACGCTCCCCTGCCCGTGGTGTTTGGGCCTTTTGGGCCCAGCTCAGTCCCAGCATAAAAGTCTGGCTCTGCCTTGAGGCCATCGGCCTCCGTTGGGACGGGCAGGTTGGGAGCTGGGCACTTAGGAAGAGGTGGCAGTCCCACCCTTCACAGCACGGCCGCGGCCACGCGCGACGGCGCCGGGTTGGGAGCAGCCATTTGCTGCTTGGGTTCCGGATGTCCCGATCCCTCTAACGCCCTTCCTCGCTTCTTCCCCCTCTCTCTTTCCAGCTGAAAGAACTATATGCACTGACGCAACCTCAGGAAAACCCACAATGGCTGCCAAACGCAAAGGCGGCCTGAAGCTAAATGCAATCTGTGCCAAGCTGAGCCGCCAGGTCATCTTCGACCACGGGGGAGCCGAGCAGGCGCGGGCGGACAAGGGGCCGCAGCGGGAGAGCAGCAACAAGGACCTGCCTCAGCCCGGGACCAAGGAGCCGGGGACTGAGTTTTCGGACGGACTCAGCCGCGTGCAGAAGATCGAGGAGGACAAGAGGAGGGAGGTGATCGAGAAGTGGGTGAACGGGGAGTACAACGAGGAGCCCTTGCTGGGGCGGGCCGAGGGCAAGGAGTGTAAAGGCGCCGAGAGCGCGGAGGTGCCCCCCGAAGGGGTTTACATGGTGCAGCCCAAGGGCTGCAGCGATGAGGAAGACAACGGGGACGAGGCGGACGCGCTGAGGGGCTCGCAGGATGGCACCTTCCTGGACGACCGGGACTCCGATGGGACGGCCTCCAAAGACGACGCTTACCGGGCCTCCAGCGGCGAGGCGGCCTCCAAACTGGGGGCAGGAACGGCCTCAGGTAAGCCCCCCACCACCCACCCCTGCTCGGGGCAGCTCCTCGGCTGCTTGTTCTGGGGAAGAGGCTGCACGGCTGGGTACCTGCTGGCTGGAGGAGAGGGGTGGAGGCTCCCGAATCCCCCAGCAGAGGCCTGCCTCCCTGCTGCGTCTTTGCTCTTGGGACCGTGCCCAGTTTGCTCAGCGCCCTTCCTCGGCGGGGTGTGCGCAGGGTGGACGTGTCTGGGTGACTGTTCCCAGGCGGTAGATCCTGTGGTAGAGTAGGTCTTCCCTGGGCTCCTTCATGCAATTCACGTGGGGGTAACTGTGTTGTGTGTCGTTTCCTGGTCACAATTTTCTGCATGGAAAAAAAACAAACAAACAAACAAACTGATTTTACCCTCATGGCAAATCCCTGGTGGATTCTGCAACGTGTTCACTCGCACCCTGGCTGTACGGTGAGGGCAGGCTGTGTAAACACGCTCGTGCCCACCGGTTGCACCTTGCACAGCAGTGACTGACCCTGAGCCGAGAGCTGGCTGTGGGATCTGAGGCACGGAGGACACCAGAATTCATCCTGCATCTCAGCACAGTGGGGCTGCCTGCAGAGCCGGGAGCCATCCTCACCAGCGTTCCCATTTCTCCCGTCTTCATTGGACAAGCAATAGCAGCCTGTAACAGCGACGTCCAGCACGCAGCCAGCCCCGGCTCCTGCACCCCCCGCTCCGGGCTGGATGCTGACTCGTGCGCGGTTGCCGGTTTTCCCCCAGGCTGTGTGCACATTTCTTATTCTCAGAGAGCTCCTGCCTTTTTCTCTGTGGCTCATTCAAAAGCTGAAATCAGCAAGAGCTACTGGGGAAAGCCCCAGCTGAGCTTCCTGCTCATTTTCTGATACCCAGGTCCCCCCAGATTGATTTTTGGGGGCCGGATGAGCGCTAAGCCTCGGTAAAAGCTGAGGGCAGATTGAATGCTGGCTGTTCGGGCAGAGCAGCTCCCTCCCCCTGATTTGTCACTCAGCTGGGTTGGAGCCGTAATTGAAAGATCTCCCCCTAATCTGCTCCACCTGCGCACACCCCTCCCCTGATCCCAGCACTTTGTGAATCCATCAAACTTTCCCCCTTTTGTGTGTGCCCGTGTTTTCCTCCTCCTGTTAATAATGCAGCCGAAACTCATCTCCGTCTGTCCGTTCCCCTTCTGGAGAGGCACATTCTCTAGTCTTCACGAGTTCAGTGGCAGCGCACATAATTATGCATATAAGATATAAACAGAGCTGTTTAATTATCCTTCGCCACATCAGTGACAGAGTAATTAACAAACATTGCAAGATCAATGAGGAAAAGTGTGACCTTCAGTTTCCTTTGATAGGAAAGCCCTTGTCGTTCCCAGACACAAGGTGATTGTGCCTGGACTCAGTTTTCAGTTTGTTTTAATTCCCTTTAGCCCGCATTTGCAGCTTTTCTTTGCCACGAAAACTAAAAGGAGGGGAACCTAGGCTGTAAAATAGGTTGCCAACCTGTGGAAAATGAAGAAGAGGTTTCTCGTCGGGTAGGAGTTCTCAGTAAAATGCTTTTCTAGGGCTGTATTGTCAGGGGATTACACAAAAATGTGCAAGCAGTCATGGGGGGCTGGAGGCTCGTTTATATTTAGGGCAGGTAACGGCATGTGTGGGGTCACCCCACTTAGGTTTTGCCTGGCAAAGGGACGTGCTGCCAGGTCTTGAGCGTGTGTTTCAAGAAGCCTGGCACTGACGTCGATGGTGACATTTCCCTGGAAAGCACAGAGCGAAGCCTCTTGTGTTGGAGAGGACAAAGTTCTCCTCCTCAGAAGCTGTGCTCCAGAAAATGGACTCCAAGCTCTTAGTCACCGAGTCCCCTCGGTGTTACTGGGTGCAAGGTAAATCACTGCCACGGGGCTTGGGACTGCCTGCACCCCAAAGGAGCTCTTTCCTGTGCTTTGGGGGGCAGTGGGGGGCTCCCACTCGGTGTGGCGTTGAGGGACTTGTGGCAGAACCCAGCTGTGAAGGCGCTGGGCGCCCGTTGCTCTCTGAGGACACAGAGCCGAGAGGTCTCAGCTGCATTTAGAGTTGGGGTTGTGCTGCTTTTGGTCAGTTTTTTTGGGGGGCAAAAAGCAGCAGCCATGCAGCAAACCAGATCCTGCATCTCTCAGGGCTTTCTTGGTCAGTGGGGAGGGGGATCCTAGTCCTGCTTGAAACAAGATGGGCTATACCATGGAGAACCTGCACCTCTGGGGACCCTGTTTCTTGTCCTGAGCCACCCGTTGAAAACAAGGGGCTGAGGAGTCAGTGCTGAGCCTTGCCTTATGTTCCTCCCTCCCGATCAGCTGGGAAAGCTGTTCAGGAGCCGCAAAGCTGGCGTCCATCAGGAGACGGGTGTCAGCCTCTGACCTGGACGTGCAGATGCGTTTCCTCCTTCATTCACACACCTCTCCTGCTCCCTGACTGACCCGTGCTGCTGCACACACATTTATATTTAGCATTCGGACTTCCCCGTGCAGGCTCTGACAGAGATCCCTTCCTACAACCCCTCGCTGGTGCACCCAGGAGATTTTCCTGCACCATCCCGTGCTCATTTCTCTCCCCGTTACTCGCATACTGGGCTAAAGCAGTCACCGGGAGCTTCCCCCCGTGCAAGCTCTCAAAGTTTCCCTTTCTTTTCTTAGCCTGTTGGCTGCGTCCCTCAGAAGGGGAACGCTGGCCGTGCTCTCAGGGCTTTCTCTCCACAATTTCCCGGGGAGACCCCGCGTGGGAGAACATGCAGGGCGAGCGCCGGCTTCTCCAGCCCCCAGATCCCCACGTTTCCCCTCCCGAGCAGACCGCAGGGCAGAGCCGGGATGCCCCATCCCCCAGGACCCAGGCCTTGCTCTCCATTTGGGCTGTTTTGCTTTTCCTTCCATATATAGTGTGCTGCTGCAGGCTATTTTTAGTCCCCCCCCTTTTTTTTTTTTTTTTTGCGCTAGCTCCGGATCCTTTGTGATACGATAGCTGCTCCGAGACACACGGATCTCTGCTCTTTGGCGATGCCCACAAATGGAGAGCGGCGGCGAGGGGAGAGGGAGCCCTTTTGTTATCACACAGAAGGGGAGAGGGAAAAAATGCGACGCAGGGGGAGGGCTGCGCACTTGGCGCGGGGGTTCAGTTTCCCAGCCGCCGTCCTTCTGCCTCTCTTCTGCCCGCTGGGGGTCCGGGGGGAGCCGTCTGTCGGTGACAAGGAGGGGTTGGCTGGGTCTCAAGCCCCTTCACCGTGAGCCCTTCCATCACGAGAGCCTCCGGCCCTCTGGCCAGCCACCCTGCGAGTAAATGCGGGTTGTTGTGGCTTTAGGGGATGTGATGTGCTGGTGGCCTCGTGCTGGGTGAGTGAACTGGGGGAGCCGGCCAGGGCTTCATCTCAAATGGGTGAGGGACCACGGAGCTCCCTGCGGCGCTGCTCATCAGGGGGAGCGTTGCAGTCAGGGTGCTGCAGACACCCAGAGCCAAATCAGAGCAACGGAGGGACAGAAAGCCAGATGGTTTGGGGATGAGGGGTTAAATCAAGGGTACTGAAACCCAAAATCATGCACGGACCTTGCAAAGCTCAAAAAAAAGACCTGAAAAATCACCTTCTTCCAAGGTTTTGGTGGTGCATCTAGTTGTACCGGCTGGGGTCTAGCCACACGGCTACCAAAGATGCTTTCCAACACCAAATGTGCAAAACAGACAAATTCAGAAAGGAGCTGGTTTCCTGCAGCATTTTGTTTTTCCCAGCATCACAGGAAAATACCAGGCTTCCTGGAATACCTTCTCTGGGTTTGGAAGCCTGTGGGGCCTGAGCTGCGCTGGGATCTGCAGAACCGACCGGGGATGTGGGGCTGGGGAGGGTCCCAGCTGCGTGCTGGGTCTCGTGTGCTGCATGTCAGGAGAAAGAAGGGAAAGGGAAGGGTTCAGGGCAGCTGTTGAAGCCAGCAAAAATCACACCTGATAGCTGAATTTCCTATCGGATCCCATCTGCGGTGGGCTTTCTCCCCTTGCAGCTTGGCCCAGGCTGGGTAGGGTTTTGGATTTGAACTGGGAAGGAGGCTGGGGGATTTGTACAGGTCCAGAAAGAGGAAAAGCAGAACAGAGGAAGCAAATGTAACAGAAATGGGGTCTTTTTTTTAACACTTGTTAGATCCATCAGGGATTTCTTGGGATTAATCACCTTTATTGCTCATAGGGTTGCACTAAGATGGAGGTGGAGAGGAGAGAAGAAGAGGTAGGAAAGAGAACAACCTGAAAGCAAGATGGAATTATTTAAATTCATTAAATTAAATATGTGTATGAAGGATAATTTCGATGGCTTTGGAAAAGTATTGACTCACGGTTGTGCACGTTTTAGTGCCTGTTTCAGGCAGCCTCTCCCTCCGCATAGTCCCACGGACACAGATTTGTGCAAGCTGGTGGTGCTGAGCTGGGACTCTGCTCATTGACTGGGATTTGTGTGTGCAGAAGTGCTCGTGTAAATGTGCCCCAGGTTGTCAGACCCCAGCTCCTAGGGTTCTGTTTTCATGCTTCGGAGTCACCGACCAGTTCTGTGGCTTGATGCTTTCCTTTTCAACCACGTTTCAATTCAGCACCGATGGGGTTTGAGCTTTGGACCCAGTGCACAAACCTCCACCTGCTGCCGAGGCACCTGCTGGTGCCGTGGGAGCCTTGGTGCCCCCGAGAGCTCGAGGGAGTGAGCGGAAAAGATGACGAGGGAGGTTTGAAGGACTCCTGCACACAGTAAATCTTTACACTGCAGGAGAAAGCAAGAGGGAGAGGAGGAGGAGGAGGAGGAGGAACGCTGTGTCAGACTGAAGCCTAAATGAGTCCAAGCTGCCACGTCAGAGCGATTTTTATTTCCTCCTTTCCACTGATATTGGGTGACCTCCAGATGTGTGTTCTTCCCCTCCCGGTGGCCTGGGAGGCTGCTGGGGGAGCAGGGGAGGGAGGAGGAGACCGGAGGCAGGCGATGTTGGCTCAGCCTCCCCGTGCCCCCTGGCAGAGCAGCCTTTCCTGCCCCCTGCCATGGGAACACGCTGTCCCTCCTCTGGAGCCCACATCAGGGTCTCCTGTCCCCAGCCCAAATCCTAGTGGGGAGAAGGCTTGGATCCATTTTGCACCTGCATGGACTTCTTTTCCCTTTCCTTGTCTTACTGGAAGCTGTTCCTGGCTGCTCAGGATGCTGCCGGTGCGTTTCCACTGCCTTTGCTGCACTGCTGCCCCTCGGGACGTGGCAAGGAGCTCCCCAGTCATTGGGGCTGACAAGGAAGGGAGCAGGCTGGCTGAACAGAAACCTCACAGAATGGCCGGGGCAGGGAAGGACTACCCTGTCTTTGTCTTGCCTTCTCATCCCCACTCCTTCCCCAGTCCTCACTGGGAGCTCCACGGGCACCCCCGTCCCTTCCGCTGCCTCCCATCTCCGCCAGCTCCGTCCACGTGCTCCCGCACACAAGGACAGAACCGCACCGACCCCGGCGTGTCGGCGTTGGTCTCACTTCCAGTAAAATTACTTTTTCTTCATATTAGGCCAAGGCAAGAGTGCAGAGACATTTATGAAACTTTGTTTAATGTACTGAAAAGCCATCGGCTAGAACATTTAGGAAATTGATTTTCCTGGCATTGATGAACTCTTTTTATTTTACCCCAGTATTAATTACTTTTTTTTTTTTTAAAACAAATTAATTTAAGAGTCGTAAAACCTAACAAGTGAGCCAAACGTCAGTAGATCATGTTCCCCTCTTCCCTTGCCCCCCCCTCCCCGCTACCAGTGCTGCTATAGGAGGAGAAGAAGAAAAATCAGCCCCTTGCGTGACTCTCTCCCTCTTGGTTCTCCGTAGGGGAAGCTTCATCGCTGCGAGATTACGCCGCCACCACCATGAATGAATTCCTGGGCATGTTCGGCTACGATGATCAGAACATGCGGGACGAGCTGGCCCGCAAGATCAGCTTCGACAAGCTGAACGCTGCTACCTCAGAGGCCACCGCCACCGCGGCCTCTCTCTCTGGCGAGGACGCCATGAGCAAACGAGCCCGCTTCTCCAAGTACGAGGAGTACATCCGCAAGCTCAAGGCTGGAGAGCAGCTCTCTTGGCCCATGCACTTGGTGAAATCCGAGGAGCTGGGCTCCAAGCTGGGCAAGGAAGGGTCCTCGCTGCTGTCGCAGCCCATCCGGGTGCCAGGTCCAGACGCCTCCCTGCTGACGGAGACCAAAGCCACCATCCTGCCGCTGCCCTCTCCAAGCAGTTCCCACATGCAGGGCCTGATGTCGCGGGCCTCCAAGTACGACTTCTTCATTCATAAGCTGAAGACGGGTGAGAGCATCAGGCCACAGAACGGCAACACTTACAAGAAGGCCTCCAAGTACGACCTAGAAAACGTCAAGTACTTGCACCTCTTCAAGCCTGGAGAAGGAAGCCCAGATATGGGAGGAGCCATCGCCTTCAAGACCGGCAAGGTGGGCCGCCCTTCCAAGTACGACGTGAGGAACATTCAGAAGCTTACTCCAGTGAAAGCTCCGACACCCAGCCTGGCCCCTGCTCCCCTCACCAGCACCCCCAGCAGCACGCCCGTGGCCGGCCCAGAGCAGTCCGTCTCATTGCCATTCAACACTCCCGAGTACCTGAAGTCAACTTTCTCCAAGACAGACTCCATCACAACTGGAACAGTCTCTACAGTAAAGTAAGTGTCCTCCCGCTCTTCTTAGCTTTGTATTACTGAGGCCTGTGTGTGGATCAGGGGCAAACTGTGGCTCGTGTGGTGATAAATGCTGCACTGTTAATGAGATGTTTCTGCTTGCTCTGTGTCTGTTCCTCTGTCAGCCTTACATCTCCATTTGTCTCGTTTGCACGGAGGCTGTGGCCTGCCTTCCGCGGTCACAGCCATGAATCCAGAGCCCACTAGCTCCTGGGGTTGTATGCTGAAAGGACAGATAAGGGGACATGGTGCTGACAGCACTCCGAGGTCGAGATCGTAACTGCTTCCTTCCTTCTTCCTCCAGCGCCCCAGGCAGCCAGCCATGGCTATAGGAGAACCCGATCCTTGCTGCCGTCTAACTCGATGGCAAAACTCTGCTGGCTGTTGGCAGGATGGGGCCTTTTGTGCGTCCCAGACCACTGAAGACATTTTAGTGCCTAATTCCCATTAATTTTCATAGGAGTTAGGCATACACATACTTCTGTGGGACCAGGCCTGTGTCTTCTCAATCTGCTTGTTCCTTACACAAATAGAGGTGATTCAATTACCCCTCAGACTGGGCAAACTCATTAGCCCAATTACCACTAATAACCTCCTACACATACAGTGCTGGCAATCTCTGCAGTGATGCTGTGGACTGAATGGAGATAGCCAAAGGCCTTGCCAAACCTTGGCTTCCTTCGTAGCTTGGCTTCCAGAGCTGGGAGCTGCAGGAGAGCTGGTGATGTACCGAGGGGCACAGACACAACACCACGCTGCATGAATGCCACGGGGCGGCGAGAGTGCCAGGGCTGGTGGGGGTCCTGAAACCCCTGCTGCTTCCTGGAAAAGGGTCGAATTCTGCCTAACAGACCCTGCCAGTCTTACAGGCCTCTGATTTATCCGAGTCAAGCTGCAAGCAGGGAGGGAGGCACTTTGCCTTTTTTCTTCCGATGGTTTGGGTTTACTTGTCCTTACTGGTGGGAGGACTTGGGCTGAATCCTCACGTGGCTGCTGTTGGCACTCAGGCAAGTGTTCATCACCCCTCGCACATTTCCCTCCCTCCCCGTGGAGCAGTCATCTCCCTGCCTCCTGCAGACAGGTCTGGGGGCTCCTTGGGTCGGGTGTACGGCAGAGGGGAAAGGATTACTGCCGTTCGCATCTGGTCCCCACTCGGGACGAACCTGGTGCGTGCTCCAGATGGCAGGCAGGGACTGCTCTTACTAAAAACCACTGCTGTAAATATTCCTGTAGGCACGGTGCCTTGTTGTGCTGGGTGGCGTGGCCAGGGGCTCTGTGCCTGACGAGTCTCCCGGGCGCTCAGCTGCCGGCTGCGCCGCGGCCACCGTCGAGCTGTGCGCGGGGGCTGCGAGCCTGCGCTCGTCTGCCTCCGCGTTGCACTGGGATCCCAGTCTGATTTCCTTTCTCGTGCTCATTTCCTGCCGCCTGCGGATGGGGTTTGCAGCACCATGGTGATCCTGTGCCCCAGGACTGCCTCGGCTGGGGCATGGTGGTGGGGCTGGGGGTGACCTGGGAGCAGCCTGGCTGTCCTGATGACACGCTGGAGCACAGGAGTGGCTCTGATCCTTCTCCTTCAGGCTGCTTGCTAGACACGGGGTTTTGTGCTAAAGCAAGGCAGCTCATTAATTGTGCTGGTGGAAGAAGTGCTACCTGCTGTGTGGGACCTGCCTTCCCTTTCAGAACCCCTGGGCCCAAAAACCCGGCAGGAATTACCCCTCCCTCTCACACATAGACGTATCCCAGCCACGGGTTGCAACTCTGCCATCCAATGCTCTGAACCTGCCCTGAGCTCATCTTACCCCAAACAAACCCTGGGCAAAGGTGTCCTTGTTAAACCAGGCTGCAGAGTTGTGAGTAGGAGCAGAGGGTGAGTAGGATGCAACTCCTGCCTGCTTCCTCACGGTGCCTAGTCACCCAAGCTCGTATGTCATCTGGGTGCTGTTCAGTTAAAGTACATAAATGCCTCATCTGTGCAAATACAGGCGGCATTGCAAGGTGCTCAGGGAGCTCCTGGTCTTCCCGTGGCCATCCCAGGTTCTCACCCAGTTACCTCGGTGCGTGAGAGCGAAACCAGGAGCGCGGCTGTGCCCTGTCCCTCCGCTAACCAGCTCTGCCCTGTGTGTTTCTCACTAGGAACGGATTACCCACCGACAAACCAGCCGTCAGCGAAGATGTAAATATTTACCAGAAGTATATTGCCAGGTAGGCAAAACTCCGGGCTTTCTTGGGGAGAGGGCTGGGAGGACGAGGGTGGAGCGGCGGGGGGGAGGCAGGAGGTCTCGTCCATCTGGGCCAAGTGTTTAAACCAGCCCTTGGCACTTCCATTTCCCTCTGGCATCTGTGCTCGCTCTGTTCCCCTGCCTGGGAGAGCAGTAGCTGTGAGAGGTGTACAGGCATGCCAAGAGCATGCTCGGCTCCCCAGAGCTGTTAGACGTTGTGACAAATAGTGGAAAAATGTTTCCCTGCAGAAGCCCGTGATGTAAATGGGAGCGCCGTCTCCTAGCTGTCAGGCTGTGCCCGTTGCTGTGCCAGCTCCTGCCTCTTCCCCCTGCCATGGCCAGTGCCCACGGGAGGCAGGCAGAGAACATCTCGCCCCTGAGAACCCAGGCTGGGAGGAATCCACAAGTGATACCGAGTTTAGGCAGGTCTCAGCATCAGTGGGGGATATTTACCCCAGAATATTTTGCAGCTCCTTTATTTGAGTAAGGCGCAAGCTCTGGGCAAGGAATGAGCGATGCTGAGAGGGAGCCCAGGCTGCAGTGGTGCACAGAGGGATGCCACCAGGGACAGAGGGGGTTATTGCACGACCCCTGCCTCTTTGATCGCTCATCAGCCCCTGCTCCTGGCCTGCTGGACCCCCCCTCCGCACTGTCACGGGTCTAACCATGCAAGCCCCTTGTTTATGGAAAGACACAGGTAGGGAAACAAGCAAACCCTTCTCTTGAGAGGTAAAACTGAAGGGTTTGCTCCCACCAGCACTCGGGCACTTCTTAGCAAGCAGGGAGGGAAAAGTGCAATGTGCATCCCCACCTTGCCAGCATCTGCAGAGGCTCCCTGGGGGCAGCCAGCTGCGGGGGAGCTGCAGGGGAGGCTTTGGCACGTGGGCAGGGAAAGCAGGAACGGACCCAAAGGCGATGCCCCCTCAGCCCTTTTGCCCAAACCCATTAAATAAAAGAAGGCAGAAGACCACACGGGAAGAGGGGACGTTTGCACACACACGGGCACCTCGCTGCTTCCTGGGAGGGTCCAGGAACGACAGCAGTGCTCTGAGCGTGGGGCAGGAGCAGCAGCGCCCTTGTGCTGCCGAGACGGAGCTCGGTTTTGCTCGGGGGTTGCGGGGGGAGAGGCGACGCCACTCTCTCTGTCCCCGGTTCCCCTCTGAAGCAGAGCCCTGTGTAAACGCGACCGCATCCACGCCTCGGAGCGCTCTGCGAGCCCCTTCCCCGGGGTCAGGCAGGTAACCGAGGGAGGCTTGTGAGATAGCTCAGGGACACCACATCCTGCTCAGAAAGCTCCGCAAGCCGCCCGTTGGCAGCACAGCCACTTCCCTTCAATTTACACACAATTTTAAAAACAGTTTAAAGCCTTAAAATCAAGGGGGTGGGGGGTGGGGGGGGAGAGACACGACACTGTATGTCTGCACTGCATAATTAGCTTAATGAGTTTGCCAAAGCCACTGCCAAAAGCTGCCCAGGGATAATCCATTCTCTCACACAACAAAACAAAACCTCTTACTTAGCTAGTTTGGGTTGGGTTGTTTTTTGTGTTTTTTTTTTTCTCTATATTTATAATTAAAAAAAAAAAAAGACCACAGAAAAAATTATTATTATTATTATTAGTGCCTCAGCAGATGGTGCTTCTGGCAGCACTTGCTTAAATATTTATTTCTGTGTGGGTTTCCTCCCCCCCTTGTAATTGGGGTGGGTTTTTTTCTTCCTTCTTTCACATCATCGTTACAGGGTAATGAGTCTGTAAACACTCGCTAAGCATGCTGACTTCTTTATTTATTATTTTTATTATTATTTATTTATCTTGGTTTTTCGTTCCAACTCTTGCCAGATCGAGACTAGTTCTTTCTGGCAAAAAAAAAAAAAAAAGAGAGAGAAAAAAAAAGTGAAGAGATTAAAGTAAGGGAAGGGGGAGGGAGTTGCACTTGTGAAAACGAATCTCTGTGCCTGCGCGCACGGCTTAGGAGCCTGGATTTGCATATCGGTGTGCTGAAACGGGCTGCGAGCTTGCAACCAGGTGTGTGCGCGCTTGTGCCTGCTCATGGGCATGGAAATTGCGGGTACGGTCATGTAAATGCATCGGGGTGTCGCTGCACCTCGGAGCACGGGCGTGGAAACGGGCGCGCGTGTGTGCGTGTAAGCGAGTGTGTGCTGGGCAATCTTTCCTGTTAGGGAAGAGCTAAACAGATGCTGCGCTTTAAAAATTAATAGCTTTGAACTGTTTCAAGTGTCAGAAGAAACAGAGGATAAATATAACCCTTTAGGAGCCTGGCCCTGCCGACTGAAGGAGCAGACTCGCCCCGTGGTGCTGTGCGTGCCGCTTCCCTCCTTCCCCGGGCGCTGAGCGTGGTCGGGCGCCCGCCGCTCCCTTCCTGCACTGGGCACCCCACAAACACACCCACAACCGCTCCCACCCATGCACACACACTCACACACACTCACACACACTCACACACACTCACACACACTCACACACCCCCCTGCCAGGGCAGGGTAGGAGTTTGAAGGGCCTGGGAGCTTGCTTAGCTGATGCCTTTGGAGCTGAGCCTGCTTGGATGCTCCAAGTAACTCATCCCATCCAGGCAGATTTCTTTGCTGCCTGGCCCTTCTTCTGCCGCACTTGGCACCTCTGCTGCGTTCGCCTCCTCGCTTGGGATGCCCTTTTGGACAGCTCTGCCGGAGAGCTGCCTTTGCCAGCTCTGTCTTCCCCTCCTCCCTGCCCAACCAGCACTCCCCAGCCCTCCAGCCCTTTGCTCTCTCCTCCCCATCTCATCCCTGCAGCAGGCAGGAAGCTTTCCTCCGAGCAGTTCCTCGGCCTTTCCACGCTGCTGACACGCAGCCCCGGAGCCGCAGGACCGGCTGCTTGGGTGCTGCTTCGTGTCCCTGTGGCTCAGGCCGCTGCCCGTGTCCCGTGCGAGCCTCGCCGCTGCCCCGCCGCCGGCCGGGCCCGCTGCCTCCGCTCCCAGCTCCACACCTCTGTTTGTGCAGCCAGCGTTGCTGTTTGCCTTGTGGTTTGTTTCTTCTCCGCTGCCGGGTTTTGTTCCAGTTTCTCAATCACCTGTTCTGGCGTGATCCCGATTTCCTGCAGTATTTCTTCTCCTTCCCCAGGGAAAGGCAAGTCTGCTCCTGGCATCTGTCCCCGTCTCCCTTTGTGAATGCTGAGGCAAAGAAGTCATTTAATTTTTTAGCATTGTCTATCTTTTCTGTCAATTAAGTCCCCTTTCCGTCTCCAGGAGGCCCTGCTGTCTCCACAGTTGACCTCCTCTTCCTCACTGCACTTCAGGATGTATATCGAGTGCTGCTTTTCATCCCGGCTCCCTTTCCTGCCCTGCAGCTTAGTGCTACCCCCTCACAACGCTCCGTAATACTCCCTGCTCCTGCCCCCTCCACCCATTGCCCCAGAACCCCTTCACCCCCTTTTTTTTTCCTTTTTTTTCCCTCTCTCCTTCCTTATTTCTTCCCGATGCCCTTTATCGCGCGCGCTCCTGGTGCGTTCAGCACAAAGTGACGTGAGGAACCTTTGAGCAGATGGCACTTTATCTTTGAATGTTTCCCCTCTGAGTCCCCTTCCCTCCGCCGCTTTTCCCTTTCAAGCTCTCCAGCTTCCTCTGGAACAAGCACCAGCGATGACTGCACGGATCAGCCTGGTGCTGCACCACCCCTTCCACCAGTTACTGGTCCGTCTGCCAGTCCAAGTGTCCGTTTGTCTGCACATACCATACAGCCTTCCTGCCTTTTTTTCCCACCCCATACGTCAGGACTTCCCAGATTTGGGAAGCCTTCCCAAGAAGGCTCGGTGGTGGCGAATGGAGCGGGTGCGCGTTGCTGGCTGCTGCTGCTTGTGCCCTGCTCTTAATTGCACATAACGCAGGCCGGAAGCCCTCTGGTTCTGCCTTGTAGTATCTTGTCATGAGCAAATGCTGCATCCACATGGAAAATGATGCTTAGCGGGACTGGTCAGCGCTGTTGTGCGTGGGGAAGGCCGTGCACACAGCTCTGCCAGCAGCGTTCGTTCTGGCCCTGCTGATCCATCTCCCTGTCCTTCCATCACTCTCCATCTTACTGGAAGAGCTCCCACATAATCATGCCACAGTGTTCCACTGCCTTTGTGGCTTCCCCTCTGCTGCTTTGCAGCCTTCCTGGTAGCGTGACACCATACTGCAACTAGAAAAAAACACACCGAGGCATAACTTGTACAAACAAGCGAATGCCTGAGCTTTTCTGAGGTCCTGCTGGATGTGCACATGCCTAGGGTCCCTATTTGGCCGATGTTACTTGGTCTCCTCGTGGTGTGGGAAGTTTCTGAAACTCACTGCTGAGGTATCCAAACTAGAACTGTGTGGTATTGAGTTCAGGGAACCAACCGCACTTTCTTACTCTTCCCCAGGTAAGCGGCTTCTAAATAACGGAGGTGAATTTCAAAGAAAAGCACACGCAGCTCAGGGAAGTAAAAGCCCAGAAGGATCTTGCTCAGGAAACACCTTTTTAAGCAGTGACACATAACTAAGGGAAGGTGGGAGGGATCACCATCCTCAGAGGTAGTAAAGTCGATGGGGTTTGATGACCCGAACATGTGGGATGGAGGAGTGGGACCTGCTTCGTTTGTGCCGTGCTTACAGACACTGCTGTCAGGACACCATTTCATTCTCTTCCTTTCTCCTTTCTGTGCTCCTCTCGTGCTCGCAGGTTCTCTGGCAGCCAGCACTGTGGACACATACACTGTGCATACCAGTACCGAGAACATTACCACTGCCTTGACCCAGAGTGCAACTACCAGGTAAGGGAACGGGAAGCAGGGATCGGCACAGCTCCCCGAGTCCTGCCTCAGGAAGATCCGTGTCTTCCCGTGCTTCGTCCCACACGCACACATGCCTCATCGCTCTTTGTCTCTGAAAAGAGGGCAAGATATATCTTGAAGTTGCTAGAATATAGATCAGCTCAAGTCAGTGGGAGCTACTCCAGATTTACATCAGCGAAACCAGGAGAATAAATTCTGCCTCGTTACAAGTTGTGCCTGAAACCAGGGCACGCTGTTCTGGTAGTCTGCCTCTTCCCCTCCTGCTGCCCAAGCGAGGCCGTAGCAGCGGTAGCTGCAACAAAACACCCAATAAGACCAGCAGCAGGCCGGGATCTGTGGGGAGAGCGTGGGGGCAGGAGCATGTGCGATGCCGTAATTGCTGGGAGAAGTGCCAGGGCAGCAACGTCAAGGCAGCCGAGTCACGTGCCGTGTGTGTTTACCCTCTTCCCAGGTCCGTGAGCTCGCCTCTGCCACTTCTGTGGTCAGGCTGCGTGTGTGTAAGGGGGAATCCCAGAGTTCGCCTCCGCCGTGCAGCAGACACAAGTTCTGCCCTACCCCAGGAGACCTTTTGGTCTCAAAGGAACGAGTCTGACCACAGCGCGGGAAGTTGATCTGGCTCTGCTGAGCTCGGCTGTGGGTTTCTATTGATCCAAGGAGGGTTTTTCTCCGGGATGCGTGTAGTGTCCTGCCAGCCCAGCGTTCGGTAATCGACATGAGTCTGTCCCAACTGCGACACGGATAGCTGTGCACCACGGAGAAACACAAAGAATGGAAAGACAGAAAAAAAAACTATTATTATGATTGGCCTCATGATTATTTCCTAAGGAGTCTGGAAGCTGCTTGCAAAGGAGCTGTCTGGTCTCGCAGGGAATAAGGATTTAGGCTGCTTTTTAAAATGCAAATTATTTTATGGCTGAGATATATTTTATAATAAGTAACGCTCTGTAATAAGTGGGCACAAATTAACGATGATTGGCAATAGCAATCCTGCATGTACGCCCTGGGAAATCATACCTCCAGCCTCCAAGGGATTCCCGGTGAAATCTATATCCATCTATTCCCATGCCAATACCAACGAGATTGATCAGGATTGATATTATAGGAGGAAAGAGTGGAAGTGATAATCATTTGTTTCCTGTGAGGGAGACTGGAAAAGTTGTTAAACATTAGAATACAGGCCTTTTCAATTACTCCTCAAAATAAATGGATATTGATTTCTTTTAAAAAATCAGATTTGCTTTCCCACCTTCTCTGTTAAATATTGATGTCTGTGGGAAGTAGAAATGAAAAGCTTCATTTTAAAGGCACTTAGCCTGCTCCGAGAGTGGGGTACCCCTTCGTTACTTCAAGCAGGTAGACGGTGAAAAGGATCTTCTGGTCATCCAGATTTAGCTCTGAGCTCTTCTACCAGCTTTTCCTGGGCCTGGAAGGAAGTTCCGTGCCCCTGTTCCCTAATACAGCCATCCCACCTTGCAGGGGTGGCAGGTGACTGATAACGGGAAGATGCTGTAAAAAAGCAGAGTGTTTTTCCCAGTTTCTAGTCTGACATGAATGCGGCAGCCAGTGTCTTGCTAACCACTACAGTGAGGGATTTGGAAGCTGGGATCACTCTCCTGCAGGCTGTTTAGTTCACTGGCTTGCTTTCTAACTATAGCAGTTCTTGAGATAGTAGCAGCTAAAATTATGTTAGAAGAATTGCAGCCTTAAAGCTGCAGGGAGCATATTCTGGACATCACCCCAGTGTCATGTTTACTTAAAAGTTCTCATGTGCATACACTTTCCCTTTACCAAGAAAATACACGCACACAATTTGTGTTTAATCTGACTCTCTTGGGGTGACCGCCGCTGAGCTTTAGACTCCCGGTACCATAAGTTTATTAACAACAACAACAAAAAACCCTGCCCCCAGGATTACTCACCCACCCCCATCACGTGTGTCTCACTCTGTCTGTCTCTGTATCTCTCCAGAGATTCACTAGTAAACAGGATGTGATTCGGCATTACAACATGCACAAGAAACGTGATAATTCCCTCCAGCACGGCTTCATGCGCTTCAGCCCCTTGGATGACTGCAGCGTGTACTACCATGGCTGCCACCTGAACGGGAAAAGCACACACTACCACTGCATGCAGGTAACGGCTGCGCCGGGGACTCCGTGGTAGCACACGAAGTGAACAGAGAGCTGTTGTGTGAGCTGAGCCCTTTCTGGGTGCACTGAAAGGAGTCTCGCGTCCAGGCAGCCCAGTTCTTCCTTGCTAGAGGGCAAAGGGGCGATGAAAAGTGCTCTGAGCATCTCCTGCTCGCCTCTGATTCAGGCTCCTCTCCGAGAGGCTGTTCCCTCACTGCACTTGTCCACTTCCACTTGGTTGTAGAAGCCTTGTGCGTGCAGTGAGGCAAAGGGCTCAAGGTTTCCTTGCAGTGTTGAGCTTCACTTGTTCAGACAAGTCCCTTCTCTGTGACTTGGGGGCCTCTCTGCAGCAGCACTGTGCTGCGTCCACCAAATCTGCTCTGGCTCTCCCTTAAAATCAGACTTTCCTGTGGAACCTCTGCCCTTTAACATTGGGTTCATTTCCTCCATAATCAGTTTCTAAAGTAATTTAATGTCACCTATCTAGACTTAACACCCTTGGTTCTCCATCTCCTCTGCCAGTGGTACTGGAGTTTACTTTTCTGTTGTGTCGGCTGTGGGCTTTGATTCACAGCTGTGAGCCAGGCTCCAACAGCAGCGTGCCCGGAGCTGGGGCTGCTGCCCAGATGTAACTGTGACCCCTCTGCTGTTTTTAAACACGGACACACCAAATTGTTTAGGTCTTACCCTGGTCGTGCCTTAGATTAGGGGGCTTGATGTATGCTTGTTTCATTAAAATCGTGGCCTAAACCGTTGCTGTGAGAATGTTACAAACTGAGAACAATCGGGCAGTCCTTAGTGAAAGCTTTTCTAACTCCTGTCTCCCTTCCTGCCCGATCCCAGCAGTTTAAGACCCCGGTTACAGTCACAAGGCCTTAATCACATGCTTAAATGCTTTGCTGGGATAGACTTAAGCATATGTTTGACTTGAAGTCAGGTAAGCTCTCTGAAGTCAATGGGGTTTAAGCACATACTTAAACGTTAGGCATGCACTCAAGTACTGTCCTGAATAGGGGTTGGTTTAAGCATGTGCTTACAAGCTGTTGATAAATTGGGAACTTCATGTGACTTTCTCTTGAGGACATTTTCTGTTATTCTTCATAATATTCATTGCTCAGTTTCTTCAATCGACCAGGATGGGATTTGTTTAATTTTTTTTTTAGAGCACAAGGAACGTTTCACAGCTTTAAGTCACTCTGCCTTTGAACAGAGACCCTCTTTTCCACAACTATATATGGGTAATTCCATTCTGTGCCCACTGTCTTCTAGTAAAATAATGCCCATGTAAGCAGTGTCTTACAGGAAAGGTGTCCGAACATAAACTCCCAATTAAAGAAAATATTGCTTAAATGGCAGGATTTGTGCCATCCATCTCATGCGTTTTTTTTTTCTTTATGTCCATAATTGGTGTGGATAAAATTCAGTTAGTTGTTTATATAAACTGACATTTTTTTAGGCTTTAGCACCAAGAGCTGCATTGCAAATTATTCCTAAGGAGGTTTTTGTTTAATTCTTTTTTTTAATGCCGTGCAGGGTCTGTCTTTTTTCAAGGTGTCAGTGCAGAGAGAGAGAGGCTCTTTTATATTGGAAATAGCTGGAGATCCTTTTTATTTTTTTTTCTGGGTATTTGTCATGGGTTTTGTTATTGCCTGTTTGAATCAACCTGGGCTGAACTGAGAGGTGGTGTTTTCGTTCTCTTCACTTCTGAGATGGTGCAGGCATTGGCACACGTTGTGCTAGAGAAGAAAAGGAAAAAAAAAAATCCTCCCTCAGCAGGGCTGAGGACGTTTTCAGATTCCAGTGTTTTTTTACTCAATATGGCAAAGTTGCCCGCTTTACCCAGAGGAAGGCAGGTTTTCAGCATTCCGTCCTCGTCACACCATTCCCATTTTGCTGCACGAGTTTAACATTATTGAACTGGTAGTCTTGAGCAGTGTCAGGGAAAAAAAGCCACCAGTTTGCTAAAACCAGCTGAACATAGGGTCTGTGCTTTGCTCAAATGAAACTTGTATATTCCAAGCTCAAAAGATTGGCCTCGTATTGCACTACCTGGCCTTTCTTCCAGAAGGAAGGAAGATGTAAATAACTCATTCCCAGGCAATTTCACGTCCCCCAAATAAATGCAAGTCCTACTCTGTTCCATGTTGCTCCAAGATGACAAAAAGTAATGGCATCTGTCAGTCTGTTCTTTTCTCCTCCCCAAACAGACACGATTATCTGTAGCTGGTCTTTTATCTCTTTGCATCCTCCCTTTTTTCTGCCCGGAGAGTTGCTTTTGTTCGTGACTGCTCTATCAGTCTTTAAAATGGGAATTAAAGTGATGACTTAATACTCCTAGGAGAAATGTCCAAATGGAACTCTGAGATGTATGTGTGCTGCTCATATGTTTATTATTGCTGATGTTAATAAGATCGTGGTATTAGAACACTATACTGATGACTCCCTGTTTTGCCCGGGGTAGGTGGGTTGTAACAAGGTCTACACAAGCACCTCGGACGTGATGACCCATGAGAACTTTCACAAGAAAAACACGCAGCTCATCAACGACGGGTTTCAGCGGTTCCGTGCCACGGAGGACTGTGGCACTGTGGAATGCCAGTTCTACGGGCAGAAAACCACTCATTTTCACTGCAGGTGAGATAGCAGGAAAGGACAGGAGTCCTACCTCTGAGGTGGAGGGTCTGTTTGCCTCCTGCCACGTCATAAGTTCAGGAGCTTGCACAGGGCCTCAGTATTCCCTGGTGTGGCCTTCTCCATGCTGCTCTTGTGAGACCTTGTGCTCTGGGGCAGATGTGATTCCCAGGATTGTCGTTGTCTGCGGTGATCTGAGGAAATAAAGAAAACAGATCCGGGAATCACTGGGGAAGGAGATCACAGTGCTCATCCCTGACAGTGTTCAACTCAGGGGTGGAGGAAGGCACTAATACACTGCTAATGGCGCTTTCATGCTAGAGTTCTCTCCAGCCATCTCCTCCTTTTCAGGGCCAGACTCTGCTTTCTGTACACAAATGCTCTTCTATTGATTTCTCACATGCTAAGAAAGAGTGAGAAAGCAGTTTGTATCTTAGTCCCCTTTAGCTGCTGTTTTGGTTGGAACTTGCAGTGGTGGGTTCTTGCAACCCTGTGTTATCCTGGTTGTTCCTCAGTGTCACATTGGCTTCCAAGCTCTCACATGGCAGCATTTTTTGCTTGTCTTGGTGTCACAGGTAGGCCCACATAAAGCTCATTAGCCCCTTTGCAGCCAAGGTCACTGTCTCATACTGGCCCCAGTCCTTATCCCAGAGGGTGGCAGGTGACAGCAGTTGTGTTGTGCTCCTAGCCCGCACAGCCAACCACTCTCTCCTCCTTGATGCCCTTGCAGGCGACCTGGGTGTACCTTCACCTTCAAGAACAAGTGTGACATTGAGAAGCACAAGAGCTACCACATCAAAGATGATGCCTATGCCAAGGATGGCTTCAAGAAGTTCTACAAATATGAGGAATGCAAGTACGAGGGCTGTGTCTACAGCAAGGCCACCAACCACTTCCACTGCATAAGGGCAGGCTGCGGCTTCACCTTCACCTCCACCAGCCAGATGACCTCCCATAAACGCAAGCACGAGCGCCGGCACATCCGGAGCTCGGGAGTGCTGGGCCTGCCTGCCTCTCTCCTGGGATCCAAGGATAATGAGCAAGAGGAGTCCAGTAACGATGACCTTATTGACTTCTCCGCTATGAGCTCCAAGAACTCCAGCCTGAGTGCCTCCCCCACCAGTCAACAGTCTTCCGTTTCTCTCATAGTCCCAGCTGCGCCCTCCTCTGCTGCCGAGCTTGCTTCCTCGCAGGCCAGCAAGCCTGCCAACAGCATGACACCAGCCACCAAGATCTCTGGCCTGCTCTCCCAGGCTCTTCCCAGCAATATTCCCTTGGCCCTGGCACTCTCCAACTCAGCACTTCCTGGAACAGCTGGATCCTTCTTCCCCATCATCCCCAGCCGGGTCTCCACACCGCTTCCTGCCAGCTCAGCTAATCTGATGGCTGCTGGTTCATCCGGCACCAATCCAACATCATCTGCTACTACAGATGCCTCATCCCAGACCATCTCAGGATCTTGTGAGCCTTTGGCTACTTCTTCTCCGGCTCCAGCGGCATCCATAATGGAAAGGATCTCTGCTAGCAAGGGATTAATCTCTCCTATGATGGCCAGGCTGGCTGCAGCTGCACTCAAGCCCTCTGTGGCACTCGAAGCAGGTGAGTTACTCCCATCAGCTACCCTACTAGTGGGAGGAATAAGAGTGCCTGATGATATGGAGAGGAGGGAATGAGAAGCCACCTGATTGTCCAGGGGATTGGAGGCAGCAAGGGGGTAATAAAGGAGCAGAAATGGGAGAATCAGTTTCGTCATGACCAGTTCACCCTTGAATGGCAGTTAACCCTTGGAGCAAGTGAACCTTTGAAGGCAGTCTCGGCATGGTTTCCCAGGTGCCTCCATGGCCTCCTACTGACCATGGCTGGCACCCATTTGGCAGTGTGGGGTCGGGGGGGCTCTGCTTGGTGGCACCCCCGGCTCTGGGCTGCCCCACAGCCGACACCGCAAGCGCTGCCCATGGGCCCTCCTGCCCGAGAGCAGGCGAGGAGGGAGCGGGACGAGGGCGTGTGGTGAAAGAGGGAGGGGAACTTTCACATGCTTTTAAAATTATTATTTGAAAAATTGTTTCCTAAAGCAGAGAAAGGTCATTGAGGGAACGCTTTTCCTTTATTTTTTAATAAAATGCCACTTGCTGGCTGAGAAGCAGCTCGCCGTCAGCTGTACTGCCGGAGGGCAAATTAATATTTTAGTCACTTGGGGATTGTGGAAGAAAGCTCCGCAGACATGTTCCTGTCAGCAACTTTTTTCCCCTCCTTTTTTCTTTGCTTTTCTTCTTCTTCTTTTTTTTTTTCTCTCTTTAATTTGTTTTCGAGTCCTCCCTCCTTTTCCCCCTTCCATCCGTTCAACTTTATACCTCACGTGCTCGGCACGAAACCCCCCGCCACGACGAAGAGCCCCTCGTTTTGTGGGGGCAAGGTGGTGGCGAGGGGTCGGCGGCCGGCCGGGCCCGGTGGCTGTCACGTCCGATAGCCCCGGCCTGGGCAGATGGTGCTGCTGGGCAGGCGCAGTGGCAGGCCGCTGCCGTCGCTACGGCAACGCTGGGACTGGGGACGGGGACGGGGGCCTGACTAGCAGTCGAAAGCTGCCACATTGCCTCAGCATTAACGGAGTCTTTAATAAACGCTTAAGAGGCAGCCCCGCAAATTAGTTATGACAGTTTGTGCAGAGAATCAGGTCTCCCCCACGCTCCTTCCGCCCTTCTCCTTTAAAGGGCCCATAGCCTGGACAACTTTGACATAATTTTGCAATAATTATCACTTGAAGAATTTCCACGCTGGAGTGGACGTCAGAACCCATCATGTCATCTTGGCAATAAACGCTGACCAGCAATCCCGGCCCTTCCCTCCCCCCACACTTTTTCTGTGCTTTTTCCATTTATGCAGTTGCGATAGTGATCCAACTTCTTTATTTGCCACTGCAACCCCATCTTCGAGCTACCTTTTTTGTTTTAATTTTTACAACCTAATTTTGGTGCCTTTCTCGAACAGGGAATGGACAGCCAGCAGCTCCTGGACGGTTCAATCCAGTGCAGGTGAAGCAGGAACCGGTGGAGGCCATGGTATCGTCCTCTGGCACCGGTCAGGAGTCCCTGCAGGAGCACAGCCTGGACCTGAGCGTCAAGGATCACGGGTGAGAGATGAGTGCAGGCAGGGGCATTCAGGCCTGGCCAGCACCGAGAGCTGGCTTGGGTCTGGCATGTGCTAACCTGTAGCTGAGGTGATGGACCACAGAACAGCTGAGTGCTCAAAGCCTCTGTCCCGCTTGTCCAAAAGCTTTCCTGAGAACAGGAGTGCTTGGGGATTGTCCTGTGTGCAAAAACTGCAGCGGAAATGATATTGAGGATACCTGAGCCTGCTCCACTTTGACCCGTGTACACATTCCTTCCCATACTTTATTTAAAGAAGCCTCAGTTAAGGACCCCAGCGCTTACAGTCAGCTAAAACTATTACTAATGCCTGTCAAATACTTAGGTTGCCTTTCAGTGTGCTTAGCTGTGGCCATGAGGTTTGTAGCCTTGCCTGCTCCCCTGGTTTTGCAGTGTAGTTTTGAAAGTTCAAATTGGTAGAAGGGGAAAAAGTATGGGGTGGGTTGTGAGTCAGCTGATAAAAGTGTGATGGTGTGGGCACTGGGGAAGAGGTCTGGATTATTTAATAGCTGAAAGAACTGAATTCAGCAAACTTGCAACCCTCTTCCTTTCTGTCTTGGCTATCACCAGTAAGAGTTTGACCTACCCAAGGGAGGGTGGGCATCATTCTCTTCCTCCGGATGCAGCAGGTGAGGAGTGAGGCAGCTTGAAGGGAGAAGGATTAATCTCAGTGCTCACAGTCCCTGTGCACATCTTAACTAAACCCTGTTGGTTTGTGTGTTCCAGTAATGAATCAAATGGCCACACAGTCTCGGCAAATTCATCTCTTTTATCCTCGCTTATGAATAAGGTAAGAGCCATCCATCAAACGCCTTTCATTCCCCCCACCAAGAGAAATTAAAGCTGCGATGGCGGGGAGGGAGGGGGGAAGAGATGCGTTTGTTTTTTAATGTTTTGCCTCTAATAAGATGAGTTTGTACCATTTAAATTTTGAGACCATTTTTCATCGGGTATAATTTCAGAGCCACTGCTTACGAATTAATTTAATGAACTGGCTGAAGAAATATATTGCAGCCTCTGACACCTTTTTTTTCATCCTTTCTAGACGGAGGAGGGCTCCGAAAGATTTTTTTTCCCCCATTTTTATTTCCAGAACCTGGCAACTTCTCTCGCTCTCTTTTTATAGTTACTCATTTTTTTTATTTACTTCAAACATTTTCTTTCATTGGGGGAGGGGGAGGAGAATCATTTGTTTTTATGAAAGAGAATAAGAAAAAAATCAGAAGTTTTGAGCCAAAATCATCAATTTCTGCCTTTCTAGTGTGAGTAATGGTATCCAACAGAGCCCACTTTACCACGTTATAGAATATTTATTTTAAATAATGCAGAGTTTCTTTTTCTTTACTTTTTCCTTAAATTATACATCATCTCAAATATATATTTCCCTTTCACATGATAAATTCTACTGTACCAAGATTAATTTTCCTGTTGTATACAACTGCATTAGAGATCAGGGCCGCCTTTGAGCCATGCTTTAATATTCCACTGTGATAGGTTTTACAGGCATAACCATTGCCATCCCCTTGGCTCTGGGCGTTACATGCATCAAGGCCATATAACCCTCGAGAGAGGGCAAAGTGACTTTGTCTGGTAGTCTCTCGACTCCTTTCTCTGTTACTCCATCACTCTTCTTCACGTGCTGTTTCATTTCTAGTTTTATCCTTCCACCACTTTCCTTCTCCATTGGTTCCTGTTACATTGGATTTCTGGTGTTCCCTTTTAAGCTTAATTTCTTACTCATTCCTGCATGCCATCCCCGTAGTGATTCCAAATACACAGTTATTTCTCTAGTGAGTAAAAATCAGTTTAGTAAGCCTGCTATTGGAGATCCTGAGTCCTCCTGAAGGCCCCAGCTCAGGAAAATTCTTTTTCACTAGGTGCTTCGCTTGAAAATCTCCAGTTGAAGCACATGTTTAGGAATAAACATTTGCTTGTGTGCAGCCCTGCATAAAGGTACAGCATAAAGGCATGCACCACAGCATAAAGGTTCTTTGCATTATGCAAAATAAGTGCAGCGCAGTTCTTCAGGTTTCTTCCTTCTGTAAAGTAGGAAGAGGAGTAAATGACATAAAGCAGCAAAGAATAGAGCCCGCTGATTTGAAGGAGCCTGTTCCAAGACTAAGGGTTGCAGACCCAAGCTCTGTGTGCTCAGGAACACACCGTGCTTGCTTCTTCTTCTTGCTGCGCACCATTTCTGTTGGTAGAGAAAACCTTTATTATTTGCCTAGAAATAAAAAATCAAAATAATAAAAACTTTACAGAAAAAAAAGGAGCTGAATTTCTGGTTCCAGCCATAAAGAACTGCAGCCTCCACATAGCAGCAGGGGCTTTACCTTCAGGGGGCATTAAGAGAGGCTCAAACAGCCAGGGTTCCTGTAGCGTACTGCAGTTTATTTAGGGGGGCTGTCAGGCTTAATTAACTGATCTGTATAAAGGGCTTTGAGATCCTCAAGTGGGTGGGGTTTCAGTGCAAGTATTGGGCCTGATCCTGCATTTTATACATGCTGAGCATTTCCCTGTTGTTACTGGAGGTAAGTAGCTATTGCTAGAGAGAGCAGCAAAGCAGGAACAGGCCCGGGGAGCTGTGCATTTATTATGAAAGAATTTTTTCTCTCTAAGCACTCGAGTAACTTCCTTTTTCTGTTCTGCACATCCTGCACCTGGACCTCCAAACCTTCTCGGTGTGGAATCTATTTGAAGCCTTTCAGACAAGACAAATTATGAGTCCACGTCCTGCTTTGTGGACAATATATCCATTTAACATAGAAAGCGCAATAAGTCCTTCAGTGAAGTCAGTAAGAATTTCCAAGGACTGAAGTGGGCACATCTCCTTTCTCTTCAGTTTCCCGGTGTACTGAATAGATGCTTCACTACCTCCCACAAGAGACAAGAATGCTAGATGGGCTTTGTGATAGCTGGGTGCAGGATGCCACAGAGTGAGGTGTTACTAAGCCTTGCTGGTGCAGTTGAGGCAGCCCGTGCAGACTTCTTTTCTTCTCTCTTTGAAGAAACAGCTTTCCATGGAACGGTCCTGAGGGCGTCCAGACTGGCAGTGTCCACAGCTGCGTGCTGGGCTTGATGCAGTGTCTGTGTTCTTGTTCCAGATGTCCCAGAGCAGTGCCAGCCTTGGCAACCTGCTGAACATTAAGACAGAAGGCGATGGCAGCCAGGCTGGGGCTGGGGAGCCAACACAGTACTTGGGCAAGGCAGTGAAGGCACTTGTCCAGGAGAAGCTCTCTGAGCCATGGAAGATGTACCTGCGCCGGTAAGGAGGGCATGGAACTGGGAGTAGAGGAAAGGGGAACGGTTTCCTTTGCATAGTGTCTGGCTCATTAGTTCGTGTTTGAACGATGAGTTCTCTTGAATTTAAAGGTCTGATTCTGTCATATGCTGATCACCTTCTGGAGTGCAGTTAGTCCTCAGTCCTGGCTGGCTACAGGAGGTGTTAATGTCCTGAAAGAAATGACTGTCCAAGTAGAGTTGTTTTGCAATGGGAACACTGGGGCCATTGCAAACTAGGGGCCAACTAGGAGCAGAACTCTTCACATTGCACTGTTTGCCTTGGCGTACCTCAGGCTCCTCTACAATTCCCAGTCTGCAGGTCCTGGGGACCAAGTGTAGCTCACTCTCAGCACCAAACCGCTGTTAGGCCAGGTTTAGATGTTACTCACAGATCACAGAAGCCTTAAAATGTTGTGGAATTTCCTCTGATCATAGAAGTAGTGCACCGAAACAAAACAAGGAGTCCAAGGGGGAATGGGAACTGCATGGTTTCTGCTGTTTTTGTTGTAGACAAGGAGGCTTGAAAGGAAAATGGAACAGATACAAAACTCACCCACACGCAGACGCATGCACATACATGCCCAGACAGACACATGCTTTGAGCATACACAGATACACCCCGGCAGACACATATGGGTTAGTGCTCTGACACAGATCTTTGCCTACAAATGCCTGTGGACACTTTGTAAATCACAGACTTTGATGGAAAGGACTAGAAGGTCTTCTAGTCCCTCTGCCCGTGGCTAGTGTGAGATCCTTCCCTGCAGTCCATTTTGCAAACATTTTGTCCAGCCTAGTTTTAATTATGCCAAGCAGGGTGGCTGTTCTCTTGTCTCTGGGAGCATTATTCTACCTCATAATACATTTCACTGTCAGGATCTTTTTTTCATAGTATGCTGCCTGAATTTCCCTTTTCATAATTTTGTTGCAGTTCTCCTAGTTACATACCCTTGAACCACAGCAGAATTCTTCTCCACAATTGGAGTTCGTGTCCTTCACCTCCTAGTCACAGACTTTTAGCATATCATTTAACCAAGTTTATTTGCTTCCTTTAATCTGACTTGGTAAATTAGTCCCTCCAGCCCGCTGATCACGTTGTTGCTGTTCGCAGAACCACACCAGAAGCTTTCTGCCCCATATATGCAGCTCACAATTGCACTACCTTCTTTGCATCTATACTGCATTATATACATGTATTGTGTTTACCATCCACTGTTACACAGGATTGCTTATCATGTTGCTTTCATGAGTCCTGTATGTATAAAAATACCCCCCGATGTATTAGCTGTATTTTTCCAAATACGACTCTCCGATGCTGAACCTTCCCCACGTCTTGCAAGGCCTCTCTCTGTGTTATTTCTCTCCTCTTGCATTGGTGTTGCCAACTCCTCCCAGTTTAGTATCTTCTGTGAATTTCATTAGCACGCTGTTTACTCCTTCTCCTAGATTACTAATGAAGATGTTAAATAAGCTCAGACCTAGCCAAAGTCATCCTTGCAGCATTCACGAGATACCTCCTCCCAGCTCGATACGTCGCTGTTTGTCATTAGCCTTTGTTTACGGTCCTTCAGCCAGTTTTCAATCCATGTGGTAGCATTCACATCCAAGCCAATTTGAATTAATTCTAAGCATATGCAAGTCTGTATCAAAACGCTTTACTAAAACCCAAATATATTGCATCCCTTCATCCACTAATTTTGTAATTCTATCAAAAAAAGCAATTAAATTTGTCTGGCAAGATTTATTCTTTATAATCCTGATGCTGTTTATTGCTCATGGTTCCTTTATCCTCTAGATGTTTAATGATTTTCTCCTCCCTCTTAATATTTGTTCCATTACTTTACTGGAAGGAGAAGTTAAGAATAGAGGTACGATAATTGCCAAAGATCACTTGTCTTTTTTTTTTTTTTTCCCAAAGAATCGGTACCTAGATTTTTTATTTTTTTTCCTAGTTCCCTGGTATCTCCCTCTTCTCTAGGGCTTAAAAAATAACAAATAGTAATGCAATCAGTTTGTGAGTTAATTTCCATTGCACTTCAGGACATGCATCATCCAGACTGGCTGACTTGTGCATATTTATATTTTCCAACCAGTCTCTTTATCTGTTCTTCTAGAAGGTCTTCATTTCATCCCTAATTATCTGTCTTGTCTTTAGTTTCCCCGTCCAAAGAAAATTTTACAAGGCAGCCATTTTTGACTCATCACCTCCCTCCCGTTTTTGTCAGGATTTCGAAGTACAAATTCTCCTGTTCCTGATAAAACAACCCCTTTAACTTGCACTAACTTGGTTTCTTATCTCTTCTCTTATCACACCTTTTCTTTCCTTCATCTTCTCCCTGCAAGCCTTAACTGACTGCATGTTCTCTACACCCACTGCCCCTTTCATTCTCCAGTTCAAGATTATTTTTTTTTCTTTTCCCTTTACCTTCAAATCGTTAGGAGGTCCCCTCGGGACCACGCAGGCTGCTGTTTGTTTCTTGCTTTCCTGCTCATCAGAGCAATTGTAGACTGTTGTACCTTAATTATGCAAGATTCCCCTGTTAAGTTTCAAATCCTTCCTGCCAATGCTTTTTACCTGATTTCTCGATTCCCTGTGATTCTGGGGTTTCTTGTAATTGTATGTACATTTGCTACTAAGCATGGAGACTCAGCAGGGGCTGAGCAGTGCTTGCTTGTTTTTGTTCTCTTGACCATTTCCTCTGGCAAGAGGCATACCTTGGATGATGCCTTTTGCTCTGGTTTTTGCATTGCAGCATCGTTTCTCCTGTACTTCAGGGACTGTGCTATTCTCTATTTATGCATATTAGGCTGTAATTGCTATATAGGTGATGCTTTGTCTCCCCCATCCATGTGCTAGCCTGTTATTTTAAGTGTGTGTTAGGGGGCGGAGGGGATTCTGGCTCTAGATTCCCATTAACCACGGTTGTTCCTTCCCTTCGGTATTCCCAGTAAATTCAAACAGATTTACTAACCTTTGTTCGTTCCTCAGAGCTCTGACTTTTGTATACGGACACTCAAGAACATTAAAGATTTTCACCTTCTGTTTCAGAGTAGTTCTGTATTTTGCTCCCACTAAAAGCGAACGGGAGTTCAATCACTCAGACAAGTCCAGTTGGAGAGAAATTAGGTTCTCGTTCTGCATGTTCAGACCTATGTAACTGGCCATAATCAAGCAGCATTGCCAGCAGGGACGTGAGAAAACAGGATGGCAGTAGAGCTGAAAAACAAAAAGAAATGTCTGTTCCATTACTACTTCCCTTCTGGGGCCTTCTGTAAGATGCCTGCTTGTCTGCTTTGGCCAGGTTTGGTACCAAGGACTTCTGCGACGCGCAGTGCGACTTTCTGCATAAGGTGCATTTCCACTGTGTCGTGGAGGAATGCGGTGCCCTCTTCAGCACCCTGGATGGAGCCATCAAGCATGCCAAGTGAGTAGGAGAGCCCTGGGAAACCTGGAGCAGACTCCACACCGCACACACTGTGGGAGGAGGTCAGGACCAGGAATGTGGGCAGTCCTGAGGGCAGCCTCTGGGCACCCACCCATTTCCTGTGTAAATGTGCTCAGCTGACATGTTTGCAGAACACGATGTCCTCTTTAATTCTGTTTCACAATAAATGTGCTCAGTTTGTGACAGGTGTCTCACGCAGTGCTGGCAAGGTTGAGAAGTGGGCTTTTGTTTTTCCCTAGCCTACCTGACAGACAGTATGGTCAAGGGGACAGATATTTCCCCCAGCATACAAATACAAAAGAAATAAGGAAAAAAGAAAATAACAAATAAATAAGGGAATATGAGAGGGAGGGGAACCTGTAACCCCAGCCATTGTCACTGGATGCAGACTCTTTGTAGAGCAGCTTCCCATCACTGCAGTGTGGAAAGCATTTTATTTTTCTTTGTCTTGTCACAACAATTTTTTTAACAAGCTTCCCTAGCCCTTAGTTTATATGGCTTTGTTTAAGATGCTCATATCATATAGATGAGGATCTTGAAGCAAACTGTCCAGACCAAGACCAACCTCCTCGCCTTGCGATGTTCTATGTTGTAAACCCTTGTCATTTCACATTGCTTTGGAAAGCAGCAGTGGACAGTCCAGGGTTTGGTAGCCAGAACTAGATAATATGGCCCACATTATAGCAGTTGTACAGCACGCTCAGAACTCAGGTGACTCCTGGGTGAAGAATGAAGTTAAGCCATGTTCCCACTGTCACAGTGAAGGGAGTAGCAAAGGAAGGGCAGGATACTGGAAGTTGTTGCTAATTTCTACGGGGCAATCTGCAGTTCAAACCCATGCCAAGTTCATTTTAAATATAGTGGAAGATTTGCCCAAGTAAAGAATGAGAATGGCCTTCAGCAGCTGGCCACATGGCTGAGTCTGAAGGGGTTTAAAGGGAAGGCGATGCTGTAAGTTTAAGACAGAAAGATTTGTTAGCACAGCTGGTCTCTGGGGCTGGAGGCCTGTGGTTAGCTGCTACAAATGACTGGCTTCTCACAACAGCCATGAGAATCTGCCCTCAAGTCATATTGACCTTGCTGTCTGCAGCCATGCTTGCACCGCTCTGATTGTAACACGTTATTGAACCTTTCTGTCTCCACCCTGCATAATAAATTCCCTTTTCCTCACATTATCTAGGAGGACATTATCTTTCCACAAAGAGGGCAGAGTCCCTTTTAGGATTTCACCTCAGCTAGTTTGTTTGCAGACAACTGCCATGTTCTCGTTGATGTTTACTCGCGTTACATGTGATGGCCAAGAAGCTGTGTCTGAATTACTCCATCTCTTTGCAGTTTTCACTTCCGAACTGAGGGCGGAGCTGTGAAAAGTGAGCCTCCCTTCTCAGCTACTACTGAGAGTAAGGCTTCACTGGCCCCTTCATCACCATCTGCTACGTCTGCCACCATGGCAAGCGCTCCTGCCCTCGACGTGCCCACCCCAAGCCCGGCGACTGTGCCCTCTGCCCCCACGCTGCTAGCTTGGAAGCAGCTGGCTTCGACCATACCCCAGATGCCTCAGATCCCAGCATCAGTGCCTAGCCTGGCAACTTCACCCTTGGCAACGACTTCCCTGGAGAACGCCAAGCCTCAGGTCAAACCCGGATTTCTCCAGTTCCAGGAGAAGTAAGTTGCTGTAGACACTGCTTGCCTCCTTGTTGCCTCTCCAACCTTGTAATCCCCTTTACATTCACCCACTGAGATGCCTTCTGCCTAGAAAGCACTCTGGGCTTTAACTTCCAGGAAAGTTACTTCTGTATACTCTAGAAAATACACTCAGCTATCCTAGGGAAAAAACTGGATTTTCCAGTAGAGCTGGGAGCACTTGTAGATATGAGTTTAGAGGAGAAATAAACTTATTGACATAGAAAAGGCTCACTGGAGCCTTTTTTATACCTCATGGGAGGTGAACAGAAATACACGCTCTTTGCAGTATTTTTGACACTAAAGGCTACAGAGGAAGCGTAGCATCTTTAAAGTTTTAAGGCAACTAACGGTAGATATTTACAGATGATTGATAAAAAAAAAATGGTGGATTTCTTTGGGATTTGTTCCCAGTAAGATCTGTGGCCTTTTCATACAAATGTCATCTGTTACACTAATACAGCTTCATTTTTTTCACTGAAGAAGCCAGGGGGGTCAGGTAGTGGAGGAGACACAAGTGCTTGCACTGTGCCTTAAGCAGGCATGGAGCCCTTAGCAGCTTGAGGAACAGGGAGCATTCCTCTCTCACTTCAACTTTGTCAATTCTGCTGTTCTGGCTGAACTCTTCCACAAGTGTAGTCAGTCTCCTGAAAATCTGACAGTAGAAACGATTCAAATCACCACTAAGACAAGTACAGGCAGAAGGGGAGAACCATCATCTAGCCAGACCTCGAGAGAGAGCTTTATATTGGAAGTGTGGCCCTCACAGGCTACAGATCGCACCATGCACTGCTGTTATTTTAGCAAGCTCAATCAAGAAAGCACACTAGCTTGCTAGCATTGCAGTAGGGTCGCCAGCATCAATTTGGCTAAAGAGGAAGGTGGCTATGGGAAATCTGTAGGCCATGTTTGGAACAGAGGCTTCAGCTGGGCTCCCCTTGAATTAAATGTTGGCAATGAAACAAATGTGTGAAATGAGTGAAGGTGATGATTGGGTTTTGGCTGTATTCCAGTGATCCCTGCCTGGCAACGGACTGCAAGTATGCCAACAAATTCCACTTCCACTGTCTCTTTGGGAACTGCAAGTATGTGTGCAAAACCTCTGGCAAAGCAGAATCCCACTGCCTGGACCACATCAACCCCAACAATAATTTGGTGAATGTGCGAGACCAGTTTGCTTACTATTCACTGCAGTGTCTCTGTCCAAACCAGGTAAGAGCAATTCAGAAGCAGTGTCCTGGCCTGAGGACATGCACAGGAGAAGCATGGGCAAGAACAAGTAGGCAGTACAATAGGAAGTGGGGCCAAGAGGTTCACTCCTGGTCTAATGACAGATCCGTGGAAGGGCCTCAGTTACTTGGTACAGCAAAATGTTTGGTTTCCATCAAACTGAGAATCCCACTGCTTTTGTTTTTATTTGACTGGAGTGAATTGGACGAGGGAACTCAAATGATCATCTTAAAATCTTCATCATAAGATGAAGTAGAATAAAAATTGGTGATGACTACTTCGAAAAGCCACCAATTAGGGGGAAGTGATGAAATCTTAGCTGTGTGTTGAAGTCATTCATGTGTAGAATAGTGCAACGCAGAATACATGACAGGGAACAAGTTTGCATTGTGGCTTATGGAAGATGAAGTAGATATGATCCAGAGTATCAGTTTGGGCCTCTCTCAGAGGGACAGCATCAGTAGCAGGCAAATGAGAGTGCATTTGTTTTAGATCTGCTTAAAGCAACCCGCCTTTTTGCTCCCCTCTAGCACTGTGAATTCAGGATGCGAGGGCATTACCACTGTCTTCGTCCTGGCTGCTACTTTGTGACTAACATCACCACCAAGCTGCCCTGGCATGTGAAAAAACATGAGAAGGCAGAAAGAAGGGCAGCCAATGGCTTCAAGTATTTTACCAAGCGAGAAGAGTGTGGCAGACTGGGTGAGTCTTCTTCTCCCCCATCCCCCCACGCCCCCTCACCCTTCCCATGTAGTCTTTTCTACATCCAGGCTAAGAATACCATGTGTTGGAGCATGTGAGCTATGCTAGAGATGTATTTGGTCATTAAATCACTAAACAAGAAACAGAATAAAACAGAAATCTGCTCCTGACCTGCCTGAGCTGAAGCATGAGGGTTCCTTTTTTCTCAAATAGACCAAAGACCTTAAATGACTAAAAGCTGCAGGATAGAGGATTATACATATATATATATATATATATATATATGCATACACCTATATATATACTTACCTGGAGATGCAGGTTCCCCGCTGGTCTTGATCTGTCAAGGCAATCTTTTTTTTTTTTTTCTTTTTTTGGCACTTCACTGTCTTTGGGCCTAAAGCCCGTCTTGGGCAGAGTTGAAGGGTGCTCTTATGAGCAAAAAAAAAAAAAAGCATATGGGAAATGTCTGTTCTGATGAGGCTCTTGTTCAAAGGTCCTTTTGCACTGACCTCCAGTTGCTGCTTCACCTGACTCCAGGCAGCTTCAGATGACTTTTTTTGTTGTTTTTCTTTTTTTTTTTTTTTTTTGTAGCTGTTGCCAGGGCTGCACACTGAAAGCCAAAGGGTAAATAGCGTGAGACAGAGGTATGGAGAAGGGCATTCAGTAAACTGCTCCTTCCTCTTCTGACCCCGTTCTCCTCAGCCCCTTGTGAGCAGCAGGGAGCCAGCCCTGTGCCTCGCACCCGGCCCTCCACCAGCACACGGCCAAAGGAAACACCTGCAGTGCGCACAGCCTCAGACCATGGCAGGCCCACTTGCCAAAACCATTAGCAGCACTGCAGCAGTTATTAAATCTAAGGGCCTCTAGTGTAAAACTGGTAAAACGTGCAACAGCAGAGAGCAGAATGAGTTCCCAGGGAGGTATCCTCGAACTGAAGCCCAGTGCTCTGTGCCGGGGGGAGTACCGAGAGAGAGCTCCAGCCAAGCTCCATCCTGAGCTGCTGGGGTTCACTAACTGGGGGTCACTGAGTTGTCCTGTGCCTTGCTGTTGTCACAGACCCAGCCTTCCCATCGGTCCTGGCTTAAGGTTGAAACACAAGAGAGTTCAGAGTAACACTTTCATCCTTCTTGGCCATACCTCCTGCCCGATGCTGTTCTTTCTTGGGCATTGCAACCGCCGTAACCAGGGCCAAACTTTGCAGCTTTGCATGCATAAAAAAATGTATACTCAAATGGCAACTTGTTTGTGGTAACCAGGGTAATGAGTGTCAACACTCCAGTGCCAGTACTCACCTAGGGCTCATTTACACATGTCAGTAGATTCAGCAGTTGCTGTTATTTACTCAACTTTAGGTGTTTCAGGTGATAGCAGGGGCTAGACAAAGCAGGACAATGATATATGACACCCAGCCTACACGGCTGCCCTGGCAACGGGCGAGTCTTCACCTGCCCTTTGCTGATACCATTTCAATCCCGCCAGCACTGTTTGTTCTTCATCCCGAAGAACAGCGACGTGATGGGGAGGGCAAACGAGGTGGGGCTGTGGGGGAGTGGAATACCTAAACAAACAGCAACTTGGCTTGCACATAAAACGCTATCTGTGAGCTAAAGATGGGCTGGGTGATTCAGGAGCTGTTTGGCAGCGAGCTGTCTGCAGGCTGTGCATGTGTCAGCAGTGTTTATTTTGGGAGTGAAGGGGTACATGCATCCAGCGGGATGTACATATGCCTATAGCTTGGGCTTGCCATGCATTAAGCGTACGTTTTAACCAACTCTCCGCATTTGCCTATATAGAGACAGGCGGCACGACGGGATGGGGTGGCTGGATGTGTTTGTGTGGGTGTCGATGGTTATACCAACGTGTAAATGCACGTCTGCTTCTCTGTACAGCGCTCTCTTTTAGGTTAAGTATGCATATAGCAGGTGCAGAAGCACCGGCCTGCTTTAGGGGCTGTGTAAGTTTATTAACACACACTGGATCAACAGATAGACCTTTATAGATAGGTTTTTGTGCCTGTAAGCATAGGTGGAGAGAGAGGGAGAGACACAAATATGTATGTATGCAAGTAAAGGCAGATGGGTGTAGAGAGATGAATAAAACCGGAGCTGTCTGTAGCCCTGTACCTGTACGTCTATAAGATGATGTACAGGGGATGACGGAGAACCTGACTTGATATTGCTTTAGCTGCAACAAGCCGTTATTTATCAGCTAGTGAATGCAGCACCTTCACAAGGTAGGCAAACTCCCAGCGTGCATGGCAGTGTCTGCCAGGAGCAGAATGTGTGACGTGCTGTACACCAGAAGCTGTATGAATTGTTGTTCAGTAGCTGCCCCTCCTGCACTACACATTTGGAGTGGCAATAAACACTTGCTGGCTCTTCCTAGCTGACCAGAGAGCATGCGCTGTCCAGAGCTGGGGCTTTTAAGAGACTGTTCTTCTGTTCTGAGAGCTCAGTTAAAGAGGAAAAAATGAACTTTTCATTTCAAATCTAATTGTGAGCATGTGTTTTCAATTGTAAATTCTGTGATACAGTTAAAAGTCTTGGTTTTGTTCCCTTTGAAAAGGAAAAGGCACTAGCTCAGACTGGAGAGCACTGCTAGACATAATGGCAACTTTCTTCGGCTTTACATAAGGAGGGATGGGGCCAGGCTGCAGTTCTGGCCCACTTGTTAAATCTATGTACACTATAACCCTCTTTCGCAGTTGCTCAGCAGGCAAAAAAAATGTGTTTTTTAATTATTCAGGACTGTTCCTGAAGAATCCATGACCATTGATAATCTCCAGGCTACCAAAAATCCATATAGCAGCAGCCCTGTCCTGTCTCCAGACCATCTTCCCTACAGTCTTGCTCCCTCTTGGTACTCTTCCCATGCTACATACCTTGGCTTTGTGTCTGCAGGTTGCAAATACAACCAGGTGAACAGCCACTTCCACTGTATTCGAGAGGGCTGCCAGTTCTCCTTCCTGCTCAAGCACCAAATGACATCCCATGCCAGAAAGCACATGAGACGGATGCTGGGGAAGAATTTTGATCGTGTTCCTACTCAGGTGACTGGCTGGTTATTTATGTTGTAGCTCTGTATGTAGTGATAGTCGCTTTGGTTGCTGGCTGCAGAAGTGCATTAATGCCAAGATGCTCATGCCAAACTCCAAAGAATACATGTTTGCACTGGGGGATGCACCTGGGATTTGTGAGTTCACCTAAGCTAGCTTCAGCTGGTTTGACTTCTGTCGTATGAGGAGAGACAACATCAAAGCATTACTTAGTCTAAACAGCCTTTCCTCGTGAGTTGTGGAGAAAAACATTTGAGAAGGATATCACTAAAATATTCATATTTATAACTTGCATGCTCTCCCTCCCCACGCTCTCAGTATACAGCAATTGGCTTATTAAAATTAAAGTGCTTAGGATGTGGAAGAATTGAACATGCTGGTTAAAGCAAACATTTCCTGTTGCACATAAAGAATGATTTGCTGCTTCTAGAAACACCAGTTTCAAAATTTCTCCTCCTTTACCGATCTGTTGTTACACTGGGGCTCTCCTTGTCCTCTCTCAGGAAGCAGCAGGGCAGTGCAGTCACTTCTGTCTAACACAACCAAGAGCAACTGCCAGATTAGGTTTTTCTGTTTCATGAATAAATTGAAGAGGTTCACCCGCAGCACTGACCTACTGCTCAGAACGACAGCAGTCCCGCAACCTCCTGTTTGTTCTTCTTACTCCTTGGTTGCGTTAACTTCCACTGACTTAGGAGACAAAATGAGCTGCCTTTATTTAAACACCTGTGACTAATCTAACCCTAAGGACATCTGGTATATGAAAAGCAAAAGGTGCTGTCTGTAGAAGCAAGATGGGAACCCTCTTCCATTCCACAGCACGGGAATGAGAGGTCCCTGTTAGCTGTCAAGTACTGTCAAAAAGTGAATCGTTCCAGTCTACTGCTGTTGGACTTAATGAGTTCACACATGCCAAGGAACTGGTGTTACTGTTATGGCAGCTTTTGTTCTTAAAATTAAGTGCTCAGGTACAAGAATCAGTCTCAGATTTAACAAACAAATCTTTCTCCACTACAGAGCCCTAAACCTCCTAGTACACGCTGAGCAGAAAATGCTCGTTTTGACTTCCACCTCCTTCACTGGCAATCCCATGTCACGTTAGCAGTGGAAAAGCAGTAATTGTGGCCAAAGCAACCCCAGGAGCATACAGTGCACATCTTAATCTACTGCTGTGCTTAGCCCATGGAGCAGTCCAGTAAACAGCAAGAGGATGAAACCACAAATCGGGGCACACAGCAAAGCTAACAGATTGCTGTATTGCCACTGCCTGTCTGCATTTAGCCATCCTAACTCCATTTTTTCCCCATTCCTGAGTGCTCGGTAGGCATTTAATGGTGTGTTTGGATATACATTGCCTCCGGCTACCTACCCAGATGTAACTATCCAGAGGAGACCACGCCATGCCAGGCACCGGCAGCTGCACGTGAACAGAGTACGGCAGCAGACACACAGGTCACTGGTTTCAGTCTGCGGTCCGCTGTCGCCGTGTCTCAGCATGCAGGCACTAGGGCAGGCATGTCAGTAGTCGTATTCCCAGTCTCTAAATGCAGCAGGACCTACACAGTAAGGTAGCAATGCCAAGATTAACACCTCCTGCTTTTGAATGCATCAGAATCCACACACCAGGATATTGGTGCCAAGATTAACACTCCCAGCCTCTGAGCGCATCACAATTCACATACCAGAATACATGTGCCAAGTTTAATGCTCTGAGCTCCCAGTGAAGGAAGATTCATGCTCCTAGCCACAGTGCCATGGGTTCCGCTCACGAGCATGTTCCAGTTATCCCTCATGAGCAGTGGCAGAGGGAAATAAACATGCAGACAGATGGTTTTGGTCTTGGCATCGTGCTTTTGGTGTGAAAGTCCCCGTCCTGTTTTCTTGCTGCAGGTTATTGGCCACACTCCAAGAAATGAAAATCTCCCCCAGGTTGGCAGCATGGCACCCAGCCCAGCCTCATCAGGAACCCCAGCTTCCTTTCAGGGACCCCCGAGCATGATGGACACTGAAACAGATGAGTACATGGATTACACTGGCTGTAGCCCAGGGGGGATCTCCTCTGAATCTTCCAATATGGACCGCAGCTGCTCCAGCACTCCAGTGGGCAATGAGAGCACATCAGCAGGTAAGGAAGAAGGGGGGTGAAATGGATCGTCAGTTGCCTGCTCTCTTGGGAGATAAACTCACGAAGAGAGGCCAAAGGACAACTGCACCTTAGAATACAAACTGCACCAGCTTTACGATAGTTCCTCTTACTAACATAGCTCCCTCCATCTTTTTGGAGAAGAGAGCCATCAGAATGTGTGCTTCAAGGGTCCATGAACTAACAGCATATCTTTCTTCTCCCCTGAAGAGAGGTTTTTATCCTCTGTCTTGGAGTGGATCTCTTTGAATAACTGATTTAAAAGGGAAAAAAAAAAAAAAAAAAAAAAAAAAAAAACAGTTGCAGGGCTCTTCTGTCCCTGGCATTTCCCATTATCTTTTTGTATTTCTTTGTGCAGCATCTGAAGTCGGGCATTTTTTTCTGATACTGTTGAGGTACAGAGAGGCTGTACAATAGCAAATATTATATACAGGAGGGAAAAAAAAAAGACTACCGCATCTTCAGAAAGCAGCATATAAAAGCAGCTCACTGAGCTCCCTGCCTCATGCCTCTTGTGCCACTTTTTGTCAAGTGTTGCACAGAGGAGACCTCCATCATTCTCCTCTTTTTTGCAGTAAGTTTCTGCCATTGTTTCCTGCTTGCAAGGATAGTGGGTAGCCATCTCCCACAGCCCTGTGTTACACAATTATCTCTTCAGTAGCGTGGTTTCTTTTATGAATTCTGTTATCATCTAGTGTTGATTCAGGGATCTCTTAGCTCTCCTTCCCAGCGTTAGGTGATACATTCTAGATAAGCTGCCTCTCTGAGTTTGCTTTAATTTCAAATACGTTTTCCTACTCTGCCTTCCCACCCCAGACAGATGAAGGTTATCAGATAGCACCTCTAACCACGTTACCTTCATACAAACACTGCTGGGTCACGACAGTGGGTGCCCCATGGCATCAAAGCTCCTCCAAAGAGTTCTGGTGGGACAGCACTTCGTAGCTCTCTCTCCCTTCTCAGCACACCATCCGGCCCAAGTCACACGTCCTAGGAAATGCCCCCCACTGCTATCCAGGTAGCGAGCAAGTCCACCTGCCCAAGGTGTAAGACAACCCTCACGGCTGTTAGTTGGTACAAGCTGGCACCAGATAAATGGACAAGGACCAAACAAGCAGGAATTTCTGCTTGAAAGCCTGTGGCTCTTCCCCCACGCCACTACAACCACCTTACCTTCTGCACAGACACCCCTCCTCTTCCTGATGCTGTCAGTTCCTCACCTTCCATTTCTTCTCTGTTACAATTCTGTTTCATACATTTGTGAATGTATTTTCCATTTTCATCATATTGCTTCCGCTCCTGGGTTCTCATTTTGGTTCTTTTGTGTTTTTTTTTGTTTTGTTTTTGTTTGTTTTTGTTTTTCTTTTTTTTTCTGCTTTTTTTTTTCTCTCCACATTCTCCAGGCTGCCTGGTTCCTTCTACCGCTACTGCTGCTGCCGATGATGCTACCCACAATGTACCACAACCTCAGCCACCACCTCTGCCTCCATCTTTCTCACAAGCCCTGCTTAGGTCTCCCCTTCCCACCCTCCCCTATCTTTTTTCTCCATCTTGTCTCTCATACTCTCTGCTCAGTGCCACTCTTGGATCCAGCAGAGGCATTGTCATGCCTGCCGCCAGCACCACTGGGTTTTCGCCCATCATTGCCACTCCAACTCCAGTAAAAAGTGACGTTCCCTTAGTTCAGGATGCAGCAGGTAACACTTCTTTGCTTTCTCTCCTAGTGTCCTTTGCCCATCTCCTTCCCCACTCACCCTGCCCACGTTTTTCTCGGCACCTTAGGGTCAGTAAAAAAAGCCTGTGTCACTCTGTGCCTCACTTAACTTTATCCAGGGGCCCAGGGGCCCTTCCGTGCCTACTCCAGTTCTCTGCTGATGCAGTAACCACAGCTAAAACCACAGCAAATCGTTGTGAAAAATGCAGAGCAATTTCCATGAGATAAATCTAACAAAATCCACAGTTAAAATTCACTTTTTGCCTCTTGGTAACAGCGGGGTCACCACAAAGCAAACTTTGGCTCATGTAGCATTTATGGGGCTTGGACTTCAAGCTTAGATCTTGCAGGCCACCCAGCTCAGTGCCTATCAGCCTGCTGCACACATCTCAGCAGGTAAATGGCTGACAAGGTACCCAGATCCAGTATTTTTATAGCTCCTTTAAGCTTCACTGCCTCCTATTCATATATAAAGCCATAAAATTCAGAGCTGCTTTCCCCAGTGCAAGTAACAGAGGGAAGTACAGTCAGTGTCACTGCCATGACATCATCAGACATCTCAGGCTGTTTCTCACACTCTGTTATTTGCATCTGCTCTTACAGCTGCAGAAAATACATCGAGAGTTTTAGTTTCAAGCTGCCATGTTTCCCATGTGTGACTAAGATCAGAGATGTCTCAGGCTGGGGATTCTCATTCCAGCTGGGAATGGTTTTTAGGGTGTGTCTCAGCTTTGGCTTCTTTTCCCAACTCCCAGCTCTTTTCTAGTTAATTAAGAGCATATTTGTGCTTAAAGTTCACACTAAAGAGGATTCTGGCAGCCTATAAATGTCCCAGTCATTCTTCCTGCTGGCTTTGGTGTGTGCATGTGTAGTAATGTGCAAATCCAAGGCGAATGGTTGGGAGTATGGCTGGAAGACCAGCTCTGCCTGGAAGTTCAGAGGTTTTTGTCACACGACTTGGCAGGAGAAGCATCCTTGCCCTGTCCAGAGCAGCGTGTTCCAATGAACAAAATACACAAGAAACCATTTTTTTTTTGCCTTTTTTTTAACTGATTTGCATGTGACCTGGAATATCTTACCTTTGTGCTGTGCTTTCTTCTAATTACATATTTTTAAGTTTCTTTCCTTTTTACCTGTAGATCTTCATATAGTTTCCTGAATGTTTACATTAATATTCATTTTAAAGACAAGCTTATGGCATGTGCTTACCACTGATGTATGCTTGGGATTAAATCTGTTGAGGCTTGTAATCTTCAGCTGGGCAATAGGGACTGAACACTGTCTAGTGGCTAATGAGTGTAGGAGGTTATCATCTTTCTTTTCCATACACTTGCTCTGAAACTTTGCCTGTATGAGAAAACAAAATTGGTTTAACTAAAGTTATAACTACATCTGTTTGAACTGTTGTAAGAGCTGGGCAGATACAGCAAGTTTAAAACGGGTCAGTTCTAAATTCTGCTTATTTTGCAGAGAGTCTTTTTTTCTAAAACGTCTTCTCTTGTATTGCTGTCTGAAGGCAGACAAGATCACCACCCATATTAATGATGAAAGACTTGGTGGTTTGGCTGCAGTTTTTTTTAAACGAAGGAGTAAGGAGTTGATCTGGATAGCAGTGATTTGTGCAGGCAGTGATCTGCCTGGAATCAAAGTGTATTTTACAATACGTTTGCAAGGGGGAGCAGACAGTGGTCACAGATTGTATAGCTAAGTTTGCTAATACAAAACCGATAGTGATAGAAAGTTACTCTTCCACTGGTAGGCTGCCTTCATTAGCCTTAATAAGCAGTTTCCACCAGCTTGGAGTCACTAAGATGGTCTCACCACGGATGCCCCAAGCTGGCATCCCTACTCGCAGTCTGAGCACAAGTGCTGGGTAACGAATGGGGGTGGAAAATCTTTTGCTGTTTGCTCACCCCGCAATCTGTACAGCCCAGGCACGTGAACAGCCCACTGCACGAGGAGATTAGCTTGCTGCTACCCTGTCCGTAGACTTACATCTATCAGTAGTGTCAGTTTAACTTTCAGAGGCTTCCTTGGATAATCGCCACCTTCGTTTAAAGGGTTGTCAACCGAAGGGCCAGATATGGCGAAAATAGTATCCATCACTTCTAACACCTGCTTATCAGCCAGAAAAAAATAATTCTACAACATTCAAACAAATGACTGTTTCTTCAGTCTCCTAGATGAGGATGCAAGCTGCTCTGGACTCTCAGGCCCCAGGCACTGCATGTCACAAATCATGCCTCTTTTTAAGAGGTTGGCAGTTTAAGCGTGAAGATGGAGGGGAAAAAAAAAAAAAAAAAAAAAAAAGAAAGTATGTTTCAGTTGCAAGCTATAATTTCCAATTACACTCACAATTTTGCACCTGGTGAGAAATTCTTCTTGCCTCCAACCTTGTCTGCGCTGCATGTTGATACTGGAGATTGTGGTTTGATTCTGGAAATAGCAGGGAGAGAAGAAAAAAAAAAAGTTAACAGATATAATGAGGTCGAGTCCTTGATGTCAGCTTGATCCTAGGGGACGTGAGCACTAGCCAGTTATGCTGGCCCTGTGAATGAAACTGGAAGATAGATGAGGGCTCTTTATTTACTAGGGGCACCATGTGATTTTTGAGACCCAAGGGAAAGCTGTGGAACTGGTATTTTCTCTCAGAGTCCACTGGCTAGTGATGATGAGAATTAGCCCCATTGAACATCTGTCCATCTGTCTTTCTAAGTGCACTCATCGTAATATGTAGGCTCATTACAGTGAGGGATGTTGCAGACTCCTGGCCAAAGTCCATCCTGTTTCTATAAATCCCCCCCCTTGCACTTTCAATCACGCATGGGATCTTCCTTCACTTCCTGCTGTCCTTGGCAGTTGCAGTGTATTACGGTGTCCTGCTCACGAAGAGTAGGGGAAAACATTACACACGTGCCAGTCTTTAGAGCACTTAACACTCATTCACCACTTGAACCCCAGTGAACTCCAGTAAAACACCTCGGTCCTTGGTCTGGAACAATGTAAACTCTTCTGTTTAAAGTCTGATTTAAGAGGAAAACAGGACTAGAGACAACTAAAAAGCAGGAGAAACCGTGGGAGTTGCCAAACAGAGAAGGAGCAGCTAGTACTTGGACAATACCAAGCTATACGAGAACGGCAGTTAGAGGCAAGGTGGGGTGTGCTGGAAACTGAGGGAAGCGACGGGCAGCGGGCACCAGCCACCCGTGGGCCCAGAGCTGAGCTTAGAGCCTGCGAGATGAGCGGCTGGGTGGGAGCAGTTGCAGCTGTGCCTTGGCAGGTACAGAGCTTGCCAGGATGGTTAGGGGATGAGGAGAGCCCTGCCTGTCAGCAACGCCACTCTTCGCTTTGTCTCCTCAGGGAATACCATCACTATGCCAACTGCCTCGGGGGCCAAAAAGCGTTTTTGGATTATTGAAGACATGTCCCCGTTTGGCAAGCGCCGCAAGACTGCGTCTTCGCGCAAAATGCTGGATGAAGGGATGATGCTGGAGGGATTCCGGCGCTATGACCTCTACGAGGACTGCAAGGACTCGAGCTGCCAATTCTCTCTCAAGGTTACCCACTACCACTGCACGCGGGAGAATTGTGGCTACAAGTTCTGCGGCCGTACCCACATGTACAAGCACGCTCAGCACCACGATCGCGTTGACAACCTGGTATTGGATGACTTCAAGCGCTTCAAGTCTTCACTGAGTTGCAACTTCCCAGACTGTCAGTTCTCTGGCAATAGCACACACTTCCACTGTCTGCGCTGTGGCTTCCGCTGCACTGACAGCACCAAGGTGACAGCCCACCGCAAGCACCACGGCAAGCAGGACGTCATCAGCGCTGCTGGCTTCTGCCAGTTCAGCTCGAGCGTGGACTGCGAGGTGCCTGACTGCAAGTACAAACTCAAGTGCTCCCACTTCCACTGCACCTACCCTGGCTGCAAACACACGGTGGTGGGCATGTCCCAGATGGACTCGCACAAGCGCAAACACGAGAAGCAGGAGCGAGGGGAGCTGCCTGCCATCTCGCCTGGCCCCGAGGGCCTTGCCCACTCCACTCTCGAGTATGACATCCAGAACTCTTCCATCAACCTGGACAGCTCCCTCAACCTCAGCACTGACAACAACAGCTCCCTCTTCTTCCTGCAGAACGCGGCAGGCGTGGGCCTCAATGATTCCCTGGACCTCAGCAAGAAGCAGTCGGAAGCCACTGAGGGTCCGTCACCGAGCAGAGCCGAGACCACCCCCCAGGAGATGGGGGCAGCGGCCTCTGGCTCCGGCGATGTGGAGGACGAGGATGACTCTTCCCAGGAGGATGAAGAGGATGATGAGATGAACGAAGAAGAGGAGGATGATGAAGAGGAGGATGACGATGACGACGATGAGGAGGATGATGAAGAGGAAGATCTGAACACAGATACTGAAGAATCGCTGCCCGACCCTGAGGGCCTGGCCACTAAAGATGACGGGGAACCAGAGGAGGCTGCTTCTTCCACAGACCACGGCGATGCTTCCAGGCCACAGGGTGAGCCAGCCCCAGCCCTTACTCCAGCCTCAACTCCTGCTCCGACTCCAGCTGCTGCCCCAGCCTCTACCATTGCTCCAGCAGCTTCTCCTTAATCTTAGAGACAACAGCAGCAGTGGTTTGGTTTTGCTCTTACACAGAATTACTAAGAGGACCCCATATGAGGCAAGAACAAAGATTGGGATGGCAAACGAAAAACAAACTCCGTGGCACACGCACGAGAGAGAGGAAGGAAGGAAACCCATAATCCACAGGCCCCATAAGAGACAGGTTCGCAGCGGGACTGGTGCTGCATCACTTCGTTCTGCAGATCACAGAACACGGGGGCAGGACGCAGCAAAAAAATACCCTTTTCTACAGACACGGACCTCCAGGGTACCAGCTGCTTCTCCTTGCCCCCCGAATGGTGCGTTGGGCCTGCGCCCATCTGGGGACCCTTTGTTAGAGGTGGGGTTCTATCCCCCCCATTTTTCTTTCTGGGTTTTATTTTTCCATGCTTTCAGTTGTACGATATTAATAATAATCTCCACTTCTTGGAGGGGGGTGGGTGGGAACAACAGGTAATGAATTTTAGAAATATATATTTGTGTGTGTGTCTCTTCTATATATATAATGTACACACACACACACATATATAACATGCAAGGAATTGGTGTCACAAAGACGACTAGCTCAGCTTTTGCCAGTGGGAAGGAGGGGGTGAGGGGTGCGCTTTCCCCCCCCCCCTTTCTCCCTCTCTCTCTCTCCTTTCTCCAGCATTAAAAGGATGGCATCAGACAGCAAGGGTGGGAGTGGGTATTTATTGTCACATAAATGAGGACGCATTAATGAATGAGCAGGGGTGGGAATGGGACACTCCTCTGTTCTTCCAGATCCTTTTTACTATTAATGATAATAATTTTGAATGCTATTTATATTGTAAAACTTTCTCTGTCTACAGCTGTAGGGCACCTCTCCCCATCCCTGCTGTTCCGCCTGTAGGGATTTAGCTGAAATAACTCGGGAAGGGCGCAGCGGGCAGATGAAGGGTTTGTCACACTGGAAGACTGGGGTTAATCTCCCATCCAGTTCCATCTCATCCCAACCCCCAGGTGCCTCCCCTCCGTGGAGGGCGAGGCGTTTTTGTGGTGCTTCAGTATCCCCATCTCAGGAGGACTCGGTAGAGTCAGGAGGTTGTGAGCTGGCACGCCGTGCCACGGTGCGGCACGAGGAGCACCGTTCTCGCAGAAGAGCGTCCCAGCCGTTAAAGCAGCCTTGCAAATACTACTTGCTCACTGACCCGCGCAGTCGCACGATGACAGGTATGTCCCCACCCCCAAGCCCTCCTCCCCAGCCTTTGATCGGGGACGGACGAGTCTGGCTTTCTGCATGGACTGAAATGTAGCTCTGGTGACTTCTGGGAGAAGGTGAAGGCACCACTGCAGAGGGAGGAGAAGGCCGGCAGGAGGTCAGGGTCCCTCTGCGGGACGTTCTGCTCCCCCTGGGGTCTCCTTTGCTCAGCACTAACGGGGGGCTGTTCTGCAGCACCTGCGGAGCTATTGGCCCAGGCATGGGGTTTGCAGCCACAAAACACGAGGCTGCCGCAACCTCCGTGGCCCAGAGAGATGGGGGAGATGCCAGCTGAGGCCAGGATGTAGTCCAGCGAAAAAATTAATGCATTTCTGGGTCCATGCTGATAAATTTTGCCAAGTAGGGCTAATAGCTTGGGCACTGCACGAGCAAATTGAGTTAGTATGTTGGGACCTGCCACCTCCAGAAGCTTGGGCTTTCCCCTGGTTACAGGCACTTCCCTGCTCTCTTTTCCTAGCCCAGTCTGGGAACACACACTACAGGAGACTGCCCAGGACTCTGACAGGTGAGACAGTAGCTGTTTGACCCCAAATCCTCACCTGAGTCTGAGAAAGAGGGCTTCTCTACATAAACACAGGCTCCAGAAGGACTAGCTGTATGAATTAGTTCTGATAATAGCTATTTCAGTGCCAGTTTGTAAGTATACCAGCCTAGCAAAAGGTTCCTTGTGTCTGAAGTTTGTCCCCTTTTGTTTGTTTAAATCTAGCTATTTTTTTTCCAGTGACATGCAGCCCCCCCCCATAAGCACTTCAGCTCCAAGGGATCCCCGTAATTTGTTTCCACCCTGAACAGAAAAAGGCCTCAAGGAGTTTAGGTTGCCTTTTTTTTATTATTATTATTATTTCCCTAAGGAACTGGCGCGGATCAGGTCTGATTTATAAACAAGCAGATCAGCTCTGTAAATGTGGAGACAGAATGCTCAGATAATGTTTCAAAAAGAAAGGCAAAAAAAAAAAAAATAAGAAGAAGTTGTACAGTATTTTTCCTGTAAAGGTTATTCCTATATATAGAACAAAAGAGAGACAACCCATGCCAGGGGGACGAGGAGGGGGTCACCTGCCTTCTGGACAGCCCGTAGATACGGTTAATTGTGTGCAATTTTTTTTTTCTCTTTTATCATTATTATTTTTTTCAACTTAGTGTTTGTTTGTAGGGGGTGGCAGGGGAGGGGGGCCTTAAGTCTACGTTTTGAGGCTGACTTCACACTCCTAGCACTGACCAGAGCTGCACGATTCCGAATTTTAACTTGAATTTTGTAGAGATGAAACAAATGAAAACAAATGAAATATTGTTATTACTAGTTTGTAGTTTATTTAATACTTTGGAGTTCTTTTCCTCTATCAGTTATTTGTGTGGCTTTTATTTTTATAGGGTTTCATTTTTTTTTGTTTGTTTCTGTTTTGTTTGGTATATCCCCTGCCCTCAGTTGCGTGTTTTCTAGCACAACCCAATTCTTGAATATAACGAAGCTCTCGTTCCTGGGGCCGAGCGAGGGAACGAGGGCCTGGAATTTATAGAACTGGGATGGGGTAAAAAAATCCGAACTTTCCCAGCATTTGCTGCAGGTTCTGTACTTGTACATGTTTCCCATAGTCAACTACCCAGATACTGAGGTGATGGGCTCCAGGAGGAACCCTCGGACGTAACACCTGCCCCATCTTGCCGAGTAGCTGCTTGTACCACTGAAACCACCCCATGGGTGTCACTGACCGCAGGGGGGGCAGGACCGAGCCCACTGCCTTCAGGGCCGCATCCTGCAGGCGTTAGGTGAGAGCCGCCCGTGAGCGCTGTCAGCAGGACGCGCGGGGCAGCCCGGTGGCAGTGCCAAGGCCGGGGCTCACTTTGGCCACTCGGTACCACTCAGGATAGAGGGGCTGCGTCCCTGCTGCCACCGGCTGGGATCCCGGACACGGCGTCTGTACCTCTTCCCAGGCCCATCTCACCAGTGGCCACGGACGGTGGGAGGAAGCAGCAGTGTGTGGAGGAGAGGGGTAGAGGATCCTGGTAGCCGGACGACGTGCATCGTCCCAGAGGCAGCTTTAGGCAGGCGTGGTCAGCGCCACAGGGCCGGGATCCGTGCTGACACGGGGCCGTTCCGCACGTGCCAGAGGGGCCTGTGTTTATCTATGCACACCATTTTCTCCCCCAAGGCACCCTACTTCTCCCCGACGTCTCCGCCTTTCTCCCAGTCCTTTATCACCTCCTCTCCAGGAGCTGGCACAGGGTATGAGATTTCTCTCCCAGTAGGCTACTGCTAAACTCAGCTCCTGTGCGGGCTGACCCCAGAGGGCCAGGTTTCCTGGCAGGGCCGTGGCCACGCTGCCCTCGCAGAGCCGGCAGCGGGCTCGTCCCACCCCCGGTGCACTTCTTGTCCTACCTTCTCCAAGCCTTGTTTCTGTAAAGCTCTTACTACGTTTATATTTGCAACAACAACAACAAAGTCAAGAAAGTTAAACCCGTCTTTTTATTCTGCCATGTTAAGGCTTTAATTCAGCAAAACTCTTAAGCACACGCTTTCCGAACCGGCACAGATTTAAGCCCATGCTTAAGTGCTTTTCTGAACAAAGGCCCCAACAGCACAAAGATCCCTATGACAGCAAGGTGGCTATCGTATCAACAGGACTGTTAATACAATGCTATTGAAATAAGTGCTTAAAAGAATGACCAGAGAAAGAGAGAGAGATTCAACGAACTGTGTGAGGAGGGGGAAAGAGGAGAGAGGAAACGGAACTGTTCTATCCAAAACAAAATGAAAAACTAACAAAATAAACCTTGAGATGGACCCTCCTGATTCTGCTACCATTCACTGCTGAAGAGCAAAAAAAATGAAATAAAATAAAAACTATTGACTAGATTGTTCATTCTAGCCACAAACTCAACTGGATTAAAGTCTGCGTGGAAGGAATTTTGTAAAGAAAAAAAAAAAGTAAAAATTTTTTTTCCAATGTAGCAAAAAAAAAACTTTAAAAAAAAAAAAAAAAAAAAAAAAAAAAAAAGACAAAGAGGGAGAATTCTAGCCTTTTGTAATATCCATATTGCACACTAGGACTATAAGCCATTGCTAGCTCATTTTGAATTTTAAATGTGTAATTTTTTTTGTTTTGTTGTTGTTTTATTTTTTTCTTTCCGTGGGGGAGGGGGGAAATAAATGCTTGAACCACCAATGCTCTTTTTAATGTTTTATAAATATGTATGTGTATATATATAAATATAAAAATAATATGTATGCACATATATATGTGTGTGTGTATATATCTATATGTATATACATATATATAGATATATAGATATATATATAGGTTTTGAGACAAAAATGCAGAAAGTGAAAAAAAACACCCTAAACAGGATGGTGTGCTCTGATTTACTTGAATCTGGTCTCTTCAGCACCTGCGTTATTAAGAACTGAATATTTTTCCACTTGAATTTAGTGCTATTAGAAATTTAATATATGTGTTTTATTTATTTGATTTTTTTTTGCATGACTGATGCAAGGTTTGACATTTTCACTCAATAAAAACTGGAAAAAAAAAACAACAAAGTTTCAAGTGATCGAGTTGTCTTCTTGATTGAGGAGGTGTTTTATTTTTTGGACAGCTAACAAGTCTTGGAGCAGTTCAGGTCTTTTAAGGCACCACGGTCCCAGTCATGTCCCTGCACCCATTTTAACAGCCACTGTTTTAGCACCAGCACTATGGTGATAAGTGCAAAAAGAACAGGCTTCTCTTTTTACAGACTCTGGCTTCAAACTTTTTAAGCAGCCCTGCAGTTTTATTTGAAGTATTCATCAGGGCCCCTGATGGAAGCGATGCTAACACCTCTGCAATTTGCTAAACTGGGGCCTGAATTAGAGATGCAGCCGCTTGCATTTTGACTTTTCTCTTCCCACATTGGCCTGCAAACTCACGGTGGTGAACTGGGATCCACAGTGGCGCTGTGCCTGCCATAACCCACTTGAAATGTTACAGTGACATTCAAAGCTCACCAAGTCAATACACGTTCGACTGTCACCCTAATAAAATAGAAACGGAGCATGAATGAAACATCCTGACTGCATGGAAGGGGTGGGACTGGTAACTCCACTAATAAACACTAAAATGCAATGTCGAAGCCATATATTTTGATAGCACAAGAATACATAAATCTCTATGCCATACATCCAGAATCTGAAAGAAAGCTTTCCTACCTGGCCACTCCAAAGCTTCCTCCTGCTGCTGGCACTTGTAGGCGTCACATGCAGAGTAAAGCAACTGCCCCTGGAGATGTAAAAGTCTTCTCCAGGCATGAGGGTGTCCTTACATCCACAGTGCGACACGGCACTGTCGTGCTGCAGCCGATCCAGCAGCTATGAGCACGGGCTGCAAAGAACAACAGATTAGATAAAAGCCTGGACCCTCGATGCAGCTCGTCCCCACCGTTCTCCTACCTGAGACTCGTGCCAGGCCTGGGCAGGGCCACACCAGCGGCCGTGCTCTGAGCAAGGCAGACAGGGACAGGCAGCAGATGCCAGGACTGAGCTCCTGGGAGGTTCTGCACCACGGGTGGGTGTTTGGGTGTCTGCAGCCAGCCCCTCGGCCTCGATGACAGCCTCTGCAGGGCCAGACCCGCACCAAGAAGCTGGCCTGGTGGGGAACACTGCTCTGCTGCCTGCCCTGCACTATGCTATGGGGATGGGGGGCAAGGAGCAATGACAAAGGTCTTGTTTTACCCAGAGAAAGCTGAGAAACCCCCTCCTGCTTCGTTCGTCCCCCACCATTACAGCAGCTGGGTGCCTCCGTCCTCCCTGCCACCGGCCAGAGAGCCCAGGAGCAGCGAGCAGAGCTTGCCAAGCCTGTCGCACTGGCAGCAGCCGCCTCCTTATTAGCAGGGAGGATTAGACTCCTCTCTCTTTCAAAGCCCCCTGGTCGCTCTGCTGCAGCTCCCAGCCATCCTGTTTTCAGATGTCATTATCTGAACACGCTCCTAATCCGACCTTGGAGCACAGAGGTTTGTTCTCACTGGAGCTCTGCCCACAGCACACGGGATATTTACATCACTGCCTTTCCGGGGGGGCATGACACGACTCACGGTTTGAAAGCTCCTGCTGGAACTTGCCTGCTCTCTGTGGAGCTCTCGCTGCACTCTATAAAGGAATGACTAAGTCGTGGGAGAAGCAGCGAGTTGAGCAAATCAAAGCCTCGACTGCTGCATTTGTTCCAAGCTCTTGCAACTGTGACAGTGCAGCTCTGCGGCTGCAGCTCTGCATCCAGCCCCTGTGCTCAGGGAGCCTCGGGCAGGGAAGGCCAAGTGGCAGCAGGCACCCGGCGAGGCTGCTTGTTCTGAAGTCAGGACAAAAACCGGGCAGTTGCTGCTGCTGTTATGCATTGATTACATCAAGCCTGTCCCTCTAACAGTGGTTTTGGAATGCAGGGCCCTACAGTTACACACAGATCCACAAAAATACACTGCCTGATTTACACAAGGCACTCAATATTGCTTTTCAGCACACTACGGGCCTTGCGCAGCACCCACCAACACAGGCACCCACAGAGGGAATATCCCCTGGCACCAGCTCAAGCAGAGGAGCCCTGCGTTCTCTTTTCCAGATGATTCATAGACTTCAAACCAATACAGGCAGCAAAAGTTCAATTGCCTCAAAGAAACAGCATTCAAAGTATGCTAGGACACAGAATAGGAGAGCAGATGGTTCTGCTGCTGCTTCCCATCACCCTGGTTTTTAGATGCCATTAACCAAACGTGCCTAGTCCAGCCTAGGCACACAGACCTGTCCTTGCTGGAGCCGTACGGACCGATATGGACAGAAATAAAGAGAACAGAATATCCGTGTTGGCCTAGAATAAGGGCAATGGCCATCCTGGTGCCTCAGTAAGACGATCAATGCAATTTGTCCCACTGCTTCTTACAGCTAGTCTAGCAAGAGGCAGCCAGCAGCAGGTGTGCAGAGCTGGTGCCCAGAGAAACCCCGCACAGCTTGCTCAGCTGAGCAGGGAATGCAGGAATGCGTGGCCGGGAGGATATTTACTCTGGTAGCACAATGCCTCCTACACCCCAGCAGAAGGAAATTCCGAATCCTGATGCTTGCTGGTACAGAGGAAAGGCAGCTTTATGATGCACAGCGCATACTGGGCATAACTTGCAGCTGGAAGGACCGAGGCTCAGCGCTGGCTTCTTGCAGCAGACTGACATTAAGAAAGGCTCGGAGACCTGCTCGGGAAATAGGGCGGTTAGATGAGCCCACCTTCATGCCTCTAGAGAATGAAATTTGGAAGGGTGGAGGATTTTAGCAGAGAAGGGCAGTGGTGGAGTCCTTGGGTAGGAGGCTGCCAGGGGAGCCCATGGGGACCCAGCTTCAGGAAAGGCGATCTGCACACCTGCTGCTGCAGCTTCAGAGAAACCCACTGAGGAGAAAATGGGACCTGCCCCTGATCGGGGGCAGGACTGGAGGCTCCCAGCTCTTTGACAAGACCAGCAAGAGTTATTCTAACATAGCCTCATCCCTGTGACAAGACAAGAGGCCAGAAATGGACACTGAAAAAACACAGACACAAAAGGGAAAAAAAAAATAAATCTCACAATGGAGAGGGAAAAAAAAGAATCGAGCCAACTTTTGGTACAGCCCATGTTGCTCAGGTATGGGAGCAAAGACAGAAAACAGCCATTAATAGATAACAAGTAGCTAATAGCTAACAAATGTCTTAATCTTCCCAGAAAAATACTTTCATTGGGCATAGCAATGCAAAGCTCAAACCCTTCCCACTAGGTAAGGTTCTGCACCAACAGTCCTGCCACGTGGTGCACACAGGGTGCATCAGCTGCTGGTGTCCCGGCTGAGATTTGCACTTCTGGGCTCTTGCACCCGGGCACAACCCCGTGCTCGCAGAGCCGCGGGTGCCTCCTTGAACGGCCATGGGATGCCCTTCCACAGGGGAAGCTCTTGGGGAAAAGGGAGGAGAGGAGCCAAGCAAATCTCTCCCTCTACCCTTCCCCTCTCACTGGCATTCCAGAGGACTGAAGCTTTCAAACTTGACAATAAACTCTCACATCATCTTCATTGGGAACGTGAACTTTAAAGACTTCTCGGAAAGTCAGTGAGCCGCTCGCACCTACTCCAAACAAAAAGCCCGCAGGTAGCTGGGAATTTTTGAGTTTCACCTATGCACACATGCAAATGAATAAATTATTTCTGTCTTTCTCTACAAACCAAAGCTGAACTTGGCTTAATTTCACTGAACTGGGGAAGAACGAGAGCATGCACGAACTATCTGCACACAGGACTTGCACACACAGAGCAGCGGGTGCAGGTTTGCACAGTGCTTGTGTGGGGACAAGGGGGGTCTGCCAGTCTGGGTGAATGAAGCCCACACTAGCTTGTGAAGGACCTGCGTGGCTGCCATCCCTTACACCTGCTATATTTTATGGGCATCTGTAAGCCAGCTGCTCTGTGGGTACGCATACTTTCATGGCTTTTCATGAGCATGCAAGTGGGTTTTTTTTTGTCTCACGTATCATGGGGAGAGAACACAACAGGTTACGGTGTCCACTTCTGGCAGAGTACACAGGAGACCTCGCACACATCTTCAGTTCCATGCACATGACACGGGTAAGGACAGGCACAATGCATCTTTATATCAGTGCTGTAGACACGATAGCTCAAAGCCAACTCTGGGGGCTGGCAAAGGGGGCAGAAAGGCACTGCTCAGAACCTGCAGCTCCAGCGGGTGGTGGAAGGGAGGACAAGTTTCTTGGTGGTGGCCCTGGGGCAGGAGGGGGGCTCCTGGCATCCCTGCCACATGTCCTCCCAGCAGCAGGTCCCCTCCCGGGACGGGCAGGGTGCTCTGGGCCCGGGTCCTGCTCTTGTCCCTGAAGTGCCCCAGCCCCATCCTGATGAGGAGGGGTGACCGATGGAGGCGGCTTCCCTCCTTCCTTTTGCTCTTTTTTGGCAGGGAAACTTTTAAACAAACAAATGAAGAAACACTGAGGATTTAAGTAAACAGACAAAGATTTATCTGACAGGCAGACTAAGGAGCCTTTCCCTGCCCCCTTCCCTTCCCACAGGGCAGGGTGCTGCCTCGTGCTCTCATTACCCACGGCTTCTGCCCCGTGCCCTTGCTGTCACCAGCGGTCCCTGGGACTCTCCTGCGATCCCAAGGCCGCAGCCAAGCTCTGCTGAGATACCAGGGCCCTACAGTCCCCAGCATCAGCGAGGATACAACAAAGCCATTTGATCTGCAGCCAGAGCAAGACAAAGAGACCCTCAGAGGGAACTGAGCTGGGTCACCCAGCCACCAGGCACTGATACTGTGAGCCCTGTCCCGGCTGTGCCCAGGGGATGGAGGGGAAGTGGCTCTGGCCGGTGACCGGGCAGCAGCGTGTCCCCCTGTCTGTCCCCAAGGCTGTGATGGAGCCACCTGCACAGAGAGGGCTCCCCGCAGCCAGCAGGACCAGGGGCATGCACGGTGCTCCTCTGCTGTACGCGAGGGATCGGGCTCTGCCTGAGGTTTTTAGAGCCAGGAACTAAAGGAGATAAAACCCAGGTGTAAGAGTGTGATGTTCCAGCCCAGGCACTTAGCTCATTCTGGGGAATGGATGAGACTGCAAGCCCCGACCTCGCTTTCACACCCAAAACTTGTGTCTGCTGCAGTGGAAGAGTTGGTGTTACTGCATGACAAGGAATGGATACAAACCCACAGATATAAGCAGGCAAATGGGCTCAGCACCTGCTGTTCATGCTTTCTCAGTGCAGGAAGCAAAGAGCAGGTCCTCCACCTCGGAAAGCTGCAGGAGTTTAGCACAGAGCCTTTTGTGCATGCACACGTCAGTTTAAGCTGCTTTAACTAAAGCAAACTGTTCAGGGAGATGGAAGGATGTCCACCCCAGAACTTCCTCTAGTTTAATTAAATCATTACAGAAATTAATTTTAAAGGGTGTTGCTCTGCCTCCACACAGATAAAACCTCAGTACCAGCTTATCGAAGTGGAGGGACAAAGTTGAAAGCAGCCGGTGTCTGAAGTGGTAGGGAGCAAAAGGGAAGAGCATCAGGCAACAGGAGACAGGCAGGCACGACGCAGGGCTGGAACACCGACGGGGATGCTGAACGAACAGCCACGCCAACAGACAGTGACTGAGAGACAGACAAGCAAGCTGGCAAAGTGACAGACACGAAAAGAAAAATAGGCAACAAATGCACCAGCTGTACTTTTCGATGCTCTGAATCAGCCCTGCCCAGCAATCACCTCCTCGCTCGGGAGACACAGTCCTAGAGAAAAGCATTTTATCTAACACCAAAAAATGCAATGTCAACTCCCCCCCAGCCCCTCTTCGGGCACGTTCTTGCAGCTAGCATCACAGAAGATCTCATCATTTGCACAAATACAAAAGAAAAAAAGTTAAATCCTTCAGCAGATGCAGAAAAGAGGGACTTGGGGGGGGAACAGGGGCATTCTTCTAAGATGCTCCATACTGTAAGTAACCCCTGAGCAGTCCTTGCAAAGCATTTGGGGAGATTTTTAGTCTGAAAGACACTTTACAAAAATAAATTGTAATTGAGCTTAATAATCTTCCCCTTTCCAGAAAGGGCCTGACAGATGCTGCCTAGTGCTCACTTCTGCCCCATTTCAAATATTTTTACCTTATTAGGATGAAATATATTATTTTTCTAATGAAAGGAGCTTTTTTTTTTTTTTTTTTCCAAAGAGCCGGTTTTCCCTTCGTCCAGCTGGTGCCTTTATTAGGTTAGTGCTTGCTCCCTTTTGGGGATGGGATTGTTTTTTTCCCTGAGCTGTGAGAGACCATGCCAGCCCCTCAATCTACAAGTGCGCAGCTCAGAGCTTCTGCTGCACAGCAAGTGAAGGACTTGGGCCCTGCCCTCCATCCTCCTTCTTCCCTGCTACCCTAGATTCACCTTAGGTACACTTCCATTATTTTATTTTATTTATTTATTATTTTTTTGACAGCGTAGGCTGTGGTAAGGGCCAGCCTCCCATCAGCATACCAGGTGGACACAGCTCAAGGGTGACCACAAAGGCTGACTCCTGAGGAAGCAGCACGGGCTGGGAGATAGGAGGATGAAAGGGAAAATGAAGAAAGCTGGACACTCTCTCCTGCACCCTCAGGTAAATCATTTCCTCCGTTTCACCTCCCAGCAGTGTTTATTTACACTCCCTATCTCTGGAGGCCAAGCCCCTCTCGTGGTTTGCACTTGCAGCAGGACAGAGCCCAAGTCCAGGCTGGAAGACGCACCTGGAGCTTCACACCAGCTTTTGGTGTACTGGGTCGTCATCACACGCAATTTGTGCTGCACGTACGTCTCCACCACATGGAAGGGACCTTCCAAAGCTCCCTGTCACCAAGGACTTGGGAAACACTTCACGTGCTCCACCACCTGCTGGGTGTGAAGGCTCTAGCCAGGCACGGAGACCCCAACCTGGACACAGCAGGGTTGCAACAAAAAGCAACCCTGGCCCTGCTGTCCAGCCTTGGTTTCCCCCAAGTGCCCCACCAAAGGGAAGGCAGCCTCTGTTTCTGTAGAGGGCACTGCAGATGTGAGCACCAGGGCAGACACAGACCAGGTTTTTCCTCAGCCCTGCCCCAGGCAGCAGCCCAGCACGCTGCCTCCTGCCAGCACACACCGGGGGAGCCCTGCTGGCCACCCTGCCAGCAAACCCCACCGCAGGGTGAAGTGGCCACTGGAAATGCAGCCAGTTCCCCCAGTCTACCAAGAACAAAACCAAGACAGAGCACAGTTATTAAAAAGCACTTACTTGCCAGAAGCTGCTGAGTCGCAACGTGCAAAGGCCAGGTCTAAAATGTCTGCCTCGAAGCCAGGGCAGCACAGACTGCTCAGGATGGGGGAGCAGCTCCTCTCGCACAGCTGTGCAGCCCAGGTCATCAGCAGCTGGGGACATTGGGTGCAGCTGGGCAGCGTGCTTCAGCCCTACACCCTGTGCACTGCAGGGCACAGCTGGGAACGGGCTGGGGCATTTGTGTGAGCTGCAGGACCTGGCATGAAACCTGGCTCCCAAAGTTTGCTATTTCTCGTCACACCTCAGTATTCACCAGTCGGTATTTTTTGTCATCGCATGGGGAAACTGAGGCACACTACAAGTAAAAGGCTCTGCAAAATGTCACCGCAGCAAATTAGCAAGATCACGAGGGACCCTGCAATCCACGTCCTTTCTGATCCCAAACACTGTTAGGTAACACCCTGGCCTTGCAAAAGGCAATAAAAAATTCTTCCTGCTTCTGACAAAGGTGCACATAGAGCTGATTTGTCACATCTAGGGGTGAGGAAAGTTGGACAAAGACGATCAGGAGACATGTCTCTTTTAATCCTTTCACACTTTGTCACATTTTTTTTGAGTTCCCCGTGTTTCTCTTGGAGCTATTGAAAGGGGAGCTTTTATAACCTTAAATTACTGGAAAGCACCAGCCTGACGTTAATTCCTCTAGGGGAGAGCACAGGCTCACAGGGTTTCACTGGAACGTGCCCAAATGACACTGTTCAGAGGAAGCTCCCTTCACCCATTTTCTACCCTGTACCAAGAACCTACAGAAACCATGCTGTGAACCCACTGAACTCACTGACCTGAGTGTTGTCTTCTGTGCCAAAGCCAAGGCTGGTTACAGTAAAATGCAGTCCTTGGATTATCCAGGTGGTGAGTGACTGACTGCCTGTGCTGTCTGTCTTGTTCTGCAGGAAAAGTGCTCGCTACCTGGTCATCTTTAGTTAACGTGATGTGATCTCAGTGCCTGCTAGCTGGTGAGCTAAACAGCAGCTGATAAAAGAAGCTTGTTTCTAGCCAAAAAGAAAAAGAAAAACATCACAGGTTAGCAGGCAGGCTACATGGTTCATCGGGACCAAAACACTTGCCCTGAAACTCCTGCTATGCTGGAAAGGCAAGAAATCAGAGGCTGAAGAATAACACTCATGATTCCCAAAAATACCTACTGGCAAGAAGGTCTGGCTTCTTCCAAATTCCCTCCTGGTGGGCTGGATCTCTTCAACGAAGTACACAGGACCCCATCAGCAGCCAGAGGCCCAGAGTCAGATTTTTTGAGGAATGGGCTACGAGGGAGCTTTCTGTGATTCATATCGGGTTGGGGTAAGGAAAAAACGTGACCTATGCAGCTGGTAAAGGTTGCAAGAAGCAAAAGCTGAGGAAGGGAAAAGGGCAGTTGAGGAAAACTGCCTTTTACTCCGCACCAGAAATCTTAAGGTAAATTAATTGAACACTGGGAACATGGAGGAAAGGGGGGAAAAATGAACCCGCAGGGATGCTTGTACTGTAAACCTCGTAAGTCACTCTGCAAGGCACATACCTCAGCAACATATTTTCCACATTTCACCAACTGCTGTTGTCCAGGCACTTTCTATTTTCAAAACCTTCTATGTATATAAAATGTACACAGGCAGGACAACACTTTTTCATTACATCCCTGCGTTCAGTCGTGTTTTCTTCTCACAAGGATTCTTGGCATGGAGAAATGAGAAGTGCCATCCCTTAATAAAAGCCTGTCCTTTTAAACACTTTCAAATTTGCCCTGTTTTAGCTAAACGTGACGTTCTTTGTGAACGTTAAACAGCGGAGAGAGAGACGGAGAGGGAGAGGGAGACACACACACACACTCACTCACTCCTGGGGAAGATATTCGTCCATTTAAGGAATGAGAAATCATCACATTCAGCAGCAGGTCTAAATACAGTAATATGAAGGTCCCTTTCACTCCCCCTGAGCAGGAAAATGTCACTATGTACCAGACACCCAAATACTCAGGAATCAAGTAAATCCCTCATTTTTAAGGAAGGAGCCAAACACTTCTGTTGACCAACGATGGGGCTGCAGTAGCTACGAGCTGCTGTACGCCACTTCTTTCAATGGCTTCTGTGCCGACATGGCAGGGTTAGACCAGTCATGGGATACGGCACAGCATTCCCTGCCGGCAGATAAGCCTCGGGGCCATGGCATATCTCACACGCTGCCTTCAGCACCTCCTGCTGCCAGGGTGGATCGGAGCTCTGCGTTGCATTCTGCACCCTGCAGAGCCTCCTGCTGGGAGGACGGGGACCAGAGGAGCTGCGTTTTACTCACCAGTGATACATCCATCATCTCACCCTCTGCAACAACGGAGGCAACCTAGAATTATGGTGGTGTTGGAGCTATTTGCACTGTACTTTATAATGCACTTCCACCGTTCTCTACACTGCCTCCTGCTGACATAACCTAGGACCGGAGCAGCTAGAAAACAAACCAACCACAAATGTCCATCAGAAAACATTTTATACGGACTGAATTTCTGTAACCTCCCTCCTTCCCTCCCTTTACCACCCTACATGCATGATTTCCCCATATTTCTCCCCCAGAAAAGAGCCACAGTAATCCAGTAACAGCCTGGTGTTAAATAGTGGTAACTCATATTTATTACAATTATATACAATCGTATTTTATATTTGAAATCTATACATGATCACACAGACGAGCACGCTTGCTTGGTGAGGACAGTGAGACTCAGTTGTTACAAGAATTGCTCCGCTAAGAGGCTCTGATGCAGTGAATAATATAGTTGGACACCACCATTTTAACAGCCGAGAACACCAATGCTGCAAATGAGAGGTTTTGAAGTTCACTGTTTTAATTTGTATATAGCCCCAATGGGGCAAAAAAAAAAAAAAAAAAAAAAATGCTGGACTGGGCAAGAAGGGCCAGTGGTGTACCTCAGAGCTGGATTTGTTTTTTCATCTGTAAAGACTGCCTTGCTGAAGCAGGTGCCTGTCACTGGGTAGGTGCAGGTCTCAACTGATCATTTAATATGGGTTTTCTCCTCATTTAGGGAGAAAAAACAAGCTAAGAACCATTGCAACAATTCAAAATTAACCAATTATTTCAGCATCTGATATCATCTCCTTCAGGGCAGCTATAAATAAAATGTAAGATGTCAAAAACTGATGCGAGCTCCTTGTCTTAGGAGGAAGAAGGGAAGTAATTGGGATGAGTGGGGTCATCTTTTAAAGCCTTCTTTTACTGGGGAGCAATCAGTAACAAAGCCACCTGTTCTCATGCATTTTACTGTGGCCATGAAACTTGGACTTGGTCCCTAGCAAGAGGCCACTTTCAAGAGTGGAAGGGAGTGTGTGGGGTGGAAATAGTGTTCTTTGGACCCCACAAGAAATTTAGTGTTTTCAAATGCTAGGTAGTTTCAGGAATTTGAGGCTTGACGTAAGGCTTGGAAGAAGGTGGCTGAGACTGAGATCTGGTGAGGAATTCAGGATTAAACCATTCTTTTTTTGGTGACAGAATATCAATTAGTTTGAGAAATAAAACGTGTATTTGGGGAAACAGTGAGAACTGCCTAGGGGATTATGTGGGGATTAAAGACTTGTGAAATCAAAGAGCTCGGGACAGAAAAGTTTCTGAAACTGCATGGAAGGACTCTAGGATGCAGCAAAGAGGCTGACCACTTCAGGAGAGATGTTGGGAGTTTTAGTAAGGGGACTTAATGTAGTTGTGGGGCATGGTAAGGCGACTGGTCTTCCAGCCTAGGCAGTGACCCCAGCTCATGGGGAGAAGGTAGGTCTGGGAGGGGAGAAGAAGCCACTGCAACGCTGCACAGCCTTGTGGTGAAACAGGGCCCACCTTATTCACCGGGCAATCATGACCCTACTCAAGGTCAATCATGGAAGAATCATTGGAAGGGATGGTGGCACTCCACAAAATGGGAGAGGCACCGGGGACAGTGCAGGAGGCTAGGGAAGATGTACAGCAGCATCAGCAAAAGCCAGGGTGCTTTAGTCAATCTCGCTCTCATTGCTGGCCCCCTCAGGTCTTCGTAGCTTTTCCACTTGCTCATTAATCTGCCCATCCCCTCCTCTCCGGTCCTCAGTCTGGACACCCAAACATTCCTCCTCATCCACGTGGCTCACATCATCATCCTCATCGTCCTCTTCCTCCTCTTCATTCCTTTTGTTTTCCCTTTTCTCCTCCTCGCCCTGCACCTCCATCCGCACTTGGCTCTTGACATCAATCACCGCCTTGTTGCCTTCCTCGGTGCTCAGCAGATGGCAGCTGACCTTGGAACCCTCCGGGCTGTGGTTCTCCTTGACCGGTGAGGAGGTGGTAGACTCGTTGCTGACGGGTGAGATGTCGCTGCTGCTGTTATGGTTGGCAACAGCAGGGTTGGAGGGCGAGCTTGGCTTCACTGGGATCTGCCATGACGGGATCTTAGGAGCCGAAGGGGAGGGAGGGAACTGCCTCCTTGGGGGAGAGAAGGGGGGAAGAAAAGGAGAGAAAGGGGCTTTTATTAAAAACACTGAGGGGTTATCGTTGGAGAGAATGGTATTTGTAATGGAGAAATCACATAAAGCAGGACTGAAACTTCAAGTCTCCTTTGTCATCAGTGAACAAGAACAAGGCCACTTCTTCAGGCAGAAGCTCAAAGTGTTTTACAAGCACCCAGTAATTGAGGCTACACACCAGTAATCTGAGGTACTAAAATGATCTGGTTCGGCCAATTTCACAGAGTAAGTTAGCACTCAGGAATGCTGCCTCTGGAAAGACATGAGTGTCCCTTTTAAAACAATCACTAATTAATTGGTAAGGAAAATTCCCACTGGAGCAAGAAGTCAGAGACATCAGCTCCTGGTACCTGAGCCAAGAAATTTCACCACCTGGCTCTTGCCTCCACTGTGATACACAGCTATTGCATGCTGGCTCATTGCAATCCAGAGCCTATCTCCCAGTCCCAGCAGGCACTTTACATGTTTGGGCCAGGTCCTGGCTGTTGCAAACTGGTTCAGCTTCTCTGATTTGAATGGAGATGTACTGGCTTGCACCAGCTGAGAAGCTAGCTGCTCTGTCCTCAGCGAGTCCTCTCCAGGTGGGCTTTAAGGAGTTGATAGTGCCAAGCTAATCCCAGCTCTGAAATGAGAATGTAAATAATAGACTGGACAAATGTAAGTGCTGGGGGAGCCCTGGTGCCCTCAGAAAGTGATCCGTCATGGAGAATACAGCAAAAAGGCACGTCTGCTCTGGTACTCCCTATGTGTCCTTCCTTTTGTAACGTGGAAAGTGGGAGTATGAAGAGATAGATCCCTCTCTGGAAAGGATGCTGTGTGACGGGGGGTTCTCATGCCACTCAGGTGAACTGGCAGTGCCATGGGCAAGAGCAGAGCTGTCCGTTCTCCTACAGTGAGTCCTTGAACACAACAGGGTCCACCTTCACAGATTGACCTAGGAACAGCGGTTGCTCTCGCCTCCCTCTTCCCACTGCCACCTCTAGTCAGGGAAGAACTCTGCTGATCTAACCTCCACCTCCTGGAGTGCAATAAGCTAATGCCTGCATTATTCAACCAGTATCATAAATGCAATCAGCAAATTCAGTCTGGAGACTTTCTTGGCTCCAGTGCTGCTGCTGCCTCCTCACTGCAGAAACATTCGCCTTTTTGTTAAAAAACCAACAGTAAAGTTTGCTTTCCCTAGAGCACTTACACCCCAAGTGCATAAAAGAGTGATTTTTCCTTAATGGCAGACATTGCCCATTCTGGAAAGCTGCTACTCCTCTGCTGCTGGCCATCAGGAGAAGCCAAAAAGACTTTGTGCCAAATGTATAAATCAAAGAGGGAACCCTCCTTGATAGACAGACCAAGGGACAGGTAAGCCTCTTTGCTTCCTATTCATCCAGCCTGACAAGCAGAGGCCTAAGAAAGAAGATTGTGTCTAATCTCTGGGCAACCTTCCTGTTGCTGAAGAGATGTCATTAACTAGTGCTCTCTCCCAGCAGTGATGCCACTATGACCCAGCTTCACAGACAGTAACTGAGTTTGTGTCCCCAGTCCTCCAAAGCTTTCTACCGTGCCTGCTTCTGGGAACAGGAGGTGCGGCAAGAATTTAGAAGACTATTAAAGCCAATACATTTTTCAGACTTTTTGAAAAGCATTCTTACTGAAATTCGGAGTATGTCTAGTCCAATCCTAGATCGGTCTTTGAAGTCCATCTCTTAGGAAAGAGATGATTTGAGAAGACTTAGGTACACATGGAAGGATGTAAGGGAGTTGTATCAGAGTGAAAGGATCAATAACTGAAAGGCTAAATAAACTCTTGAGTAGTGGTTTTAGAAAACAAAGAATTTCCTCGAAAACTGAGATCCCTCTCCTTAGGACTGTCCCACAGGCTGGGATTTATATTACTCATTTCAGACTTGTACAGTATAAGATGTCTATGTCTGAGCTAGCCAACGGAGAGAAAAAGACTCAGCTAAAGTGCAATTCATCCTGGTTATGCCCTAACCATGAATGGGGCAGAGAACTGTATCCACCAGTGGCTCTGCCTTCGTAACAGAATGTAGGTGGGTAGCTCACGTGTAGTCAACATCTCAAACTAGGTGAGAGGCATCCTCCCTGTGGTGAATGGCAGAGAATTCCTCTATTGCAAACAAAAGGGGAAAATCTTATTAATTATTAATCGTCCAAAGCGCTCTGTGATTTAAGGCAAATTTGAAAAACATTCTGAGACCTGCAAATAGAAAGCGTAGCAGAGTGCAAAGTGGTATTATTAAAATAGCAATAACAGGATATAGAGCTAGTTCCTGTTGGAAATGTCTTTCCTCTCTATGACTAAGAGAATCCCAGAAAGCAACCCTTCCCCACACAACCATCTTCCATCAACATATTCCATCCATACCGGTTCAGGAGGAGTCCTTTTAACGAGTAGATCTCAGATTTCAGTTCATTAATATTCTGTGACTCCAGAATCCAGTTGGTGGAAGTTGTGGCCTACAACATGGAAAAGAAGATGTAAAGATCAAAGCGTGAACTGGGAGATAGCTCACAAATGTCAATTTTTCTATCTGTCTTCCCTCTCCTCCCATCTGGGAATCTCAAGCTGGGGCTAACATATATAAACTTTTACTATTACTTAAAATCTCAGGTCTGAGCAAAACAACTAAACAACTTCCACAATGAAGATGGACCTGGATGGATCCCCACAATGACCAGATATAAAAATTGTTTCAAGGTGCTCAGACAATTCAAATATTTGCTTTCAGGTCGGAGGACTAATTAATCTTGTTTCCAACAACCACTGCTGAAGCATCTCAAGGGGACCTTTCTTTTTCCTTTAGAACGCAGCCAGCACTTGTGAGAATTCAGACAAAGCAAGCTCTGCACAGCATGTTTTCCTCCAATATGTCAGACAGAGAAGAACACACAAAGACATAAACTAAATTATTTGCCATTGACCTATGGAATGATTTTTAGATAAGAACTAGGCTCCTGAAAGGCAGTGGGAGCTGCACTGAATCAGGTCCTTTACTCTTTTCTGTGCCTGCAATTAGCTGAGGCAACAGATTTGAATATTATATATTAGCAACTGGTTTAAAACCACTCGCTCCTTTCTCCTAAATCATGAAATCAAGTCGACTATCTGCATTCTGTGGTGTTTAGAGGTGGACTGATAAAGTGATGCTTGAAAGCTCCAAAAACTTTCCCCTCTAGATCTGAACAATTAGAACTATGCTTGAGTTACCAGATTGTATCTCCAGGAAGCAGCTGGACTAGGCACTGTCTCTCGGATATTTCAAAGCAATGAATGCAATTTGGTGGGGAAAGATAAGTAACTCTTGGAAGCCTGGTACAGCTGCTGTCAGCACTGCATCACAATTGCTGTGGGATATCAGGCAGAAATTAGAGTAAGGTAACAACTGAAGAGAACGTGCTGTAGATAATACTTTTGGCAATTTTTCTTTTAACCCTGCTGGGAACTTGAGAAACGGGAACAGCACTCTGAAAGAGAGATCAGGGTATGGTTACCCCATCCTATCACTGCAGCAGCTCCTGTAGTGATGGGCTGAGTGTGGAACCTAAAAACACTCACATCTAGCACTTCCCATAGTAATTTCTGCTACAAGCCGTTACGAATGAACCCATTCACGAGCATCTCTCCCGAGATACTCTTAGTAAATTCCCTGATGAAGGAAGCCAGGACTGGAATAACAAAAAACTCCTCCTTGCCAGCTCCTCCTAGACGTAGCCAGGATTGGTTGCTCCTACTCACTCCTCAACCAGACTTCAGCTAGTGCTGAACAGCCCTGAACACCTTCACAGCCAGCACTCTGCACAGTGACTCTGGGCTGGGAGAGGCTCAGCCTGTAGTAGCTGTGATATACACAGATGCGTTCCCCTGGGATTCACACTCCCAGCCCTCAGACAGCAAGAATCCAGGAGCCACTGTTCTGGCTCTCCAAGACCTTGAAAGCTACAGCAGCACATTAACAAGGGAGTGATTTCCACTCACTGGCCTGCAAAGGACTCAAATTTCCAAAACACATATGGTGCCAGATGCCTAGGATTTAGAAATAAAATCTGACATCTGGGGCTTTTTAGCCAGTCTCTTTAAAAAACAGTTGTAGAAAATTCAAGCCTTGAATTTTTATGTACGTTTTTTAATTACTTAAAGTCCCTCTTTTTAATTTTTTACAGCATGCCAGTAGGAGTTTGAAAAGCAGATATAAAAACTTACATTACAGCTGAGAAAACACAGCTTTTATTCTTTGGTTTGTGGGGTTGCCCAAGTTTTTCTTTGTACACATGAGGTTTAGATATCATAACAATGTGTGCTACCATTTCAGTGCAGGGGGTGGAGAGGGGGGAGGAAAAACTTTAAGACTCTCTAAACCACCAAGACTCTTATGCCCTTTTCCCTTCTTAAAGCTCAACATGTGGCCTTAATCTTAACACTTACGACCTGAAAACAGTTTTCCAATTTCCGGACTGGCTCCAGGCCACCGACAGGCCACAGTTCCCAAGGAAAATTGAAGTGGAGTGTTGTGACCATAAACTGGCTTTCATGGTTGGGTTTACAGCTGTGCCACTGAGGGATTCCTACTGTACAGTGTGCACACCACAGAGTCAGCTGTGGCCCACCAGTTACACACCGTCAAAGGGTTTCTGTGAGATTGAAGTATAGGTATGGGGAGAAGACAACTCATGCTGCAGGTAGATCATAAGGCGTGTGTAAGGGATTTAACAGTAGAAAGAAAATTCTCTCCCTGTACTAAGAGTACTGAAAGATGTCTGGAACCTGAATAATTCCAAATTTGTGAGTGAAAGGAAGACATCATCTCTTTGTGACTGGTTCAAACCCATCCTGTCCCACGTCTAACAAACTGGCTGACAGAATGCTCAGCTGCCAAGTACTTCAGAGACAATAAGTACAAAGTCTCAATGCCAGAAAGAAAAACAATTTTGGTTAAAAGTTGAAACACAGTTACCTGAAAATACAGCTAATGACACAAACCAGCCAATACTGGTGGTTTTATTGCCAAGTTCAAGACAGAAATCAAGGGAAATGGGCCACTGTGAGTGCCTAATGTGATTGTGATGGGGCCACCTAGTACACTGAGACAGCCAAAATTCTTGAAACAGGCAACCAAATAGTGCAAATGTTCAGCCATTACCTGTTCTGGATCTGAACAAGTGACTTACATACAGTCATTGTTTTGAATCAAAATACAAAGGTACAGGAGAAATATAAACATGTAAAATCACATATTTACAGAAAGAAAAAAAAAAGAAAAAATGCACATCTGGCCTTTACACCTCTTTTGGTCACTGGACTAACAGGACAATTACTTCATTTCAATTGCATCTCAGAAGTTACTGAGCTGAAAACAGGTCTAAGGCCTCAGACACAAAAGCTGCATGCAAAGCCATATAATAAAGAAGTCAGATATGTCACTGGGTACCCAATTAATGTCCAGTGCTTTAAACAGCCAGCCTATGGAAATGTCAAATGCAGAGAAACTGGTGGGGGATATGACAGAGATGAAGGCTGGATTGTGAACCTAATAAGGCGTTTATCATGTGGACACAAAGGAAGCCATGCATCTTCTACAGATGGTGATGTTCTGAAGGTGAGGAGCTGGAGGTTGATACCTTAGAAGCAGCCAGTTCTTGGGTGAGCTCCTGGATTTTCTGTTGTTGCTGGATTAGCGATTCCTGGACAGCTGCTAAAGTCTTCTGTAACTGAGTCACTGTGAGGGAAAAAGCAGGGGAGTGTTAAACTGAGATACATGCACACACGTCCTTCCTGCTGTCTAGCTACAAAGATGCCTCTATTCCTACTATATCTAATTTATCTACGCCCGCCTGCTCACTTTAATCCATATGATTTATCTGCACTACGGGTAATCTACCTGCACTGCATCTAACCTCCAGTATTTCTAGTTTATCTTTCCATTGTATAGATGTCTATAGAGCACAGTATATCCGTCCAAAACCTCTCCCTTCTAATTATATTGGTTTATGATTTGTACATCTCCCTGAACTTATACAATGTTTGTATCATTTATCTACCTTCAGCCTCACACAGGCAAACTCTGGGGCTAGCTCCAACCTGGAAAGAGGCTGGTCTCAGGACTGACCTTAGGGTATCATGAGAAATGAAAGATGCTTGTCTTCTTGCCCTCCACTAAAAAGTGTAATTAGCAGCCTCCTGCCCTGAACTCACCAGCTCCTTCACCCCCAACGCGTTTACAAACACTGCTGAAAATCATGCTTTTTTCCATCCCACCAAATACTTTGTGTATTTTCCCCTGTATTTCGAGAGAAAACCCAGTATTTCCCTCCTACACCCCAGTAAACACTGAAGATCAACTGTTGGACTCCAATTCCAGCTTCAGGAGAACTTTTTCTACTTTGGTACTTTATCCAAAGCTTCCAGGCAGTAAACAAGCTGATAAAATAAAATTAAAAGCTCTATTGGTGTGACAGGTAACAGCTAATCCAGACCATCATTAGGGCATCGGGTAATGAACAAGCACCCTATAGAGTCAATAACAGAGAAGGTGGCTAAGGTCAGGGAGGCACAGTAATTACAGACTTTCCTGACCCTGCCTTGGATTTTCAGATGGAAGGTGGGGGGAAAACACCACAAAAAAGCCCCTGAAAACATCAGAGAAGCAGAAATTAAAAATGAACTTTACAGCCCTCCGAAAGGCTGTCATTTTATTCCCCTTATTAATATTCTGAGGTTGGGAGCCTTTCCGTAAAAACATAATTAATTGAGGCCGCGCCGACAGTAAACAAGCAATTTCAAATTAAACCGAAATGACGGCGGCTTCATTTGCAAATGTGAACAGATTCTCAGAGCAGATAAATGAAGTCACCACATAAAGTGGAGATGGAGGGAAAGAAGAGGGTGGGGGTCTTGGCAGAATGGAGGATGCAGGGAGAAGGGCTTTGAGGGGTGAATTGATGGAGTCATTAATCTTTACCTGTCTGTGTCACACTGCCACTCATCTCAGCGATGTTTGACTCAATCCTCTGAAGTTGTTTCCTATCTTCTTTGCCTCCCATGATGAGAGGGAGCAGGTATTTCTGCATGGAGGACATAAACTTTTTTTACGAAACAGGGATATGCAAAGTGGTCTCTCTAATCTTCCTCAAAGTCCACCACCCAAACCCCATCTTTTATCACAGAGCCACAGATTATTTATCCACACACCTGGCTGAGAAATGAAATTCCTCCTAAATTAGGTATTAAAAGAAGCTGCTGAGGAGAAGATGCAAGACCTCTGGTTATATTTTTGGGGGTGCTAAAAAACAGTTCCTGACTCTGTTTAAGGTCTCCTGAGACGGCTCTCACTCCAGAGAAACACCGATGACATATAGATGTCAGATTCAGATTTCAGATTTTCTGTTCTCAAATGTGAACTCACTGATTTTGAACAGTATTTGAGCTCCATCGACAAGATAAGAAATGCAGAAGTTAGGGGAATAGGGAAAAGGCTCCGAAAAGGACAAGCATAAGAGAGGGAATGAGAGGTCTTATAAAATCTTGTGAACCCTGGTGTTAGGAGGGTTAGAGTTGTGGAGGGAAAATCAGATCTGGAGAAAAAGGAAATGGAGCAGAGTTAGCAACAGTACAAGAGCACTATGGAACGAGAGCAAAAGAAAGGGAGAACCAAGCTACTACAGGAAGCAAGGCAGCTCCCTGACCCTGTACACAGCCATGAAATCTACATTATTCTGCCCCTGCAGAGGCTTGTCTTCATCTATTAGGTCCCAACTCTCCCCTAACAGCCATAGATCCTTCTGCAGCACTGCGCACAGGAATTGTTTATGCACTCTAAGATGAACACATCCAAGTACAACACGGCAGGTGAAGAAGAGTGAGAGAAGGATGGTCTAGGATGTAGAAACAACTCTGATAGTGCCTATCAATTCTTCATCCTGGCTTTTGCTGCATGTACATACACTGTAGGGGCATACTTTCAGAACCGTTTCTGAGACAGAGCTGATTATCCAAACTGACATGTGTGGGACAGCACTCTTTTATACTTAATAGCATTGGTTTAAGATTTCACTGTCGCTGCACACAGCTCTTACCCTCACTAAGCATATGTGTGCACATATGTTTACACTCAGACATTCTGAAAACCAAATAGCTTTTGATGACTTTCATAAGCAGCTCTCTTTTAGTCCTTACAGAACACACATGGGCAACTATGTCTTACCCTAGCATCCTATCTTTCATTCAGAAATCACTATTTGCAAACTCCCTCAAAATGCCACGGAGGGCAGAGGGAATTTATCAACTGTCTCCAAAGATTTCTTACTCCTATAAAAGAAAATGGGACTCTGTTAGGCACACAATATGTCTTATGAGGTTTGGATAGACAGCAGAGCAAGATGTGTAAACAAAGAATACAGCAGTAAGATGTATTCACAGCATCAGTGACATTACACCAAAATTTTTATGTAAATCATCAATATGTGTTAGAGATGTGTCATTTAGTAACAGCAATATGTTAAGGTTTGCAAGGCCAAGCAGCTGTTGTCTCCACATCTCTCTGGACACTGATCAGCCTCACCATTCTTTGCAAGAATGAAAAGACCGGTAAGGTTGGCATCACTGCTTTCATATAAAAAACAAGGGGATAACATAGTTTCAAAAGAACCATCGTCCTAAGTCATGTAATTTTACTTGCATAGATGGAACATGTTGCTAAATCTGGCCTCCCTCTCTTACCCTGAGACCCAGGAAATTAATGATAGAGTGGAACAAGAAAAGTAGTTTTAGAAAAGAAGGTCAGCACTTGATTTGTAAAATAGATTTTATTATGAAAGGCAGTAGTATTATCTAATGTCATTTACTACAACACTGCAAAGCAAATCCAGAGTGAGAGAGTATGTTCAATCAGAGGAATATTGCACAAGAAATAAGGAGAGGCTACTGTCTCTACAGTACACAAGCAAACACGCGCTTGCTCTACCTTGTTCTAAGCACACTGGAGTAAAAGTGTGGGATGTATGGTAGAGCTAGAACTTAGCATCTTCTTTTCAGCCTTCTTATTAGTCAAAGAAGACTCCTTGCTAATCCACGGTGCAGAATCAGCATTGTACATACCATTAGACTATGGCTGTGACAGTAATGTCTGCCAGACAATGCTGAGAAAATCCCTTTACTGCCCTGTCCTCAGTTTCTGCAGTTTAAAAACTAAAAGAATATATACGTACATGAATCAAATGACCTTGTTTCTGGCAGTTGGAGACCCACTGCTGAAAACTAGTTTGTTTTTTTCCTTGCAATTTTTTGTCTCTGCATTTCCACATGAAGTGTCTACATTTCTCACATATACCAATGGCAGCGTCAGTACGAGCTGAGATGCTTCCCCAGCTTGGAACCAGTGTGATCATTTGGAAACAAGCAGAATAACATCGTTCTCTCAGAGCACAGAGTAAGGTGTTCGAGTTGTGAGGGAGACATTACCTTGTACAGCTGGTGGAAGCCAAAGGCAATTCCTGCCATTATGATAGCCAAAGCCCCATAATCTCGCCATCTGGAGCCAGGTGGACCTAAAGGCCAAAATCAAGAAATAATCATAGTCAGAACTGCAGGTGGTAACATTTTCAACTGGTTTCTTGATATGCCCATTTTATCAGAGAAAAAAAAGCAACGAATAATGCCATTTCTGTTTCTTAGCAGGCATAGCTTTAATGAACGGGGGCATTTGGATGCTGGTAGCCCTTCAGGTACAGCGTACGGGCTCCTGTCCTTAGGACACTGAGACATCTGTCCAGACCAGCATCAATACTGGCCTTGCTCAAGCTACCAAAGGGAGCTCAAGCTACCAATCACATCAGCAATTAATAAAGTTCCATCAAACTGCTTTTCTCTACTCTTTCCTTACAGAAGACACTCCACACTCCCCCCAGACAACTATGGTGTTGAGTGCTAGCTAAGGTTAACTCATTACTTGAATTACGCTTCATTATTGTAACTCTTTTAAATGGGGACAAAACCAGAGACTCAGAAGAGTGCAGGAAAAGGAAAGAGGGAAGCATTCAGAGGAAGAAGAGAAATCTATCAGGGCAATAAATGGGTTTATGAAGGCTGTGTCAGCAATTACAGACTGTTTCAATAAGGAACGATCCAGTGTCTTTCAAGCCTGAATTACAAATAGGGACCAAAGCACATACAAACAGCAAAGAAAAAATATGCAATTAAATATCTACAGAGCGAGAGGTAAAGGAGAAGAGAAAGGATTGAGATATTTAACACACAATTCTGCACAGAAGCTTAGAGACTCAACAGAGCAGAGCAAAGATATGGCACGGTCTGCTCCTCTGAGCAGAATTAGAAGACACCTGTAGTTTTCCACCAGCTTTATCCTTTCACCTCCCTCGCAGTTCCCTTAGTGAATCTTGCACTGCCCCCGGTTTTCTGTAATAATAACAGGGATGCAGAGTGATCTTTCCTGAAGTTCAATGGCAGGATGTGGGCAGAAGTGATGAGGGGGAGGCTGCTGTGCAGTCTCCAACCAGACAGACCCAAATCTACCTGGGACCTGCGATGTCTAGGAAATGCATTCTGTTCTCCACAGTTTCAACCTGAGCTTAACTGGCCGAAATGCCTGGAAGCTTGTCTCCTTTCCGCTTGGCTCACCAATTGTCGGTTTTCTTGTCGCAGAGGTCTCCCACAGGCATTTCATTGCAACAGTTACTCCTAATTCCAGCCCTCGGGCTGTACAGACAGACACTGACTCAAATACTGGCACCCCTAGCTTCTTGCTACATCTCAGGATACAGTTCCTCAGATGATCCGCTGGCTAGAAACCTGAACAAATTAAAACAGCTCTGCCAGAACCCGGGAATAGTGTCACCAGCAGTATTTTGGGTTGCTGTGGTTGCAGCTTTGGAGCTTAGGCACATGATCAAATTATCATAACTTTTTAACTTAATGAGTTAAAACACGTCAGCTAAGCTGCAGTAGCTGGCTGTGTACATGTCAGGATTGAAAATGATCCTTGGCTAGTCTTGCTGCAAACCCCACTCCTCCACCCCACTCCCCCTCCTTGCTCTGCTCCCACTGTCACTTCTGGTACCTGAATTCTCCTGGATGTCCAATTCTCTGCCTTGAACTTCAAGGGTCTTTCTGTGACGCTGCAACTCATTCCAGGCTGAGCCGCTTATTGCAAAGGGTTAATTAATCTCAGAGGCTCGGTGGGTCCAGCTGTGGCCTGTCCACGGCAGCCCGTGACTGTCCCTGACTGTCCCCAGCCGCGACGACCTCTGAGCAGGATGGAGAGACACCTGTAGCACCCCGTCTGCTTTGCCCTTTCACCTCACTCATCTCTCCCTCCGTTCCTCTAATGCTGGAGCTAAGAACATTTTATTGCCCCCTGGTTTTCATTATTAATGAAAAGGGACCAGAATGATCTTTCCTAAAGTTCAGAGAGTCTATAAAGACAAGAAGCCGAAATGCCATTTTACTCGTTTTAGAGATGTGTGAAATAATTCTGTCTTGTGGAAAAAAAAAAAAGTGAGGGGGTGGAGAGGAGAACTGAGTGAGGGACACAGCAAAGGCTCTGCACTGACCACAGCAACGTTACGATGTTATGAAGAATGTCACAGCTCTGCCCGAAATCCACATTCAATCTTCCCTTTTGTCTGCGGTGGAGGGAGGGATAGAAGTTTCTCAGCACACACTGACTTTCCATATCCTCAATTTCCCCACTTGTAAAATTGAAATAATATTCCAAAGAAGTGAAAAAAGCACTAATAGTCTAGGTACTCCTGAGTTTAGGTACTGAAATCCTCCTGAAGGAGATACGCTGCATACTGGGGATATAACAAATCAAAATATAACCCTCAAAATGCAGAAAGAAGTGACATGGACATTTTCTCCAGCTGTAAATCTTTTTTTTTTTTTTTTTTATCTTTTTTTTTCTGTAAGTATATTTAATTCTCACAGCAGCAACTGTAAACTGCACCTCCAGAGCAAATACTATTTTTAAGATCCCCATCTGTCTCAGAATTAGGTTTCCTGATCTCAGTTAATTAGGCCTCGTGCATCCAAGTAAGGTCATCACCAGCAGCCATCACTAGCACTCACTCACATTTAAAACCGTAGAAACTGAGGCCAGAAGAGGTGATTTTTCAAGAGCAAACAGCAAACCCATACAGAGAAGTTAGGGAAAAAATACAGGAGTTCAAATTCTTGTTTCTGTTTTCAACTGTAGGAGGAAACAGGCTGTATTTTACAGCCTCCCACCTCATGAAAACAAAGGGGTGGAAGAAACCACACGGACACATGGAGAGAAGAAGATCCAAATGGCAAGAAAATCAGTCCTTGGAGTTGTGTTTTATGCAGGTGTAAAATCTCTACAAAATACCATACATGGAAACCACAAACCCCATGGGTTAGAGCACTGACAATACCTGGGTGATAAGCATGAAGCTTTGCACACCTAGCTCAGAAACTCCCCCGAGTTTGCATGTAATTACAAGGGTTAGAAAGGCAAAAAATATATATGCACAAACCCAATTAATCATTTAAATATTTAAAGTCAGATTTTTGTCCTCACTGCTGGATTAGTATATTTCATAACGCCAACAGCAGACAGCCCTGTTTTTTTACTGGGGGTTCATTTTAGAGCATGTTTAAACTAGTCAGATTGAGTGATGCTTCCAGCAACTAATCGCATGTCAAATAAAAGATATTTTATGTAATAAATTACTGCTACAAGTAATTCAAATGTCATTTATCAGTTTTATTATCAGTCAGGCAAAGTCTTGTTTCTCTATATTAATCAAATTCAAGCTTTTTTTAAGCTTTTTTTTTTTTTTTTTTTTAAAGCAGTTTTGACACCTCTTGGCAAAAGTACAAACCGTGGGGAAGGCATTACTCCTCCAGAACAGGGAGGAGAAATAGTAGAGATAATATTAAGCTAAAATACAGTGTCTAGAAACTTTAAAAACTTAATTATTTTCTCTTTTCCCCAAAGTTATTTAAGCCAAACCCGGGAGAAGTTCAGCATACAACAACTATGCCACTCTGAAGGCTTACAAATATACTTCTTTAACTCTTTAAGAGTGAGAAAGCACTTACGTTGGTAAGAGCTACTTCCAACAAAAGATTTGAATATTAAGTAATACCGACACCATCAGTACAATTTCTGCAAAAGGAAGTATTTAAGTGGTATGAAGTATTTAAGTGGTATAAGTTATTTCCTGCAACTTTAAAAATGAGACCAGCCTCAGTCGACTACAGCAGGAGCAGATCAAGCAAATAAAATCAAAAGATGTGCGTAGGGCTTAGTGCTCTGACTCACAAGAGGGGACTCCTTACACCGGAGTTGCTGCCAAGATCACCCACTCAGCTGTGTGCTCCTTTCCTGCTGATCGAACTCTTGAGATAGTCCTGAAGCCATCCCGAACTTCTGCACTGGTAACCCATAGCTTTAACAATTTTTAAACATGAAACAGCAACACCTTGGTGTAAGGGGGACAGAGAGAAGTTACATTTCACAAGCCACTAGCCACTGCTTTTCAGCACAGCACCTCCTCAACCATTTCTTCTCTCCCTTTTTATTTTTTTGGTTTTTTTTGCTCTGCTGACATAATTTTCTCTCTCTAGTCTTGTGGTTTAGAGGTGTCAAAACTAATCCAAAAACCAATAACCGGAAGAAAAAAAAAAAAATCAAACCCAAAGCGGTTTGGAGTTTTCAAGACTTAAACTCCAGCACATTAGATGCTGCTTCACAAGAAACTCAGATGTCTTCTTTAGGAAAAGCAAATGCAGCCAGTAATCTCATCACTTCTTCCAGAATAAGTTGTTCCCATCCACAAATCAACTTTTAGATTCAACAGTCTACCTATCTCATTAGTCCTTTAGATATACTTTTGAACTTCAAACTTCGAAGCATTCCAAAGCTAAAGTAATGAATACTCTGTAAGAACATAAGCATAACAGATAGACAGGAAGAAGAGTATCTGTCTTATACATGACAACGCCTGACAAATCCGTGAAAGAAAAATTGACTTAGTAAACTATCACAGAAACAACTGTCCTGGAGCAGATTTGGACCAATTCAGCAATATTCATTACAACAATACTAGCATCTGTACAACAATAACCTACAGCAAACCCGGCACCTGGAAAAAGCACCGAGCCACATCTCTAAGGACTCAGATCTGGGCCTCTGCACAGTCTCATTCAGCTCTAGAGAAATTCACATTTTCTTCTGGCAGTTCTGACACCACGGAAAGCATTTAACAGGAAAACACCGAGGTGGATCCATCATTAACAACACCAGTGCTACACCAGTCAAGGACCAGAATTAAGCACAGATGACATCTAATCAAAACAAATGTTTTGGTTAAACGAATACCACGTATATTTAGCTATTAATTCTTTTTATAGATTCATTTAAAGGTTAAATAGAAGGTCTACAAAGAATGGCTAGAGTGGGGAGGAACAATATCTAATCAACCTATTGCCACTGCTTCCCAGATGTTGCGGGCTGCTAAACAAGACTGGCTCACAGGCAAAAGCTTTTGGTTCGAATTACTTAAAAAGCACTAATCAGATCACAAAGCTAGAGCATACGTTTATAATCACAACCCCTAAAAAAGCTCAACTTTGGTGGTATTTTTCTTCACCTTTGGTTTCTGAGCATTACAGAATAATACTTTCACAATTCTCTTTGGAACTGTTACTAGGAACTTTAATTTTTAAATACTAGTTAAGATTGTTAGCTAATAACAAGAAATAGAGCTGGTGCTTTGAGGAAATCCAAAACAGTAAAAGGGGAAAAAATGAAAAAGCTGTGTTACCAATGACAGCGTTTTCCAGTTTGAATTGCACACTTCTTTCCTGTCTCACTTGTATTAGTGGAACACTATAAAATAAGAGAAAATTAACTCTTCCAGCATTTGGTTCTGATAAGAGTTTGCTGAACAACAAGGGATGTAACACTGTTGCTTCAGCACATTTTGCTTTTCTGGCATTTTACTTTCTGTGAACTCCAGGAGAGAGGTATTAGCCCAGGAGGAAGAATTCAGTCCTGGAGTTCACCAGTGCACCCAATACAGCTCTAAGAAATATTCCAGTTCTGAACCCAAGTCCATCACAAATGTTTCTCTTCCCAAACTGTAGCAAACCAGAGCATTTACAATCTCAGAGAACAAGTCTAGCATTATTTCTAACAATAGCGAAACTATGTCATAAACTAATAAACACAGCCCTACGTGGACTGTTACACTGGTCAATGTCTGAGCGCGAACTGTTCAGGAACAATATCAAAATCCAATTCTTAGTACTTGGCAGGTAAGTGAAGTGCTTTTCAAACTGCCAGACACACATGTGAGCTGAACAGCTTCTTTTGATGGATTTTTAATGGTGTGTACTTTGGTTTTTATTGTTTGGAGCTTAGATACTTTTTTGCGAGGTTTATTTTAAAATGCAAATATATATGTAAATTTTAAGTCTACACAGATTATGCTGGGACTTTAAAAATTCTCTGGCAGTGTATTTTGTACACAAAATCATACAATCTTATCCACACAGTCTGCACAGAACTTCTGCGGTCACCCCTAACATTAAGATTGAAGATAGAAATCTTGTTAAAAACAAGCATCACTACTAACTGCTTACTATTATTTGTAACCTGACAGCACTCTTAAAACTCATTGTGCCAGACACATGGGAAGCCACAGACTAAGTCCTGAAGACATTATATTCTGGTTTGTTGTTTGCGCTGAAAATACACCCCTTTCAATTAACTGTTCAACATTAACTGATCGGTTGCTTGGCTAGTTAAGAAAATAAGTCCTCTAAGATACAAAATTTAGTGATGATGTGCAGCAGATAGTTTATTGAACAGACTCCATTGTTGTAATACCTGAAGATGAAATAACGTTGCACTTTTACATCACCTTCTATCCAAGAATCTATCATCTCTATCACACATTAATGATCTAAATATTAGAAAGCCCTATTGATGAGGGGATGTATGACCCTTAGTTTTAGAAGGGAAAACTGAGTCCTACACTGGCTAAATGCTTTTTCAAGTCCTTACAGCAAGTCATAAGCTAATTTCTATTGACTACAACCCTTCATGCCAAGAGGTGTCATAGGCTAGTATTTATGATGCTTGTTCGTAGACCGTGATCATTTGTATCACATTTTCCTTGTGTAATATGGTCTTGTGGCTCCGTCTTGTCACAGGCATCAACAGCTACGGAGTACATTCGGTGTCTGATTCTGACAAAAGTTATGGTATTATTGGAATTGAAATCTAGGATCTGGCACAGAAACGTGTGAAATTTTTGCAGAAATCACTGCAGAAAGCACCACAACCAGATGTTTTCCAAGGGGTTACTTACTGTACACCATGGGGTGAGCGGGCTGAGCTGGCACCAGCTGAGGAGAAGGACCTGGGGACTGCGGCTCATCGGTGCTGGTGCCCGACTGCTGGAAAGCCAGGTCAATTTCTTCATCTGTCAGGCCTGGGGGAGCAGAGGAAATGAGATCAGTTTAGCACCTTTACCCACTTGATGCACGCATAATTAAATTCTCAAGCCAGGCAGAACCCTTTCAAGCTGCAAAGAATTTTGGCACCGACTTGAGCAGTACTGCCTCCCCAATTTTGGATTCACTGGAATCTCTCCCTCTCTCTTTCTCTGTTGCAATTTAACCTTAAGCGACAGAATATTAGCCTCAACGCTGCTTCCAAATGTGGCTCATTCAATTTCCTTAATTTATCCTTGAGTTTATTGCTGCTTTTGAAGTAGCTTTCTATTGCAATTCTCCATTCTTCCCCCGAAAAAAAGATACCATCAACTGCAAATGTGGCTCATTTTAATCTGTAATGGTGTAAAAAAAAAAAAAGAGGGGAAAAAACTAACAATAATGCATGAAAACAGACAGGGAAACAAAAAACTAATTATTGGGTTAGACGACTAATTAGTCTAGATCGTTTCCGAAGACGGGAATAATTTGCTTTATTTTATGACAAATGCAGAAATAAAAAGAAAAATCAGGACTGACTGTGATTAGTATGAATGGGACACAGAATGCAAGGAGGAAATAAAACTATAACAAAACAGATCAAAACAAGGCCAAGCCCAAACTTTCAGCTTAGCATTGCCCCGGCCTACTGCTGCCTGATTAGATTGCCCTAGGGCGGCCTGGTTTTTATTTCACGCAGAGCTGTAGTCACACCGCACACATGGTACACGTTGGTGCAGTCCCTCCTGCCATCAGGAAATGCCAGGATGACCATCTGTAATTGGCCACAACATATGGAAAGGATTTGGCCAACAAGGGGGAAAAGAAAAGCAGCTAAGGGATTCATGATGACCAGCATTTGTGAAGAAAGAAGCACAGCTGGATTATTTTTTCCAAGAGAAAACATCCTCTAGAAAAATAATTCGGTACTCAGATGGCAACCGTGATGTGGGGCAGGAGAGCTGGGTATTATTTGTCTGTTATTCTCCTGCACAGAAGCAGATAGAAAGCCAGTGCCCCTGCTATGAGGAACATCTGAAGTGATTCAGGACCTTCTACTACACATACAGTGCATATGCAAAAGCATTCAGAGCCTGGCAGTGTGGATACGGATTTAAGGGATGAGATTTAGAAAAGAAGAGACAGATCGCTTGATTCTCACACGGTTGTTGCAGGGATTGAGCACGGCGAAGAAAATGATATGAGTGTGACAGCAGTGGGAGCAAACGGAGGAATACCTTCCCTCCAGCACCTCCGCTCGAGGTCCGTGAAGTACTGCTGGCAGATGAAATTTCTGAACTTCAGCCTTTAAAACACTTAGCTCCTCAACGCCACGGGGAGATGCAATATAGAAAATGGCCAGGTTTCTGGGCAGATTACCAAAGCTTCAAAATTATTTTTTTTTTTCACCATCTTAAACTTTACTGCGTATTGGGGGTCTAGACAGAATAATCCATAGCACAAACAGTATTGCCAGGAATTAATATACAAGGCTGTCTCAGAACTGTTACTCAATATAACACTGCACCAATATGGTGCTTCTGATCTTCAGAAGGCTTTATAACTGTTAGCATTTTTTCCCCCTGTTCTTGTGAGTTAACTATGCTATCCACTGTACAGAGCTGATACCGATGCGCAGAGAAGTTAGGTGATTTCTCTAACATCACAGACCATTGTCAGTGTCAGAAACTGTACCAGAAATCTGAAGTTCTTAATCCCTGGTCCTGCAGTCTGATGAAATCACCCCTTTACTTTTATTTGAGGCATGCCTCAAACAGCAAGGAACCCAAACCACACAGAATAGAATGGACTTGCAGTGAAAGTAATAAAAGGCACATGAACGCATCAACTCAGCCTACTGTTCTAGTCACAAAAACAATATTTATGGTGTCTAACCCATGTTAAAAAGAGAAATCCTAATAAGAAAGAAGCGGATTTAACCAGCTCCTAATTATCCAATATAGGAGAAAGCATAAACAGATGCCAGCACTGCAGATCACTAGCAACTATGGAATTTCATAAAGATGGAGCCAGACACACAAGACAACATCAGCTGCTGGCTGTACATGTGGCTCCCACTAGAACGGGGGCATTTTGTTCTAATTCCATGCAAAGATAGAAAATCTGAAAATATTTAATGTTTGGGAATGTATGGAGGTTATGGAGGACCCTTTACTCATTCTACAAAAAGAGCAGGAAATAATACTCACTGCTTCCCAACCATACTGCCCCCTTCGATTCTCACTCTACTAGAGAAAAAAATAAAATAAAATCTTTCACAGATAAAACACACTTCTGGTCTTGCCAACTAGTGACACTCAAATATCACCATTTCTATTAAAACTGTGCTACACGGTGAAGAAAAAGCCTGTGTGAATAATAGAACAATGGGAAACCTTTCACATTTGAGTCCCCAGTATGAAGCCTGTGCAAAGCAGAATAAGTAAAAAATGTGATTACCTCCCTGGACTGTTCTGCCTTGTGAAGTGGTCTTGTTTGTCGTACTAATGCCATCATAAAATAGAACATCACAACTACCTCCCTTCTTAATTATCACACAAGACCGGGAGCGCCGTCACCTTGAAACACCTCCTTTTGATTCACCTGAACAAGATGTTTTTAAGGCCCTGTCATCTTGGCCTCCAAGCATCAAGGGAATAATCTCCCGGAGCTGATTCCTTAAGCATACATATGGAGTAAGTCTGCACTGCACCGAGGCATCTGTGGATTCAGAAATATACTCGTCTTCATGGCTGTCATTTCTCACACCCACTAACAAAAATGTAAAAGATATTCTAAGACTGTCCTTGGGCATTTATAACTAACTCATCAAAATTCCCTTCGGATTTTATTTTATTTTTTCAGATTCACCACCTCTACGCACGTATGCATACAGTCTGAGTGAGTTTTCTATGCCCTAGATTGTTCAACCTTGATGTATTAATTGCATGGAAAAGTGAGTATTTCTAAATCAGCTCAAAGAGTCATCTGGTCCAATATCTCGCCTTGCTTTATTTTATCACGTATTACACGAAAAAGTATCCCTGTTCCACTCATTATATTAATCTAGTAGAAAGTTGGTAACCCCAAAATAATACCACTTCCCTCGGACGCAGAAGCAGTGTTATGAAAACTGGAGCTTTGTGTCTAATATAATCCTCTCTCAAATAGGTATGTCAAGAAAATGACCTCAGTTTAACAGAAGAATTGCTCTAAATCCATTTTCTCAACACTTTGGAAAACAAACGTTTTCGTTCTTCTAGAGTTTCAGCAAGATCAAGACCATGCAGAATGCAAAAGGTTAAAAGGAACAATAAAGGAAACTGCCAATTGTAAGTGAATTATATTTGGCTTTGAAAGCTGAGCCACGGCTATATTATAAAAGGCATCTCTTTGCGTTGTTTACCATCACCCTGACTAATGCAGACCTTTTTTTTTGTTTTAAATAATCTCATGCAAATTAGACACACACTTCCTTCCAGTTGATTGCTATCTGCAAGGAATAATCTAACCGCAGAGGGTACTGAGCAAGGACTGAGCTGAGGAGAAGGATGCAAGGAAGCTGTCTTCACAGCCCTACAGAATGCAAACCTATTCCCTTCCCCCAACCATCCATCTCATTTCTCTTCAGTGTCACAGCCTTAGCAAAGAATTAGTCATAATTTTCACAAAGCCTTAAAATTTCCTTCGCAGGCTTCGGGGTGTTGATTTGAATTAGCCAGCACCCACGATTGTTTTGCATTCAAAGGCTCTTGCTGACCCTCTTTTGTGATTGTCGCTGCTGCCACTCAATTTTCAGGGATCCCTCAGCCTTTGTAAATTGTAGTCAAACAGAGAATCGGAGCGAGTCAGGGAATAAAATGGGTTGTCAGAAACATCTCTTGGTGCCTGCACCTTTGCTGTACCAAAAGCTCCTTTACCCAAGAACTTTTAAGACTTGACTGTCTGTTTAAGCCCTCTTACAAGTCCTTTTTAATTTCAGGGGCTCATGTACATCAAAATATTTTCCTCTGATGAGCACTCTGAAGCAGAGGAGTACTGCTATCCGCACCTGCGGATGAGAAAGTGAGACATGCAGATATGAGATGTGCTCCAAGGGCAGAACCAAACCTCTGACCCAGTCAGAAACTAAAACTCAGGAGACGTGAGCGACAACTCTTTTTCCCATCCACTGAGCATATCTTTTTGTACATTATGTTCTCCCTTGCTTTGCTCAACCCAGTAATTCATGCAACATTTTTCCAAGCTGAAGGCAGCATTAGTTTTAAGGAGAAAATTTCTGGTTAGGAATAAAATATTCTGCCGTAACAGAGAAAGGTGGTGGTAAGAATTAAGTTCCTTTTGTGCTTTTTCCAGCTTTATTACGGCTCTGACAGCCTGCCCTGGAGCAATCATCACACCTACCCTTTGCAGAGACAAGCAGGGTGGGTTTTCTGTTGTTGTTCACCCCACACATGCACACCCATCCTATTCAGAAGAAAACAAACCAGATCTGGACAACTTGTTTAGCTGCAGCGAACTGCAGGTCTGCACCAGGTTTGGGCAGAGAAGCACATGACTAAAAGGAAGACCTACTGTAGACATCCTGAAATGACATTACACTCCTGTTCCTGGAAGCCACGATGTCAACCCTGCTCAGAAAGAACACGGCCACATTTTAAAAGAATCATCATAAAAACCTTCTGGGATCTGATCCAGACTAATGATTTCACCTGTTCAGTCAGCTGCACGCAGGGCTGGGTGACTCGTTTTGTCAAATGTTAATCCCGTGGTCCATTCTGTGCTTAGTTTAACACATTTCCAAAGGGTCAAAAGGTATAGATAGGCTCCTGCTCCATTTTCTTCCACATGTCCGTGTTCAGGGGGCTTTCACAAGGCCAACCCCAACCTAACCTTGTAATGAAACCAAAGGTCTCAGAAACGTCACTGATTTATTTTTTTCTACCCTTCATTTATACTAAGACACTTTATTTGAATGTAAACATCCTACTGCTGCACTTCCAAGTCAAACACTGGGGAAAGGAACCCCAACATCAAAGTGAGAAGGAGCCGTCTCAATTGGCTGGCAGAAAAATGCAAAAGTAGAAATCATTTCAAAAGTTACTGAAAGGGCTTTGGATTCTTGCAGCTTTATTCATCTAGGGGACTGGTAATTCTGCAGTTCCCATCTTTAAGAAACATTACACGCTTATTATACTTACATTAAATACATCAGGGTGCCTAGGCAGCATTTAGAACTGATAAAGGTGCTCCAACCTCAGCAACACCGCACTAAAATAAAGGAGGAAAACCTGACTGACGGTACAATGCTAAGAATTACATTGAGCCGACCAGGAAATAAAGGGTTAAAAACAAAAAAAAAGTATTTTGGCATTAGAAATATAAATAAATAAATAAGCCTGGCAGCAGTTTCTCTTCCTGGCCAGGCTTTTTGGAGTCTATAATAAAATGAAGTGTAATGGAGGAGAGGAGGGCAATGTCAGAGGGTGAGGGTTTGGGAGAGAGGTTGTTAAGTATCTCCCTCTCCTCAGCTGTGTTTACTCCATTTACAGGACCCCAGATGATTGATAGACAAAAGAAAAGCAAGCAGATAGTAACCCCCCTGCGGGAGCATCAGTAAAGAGGATAACTCCCGACATCATCCAGAGCCCCAAACTCTCCTCAGGCCACTTGTAATTAAAAGAACAGAGCAAGATATGCAAACCAGAGAAAAAGTAAAAGAGGAATTTTTTTATTTATTATTAACATTTTGTTGGAACAGTAGAGTGCAATAAGGACTCTCAGAGCCGTTAAAAGTCGTCGGGTGACCTGCAGACCCCTATTTCCCAGAGCCTTGTATAAAATTGAATTTTTTAAACATAAATTACACGTAATGACGACACTGTAAAAACTAACAGTAATGGAAAGCTGTGCTGTATTTCATTAGCCTGTATTATTCCGTGCCACCTGATCCAGCCGGGCCTTGTTTATGAGTTAGTGTGTTAGCAGATGCCGATGGAAGCATTTGCTTCGACCTTGCTCTTCTCATTGGGGCATGAAATTACGACGGCAGCACCTTGATATTACAGCCATAAATACAGTAAACTGCAAATTTAAGCCAACGGCTCCTATTGTCTCCGAACATAAAGCTGATCGGTATTTATTTAAAAGGAGAACGAAAAAAAATATTATATATCACCTTGTTTATGGGTCCAGTCCCCCCCCTCCCCTAATCTGCCTTATTCACTTGGTTAAATACTAAACAAACAAACTAAATCCTCCCTATTTTCTACTGATTAAATATTCTCCTGAAATGAGTATTGTCTTCAGAAAACTGGATCAAAGTATTTCTATTCTGAATAAGAAAGGGCAACCTGCTTGCTTAGCATGTTTTGGAATGGAAAAAACAGGAACAAGTGCCACAACTTTTCTTCTCAGTTTTCTGTATCCGAGAAGTTCAAAATATACAAAGAAAAAGTTGCTTCTGGTCACTCTTCCGTGTGTGTGTGTTACATGTATGTGCAGGCACCCAAGAGAGAAACGTTTCCCTCCGGTTGTTTCTTATTTAAAACTATCTCTCTTGTTTATACTGTTTCAAATGGAGGAGGAAAGGTATAGAAAAAAAAAATGCAGTAAGATTAATAGGAGGAAAAAAAGAATGCACAGGACTCCTCTGTGCAACAGACAGCGGGGAGAATGCCTCATCTTCCTAGGGGCATTTCGGGTAAATACCCCCGTTCACTGACAACATACCCACTAAAATTTATTAGGGGGAAAAAAATCAAACACAAAGGCAAAAGGACGTTGTAATATCACAAAGCATATCACAGCATAAATCACAGCATTGTAAGTCAGTGCAAAATGTGTTTCACTGGTAGTTCCAAGGCAGGGAAGATACAGTTTCACGTGCAGTAAGAGAGGTCAGGTCTTACTCTTCTAACACAGAGAAAGCTCTTTGCTCCTCGCTCATATGAAGTATGTTATCTCTGTTCCACACAGGAAAAAGGGAAGGGATGCCTTATGTAAAAGCTCCCAGTACTACAGCGTGTATTTCAGGGGCCAAAGCACCAAGAGGAGAGTATGAGGAACAACACGCAGGACAAAATCACTGGATAATGGGACTCAGACCCAGGACTCTGAAATGCAGAAGTGCTATTAGATGCAGTGCTATCACAGCCTTAACAGGATTTGGACGCCTCATTTTTGAATTAATCTACAATAAACCTTCAAGTAGCAGACAGCATAATTCAACAGGCACAATGTTTGCTTCACAGAAAGTTCAAACTACAAAGAGGGCAGCCAGCAACATGACTCTAAATCAAAGAGGACATGTCCAGAAGTCCTCAGAAACCTGAACTGCAGGACCAGAAGTTCTGTTACACAGCCCAGTTAAATTCCTGTGTAACTAGGACATGCAACAACACAGTGAAACTTCAGTCTTGGGTAGCTTCCTCCAAAGACCTGTCTATTACAGAGCCATTCTAGGAATACCACGATCAGCAAAAAAGAGAGAAGAAACGAGTCTTTCTGTAATATAAATACTGATCTCTCCTTCTAAAAATAGGGGGAAATTTCCTTTTATCATCTTCTACAGGTGTCTTGCCTGCAGCCTTTCCTTTCTATCATCATACAAGCAGAAGAACAGTGTCTGATAGAAAGCCTCTTTTGAGTGGACAGTGGTAGATGTCTGCACCCGCCTGCGACACACTAGTGATAAAGTGACAGCACATGGGGATAAGCTGCAAGCCACTGCTGTAACACGGAATGCAGGACACCCAATTCAGCCAGCACATGATGTAAGAATACTACGTGGAGAACAAAAACCTCTGCATATTGTAAATGATTTTAAATGAATATCTACCTCGGGGTTTGAAGGCTTTGAAGACTCCATGTCAAGATGCCAATTCTGGGGTAATTTATCAGGAATGGAATATTACCAAAGCTCTGTCATTTGTTTAAAAGAAGCCTGCACAGGGCAGAAAATCCAGATAATGGAAGAGACGCTACTCTAGTAACCATAGTGCTGTCCTAATTTGTTACCACAACTGACAACCTCCCTAGAAATAAAGCTATGCATTCAGAGAAAACAAACATTAGATACACCAAACAGGTAAGTTTCCAAGCATACCCCAGCCTGTGATCTGCAAATGCTTGCTGCTATTCCTGCAGAGAAACAAGTCTCATGGTGATGGTTCCTGATCCTCATTACTGGTATATTATAATACTCCTTAGAGGCTCCAAAAGGCATTCACTGCACCAGGCACTGTGCAGAAACAGAGTAGAAGGCAGCCAGACCCAAAGCCTCAACAGTTCATGTGAATGAAAGACAGGCTGGAAGGAAGAACACTGCATGCATAAATGAAGCAACTAAACCACAGTACACAGCAGGTCTATGAAACTTCCCTTCTATTAAATTGAAAAACTACAACAAAAAAAGCATTCTATAAATGTGAAAAGATACGTATTTCTTCTACAGGTTCATTTCCAAAAGTAGAACAGTTTGGAAGACAGCACTTCAAAAACCTAGTAACCAGACTTTATTAACACAACTTACCACAGATTTTAAAAATAGCAATCTCAGAAAACGTTTATGCTTCATATACATTTACTTTATGTGAAAGAAAAATATTTTGTTAAACAGCTTGTTGAGCAATAGTAACAAAACGATTGGCCTTTGGCTACTCTTTGATCTATGATAATATCTTTAGGAGCTTTTTAAGGGGAAAGCAAGAGGTTGTCTTAAATTCGGATAAGGTAAAACACTGGCAGTATAAGAGGTTTTGATCTGACTTCAGAACTCCAATTTTAAACTGTATTTCCAACTCAAATGAAACAACTTGAACTAGCATGTCACAAGAATTCTGGCACTGAAGGAGAAGGAGCCAGAGTGAAGATCTGAAGGCAACCAGAGAGCTGCAACCCCAACATCTTTGTTATCACAGCAAAGAACCACCAAGCCTTTCAGGGGCACAAGCCCAAGTATGGCCCCTATTAGATCTGACCTAGAAAACTGGCTGTAATGTGGAATAACTCCAGATCAGAAGCCACTGCTGATTTGTTATTACTTGAACAGACTGGTGGGTAATTCTAGAACCAGAGTCTTTTTTTCCCCAACTGAGTTCAAAAGAAAATAATTGTGTAAGAGAACAGCACGTTCAAGCCACCGTAAGGAATTCTTTAACCAGATTTGCCATGATATCCGAAGGATGACCTCATTTTATATAAAAGAATGAGAAAATCTGTCCTGATGCACCATTCCCAGTTCTTTACATTACTCTGGAACTACCGATTGCCCCAAACACCCACTAACAAGTGCATCTGCACATTTCTTACCTTAGACAATACCCATCAGAGTACCCTCTACAGACCAAGACGAACTGCAAAGTAAGGAGCAACTTGCCTTGATGTTATTTACTTCCTCTTCTACTTTAAAAACTTTTAGCTTTAGAAAGGAACAGAACAAACCCATTAGTCTAGATTGATCACATGAAAAATCATACAGAGTGTATACTTAATGAACTTTTAGCTTTTGAAGAAGGCACAGAATGGCAACGCTGAATATGCAGCACAGTGATTCTGTGCCCTCTGTCAGAAAGCATTGCTCTAAGGAGCACCGAGAACAGTACCTACAGCTGCATGTTCCTACGAAAATGGGCAAATATATGGAAGTATGAATGAGAAAATATATGGAAATGTAAAGAAAAAAACACCGGGTGAGTAGCCATAAGCACAGCAATCTAAGTACTTTTTCCGACAGACATTTTCTTCACAACCTCGCAGAGTGACTTTGCTCCTGTAACCCAGTTTCTATGAAGTGGAATCGATGTTAGACACCTAGGAGTCAGGTATCACAGCACTAAGATAAGCACAATTAAGAAAAATACATCTAAGTACTACATATTTGATTATTATGGCACAAACGTTTCAGGTAAATCCGGTTTGCATTTCCCCCAGAAAGACACAGACACTAGCACACTATTATAAAAAGACATGTCAGCAAGTATTCATTACAGATTATAAATCACCCTCGTTCTTCTTTCTTTTGTTTTAGAGAAATTTTTTTACATGCCATTAAAATATTGTTTGCTGAATGCTACTACAAAGCTAGCCACCTGTAAAATTAAAGGCTGATGCTGCCAATAAGTGTTGAAATACCTTCTGTTTAAAAGGCAAACCTACTTTGTAATTTTTAACACAACTGTATAAATATTTCTCCACCCACCCTTCACAATTTTGTTGGTTACACTGCGTCCATTTAGACAACAACCATCTATGTCATCATACAGGATGTTAATCTTGGGTGGAGAAGAAAGGAACAATAGCAAATGAACTTTTAAGAAACCAAGATTATACATTCAAGCAGGGACCTTCACGATAAAAGAAGAGCGAAGACAAAAAACATTAGGGGACAAGTCAACAAAACAGCAGAATAGTTTCAAAAGCTCATTTTTCATCTTTTGGATTGTTTATTGTTATTTTTTTCTCCCCATGTGCCTTCAGCAGCTCTTCAGAGTTCTGGAGAAAATTAAAGGAGTCTGGATAAAACGCCCAAAGGACAACTAATGCTAACAATACTAAAAATAACGAGGTTAAGTGGTGGAAAAACTATGGTGACCACACACGGAGAACTGGAGTGGTAAGGTAGAAAAGGAGTTTCATCATTGCTCCCTCAGGACATGCACAGAACATACTAACTGCTTCTAGTTCTCTAGGGTTCCGATTACCATGCCAAACACACCTCCAGAGTTTCCTTATTAGTATAATAAAAAGCCTCTACACATTTGGGTTCTATTCCCAGCCTTGCTATTGACCTTGGGTAGGTCACTTAACCTCCATCTGCCTCAGTTTCTACATTTGTAAAACAGGAATAATATTACACAACATCCTTTGTACAACGTTGGAGACTGACAGGACAATTATCATGTACAAAGCATAACTGATGGTTTTGAGAATCTATACATTCATTATGCACATTTGAGCTATGTAAGGCATTTGTAACTTATTCAAGTAACATGTTTAGACTTTTTTTCTGCTTGCAGATCATCTTTGGTAACATTTCTGGATTTCCACTTCACATCAAACTATGCAAGTACCCGAATTAGTGCTTTGCTTTGGCTGGTTGCTAAAATACAGGGCATTTCTCTGGTCTGCCTTTGCACAAGCATTGCCTTCAAAATCCAGTCACTGGGGTTGAATGTTCAAAATGGGAATCTCAAAGTACATTTTTTGAAGACTGCTCTCTTCCAGTGTCTCACAAAAGTTCCAGCCCAGGAGTAAAACAGGAGTGGCTACACAGAATTCACACAGAAACTAGAGGGAAGATTAAGAAACATTTGTGGGCATGTTACTGCAATATAACACAAGTCAGATCAGTAGGTGAGGCAGCTGGAGCAGCTAAAAAGCTTGTGACTAGTATCAGCTCATACTCTACGAGGATACCTGTTAGAGCTCCAGGGTCAGGGGATATCGCTAAACAAAGGAATCACCTCACAAATAAAAAGAGAGTGGAGAAAAATGGGAAGATATGTCCTTCTGGGCACTACCTAAGAATGTGTCTCCTCTCCACAATGCCAAAACGGGAATCAATATCATTACAAGGAGCTACTCACAGAGTCAGGGGTGAACGATGAAGGGCCAAGGACACGCTTTGCAGATCCCTGTCTCTCCATCTAAATCTGCAAACTACAGCCCCAAGGCACAGGGTTCAGGCCAGGCCCCACCAGCACGCTGCTGCAGGGGAAGGTGCTGTCTGAGGCAGCATTTAGGGGCAGATCTCTGTGCAGCAGCTTCAGCCCTGGTCCCTGAGGGACAGCAGCCCCTGTGTCCCTCAGTGCCAGGCCCACAACCAGCCAGAACAGCTGATTACTCTTTGCACCCACCACAGCAGATGAAGTTCATCGAAAGGGCTATGATTTCCTCCACATTTTTCTTTTACTGCTACTCTGGCCTGTCTCAGGAGACAAGTGAAATGAGCTCTCCCTTTCTGAGAGCACCTGGGGCCAGGGGAGGCCCTGACCCTGCAGGTACCCGGACAACCGGGCAGGGGCAGATCGCGTTCGAACTGACGGGGCAGGCACTGGTGCCGCCACCCTCCTGGGTATTCTCGGTACGCACAGCACCAGCCCCAGCTTCTGGGCTGCACACACACACACACACGCACGCACTTGCTTTACCCGACACTGAACTCACACCTCACAAACAAATTATTTAACTACTCTATCCCCCAAGGAAGCCGGTGATCATTTCAAATGCAGCTCCCTGCTCGTCTCTCACATACACGCAACGGCCTGATAGGTTAAATGCTGCCGTTTAATTACAGTAATGGAAGCTGCTATTTTTTGGTTCCCTTGAATTCTCTCTCGCTCTCTTTTTTAAACACATACAGAGTCATCTTTTAAACATGGATTTTATATTTCTGAGTTTAACAGCTGCATTCTCCTGGTTACTTGAAGTGCAGGAGCAATGGTATTCTGATACTCTGCACCTCCGAGCAGCTTACCTTTTAAATAAAAAGAAGACAGGCTGGGGGAGACGCTGGAGGAAGGAGACATGCGAGTGCCGCAGAGGCCAGCCTGCCCCTCCATTTAACTCGGATGGTTTGCATTGGTTTTGTTGAATACAACCAGCTCAACCCCCGTGCCCCAAAGCAGCTGGGGCCTGGGGAGGATAAACATGAGAGTATTTTGAGTAATTTTACTGAAAATGCAACATCAGTTCACCACGCAGTGTAGCACAGCATGGTTATCTATCTACAGGACTGGGAGTCAGGATTACCTCGGCTCTAACTGTTCCTTTTACCTCTGACTCAGTTTCCCCCATCTAGAACGGGGATGGTAATTCCTCTGCTTCCCGCTGAAGTCTGGAGTTTGCAAATTGCTGGAAGAACATAAAGGTCTAACCAAGAAGAGAAAATGTAAACAGAAGGACATGAAATGAATCTTATCATCTTGCCATTCCACAAAAGTTTCTGCAAGGCTTAGTCAGTTAATATTTGTAGAGTACTTTGAATTTGCAAAGTGGTATACAAATATGAAATGCATATTTGTTAAATTCTTGAGCATGCTGCAAAACACTTTTTTTTTGGTTTTGTTTTCTCTCCACTGAATTCAGGGAGGGGGCTGCAGGTGGCCACAGACTAGAAGGCTTTATGCTTAGTTATTAATGAACAAAGACATAATGAATGTGTCCTGGGTAGCACACGATCTATTTGTGGATTTTACATTTTGTATTGCATGGCAATTAGAAAGAATCTAGAAACAAGGACTAAGTACTTCTTAGTAAAAACAAATGGTTACCTATGCTAAGGCCACAACTCTCCTAGAAAAATACCCATACTACACCTGTCCTCAACTTTATTTGTCCTCTAAATGTGAAAAGCTTATTTATTTGTTCCGTGGCAGTTGGCTCGTGATCAGCCAGCCACCCATGCAGAGATATTGCCCATCTTCATTCTCTGGTACGGATATCCACCGGTGTCTCTTAAGGATGGAATCTTAAAAGGTGAGGCAAGGCAGAGACAAAGACAAATTTAATTTTATCACCATAAAAAGGGACATTTCCACATGGGCAGCAAGGACATGAATATCATGTGTATGCGGGGGCAGGGGGGGGATTATAAACGCATTTTTGGCGAAATTCAATAAAGCTGATTCCACTGCATAAGGTCAGCAATTTACTTTTAAAAAATGATATGATTGCAACTTTTAATATAACCCATGTATTTGCTGCAAGATGCTCTAGAAGATTGTGTAATGTAACCACCCGACCTCTCCACAGGAGCAGAGATCACCCCATTTACCCTTTATTGTCTTGCTAAAAGCAATGCACATTTGCACAGTATGACAAAGTCAACAGCTTTTACTTAAGAGAGCCTCAGATTTCATTGAGAATGAATTCTGCTCTCCTCCTAGGGGAGCGGAGTCTCGCCTGGACTTGGCTCTATTGGAAAGAATGAACCAAAGACTAAATTTCCCTTTTAGCTAAGGAAAGAATGACAGCCCTCCAAATTAAGAGAGAGCTGCATGTAGCAGAAAAATAAATAATGGGATTTCATGTTTGTGAGCACCCAAGACATAGTTTTAAACAGGGTAGGAATGTTGTCTCAGAGAACCTAGAGAATTATCTCATATAGGAACTTATTTTATCTTTCCTAACAGGAAAGTACCATTAGGTCTGAGATGGATTTCAGCAGAAGAGCAACACAGATTAACCTAATTACACTCCTTGTTTTAGCCCCAAGAGAGAAGGCTGTCTCTTTAGACTTAGAATACCAGGTTCACCCACACAGCAGATCAGGAACTGAATGCCTTCACTCGCTCCAGGAAGGCTGTGGGGAAACCCTGGGCTGCATGACCGTGAAGGGAGAATTTTTTCTATAACAAAAATATTTTTATACAGACGAACACAGATTTCTTCGACTGTCTCAAGGTGAAGCTTGCTTCAAAGGTCAAAGCTGCAGGGCTGGATTAGGATTGCACGCAATCTGCCCAAGCCGTGACATCCTGACATTCTCAAGTTTGCAGCTCTCCCCTCCCATACACAGTCGATGGAAGTAAATTCTCTGCAAAGTGTGGCTCTTCCTGTAGCAAGCAACTCCGAAAATCACACACTCTGCAACATCAACAATTACAAAACAAGCATATCAAAGCAGCTTATAAACATAGTTAAGATAAATCTAACTATGTCAATGATGTGAAAGTAGTAATTAAACCCATTTTACAGACGGACAAGCTGAGAACAGGTAACTTGCCCAAAGCCAAGCAAGCAGTCTTATCTCAGATCTTCAACGTCTGTGCTTAGATTGCAGCTACAAAGGTGACTTTCCTTTGGTACTCTACATTTACTTTCACTTAAAAAACATGATAAAGAAATTATTAAATTTACAAGTCAGACTTAGGATGTGTGGGTTTCTTGCCCATCACAACGGTTAACAATTTCAGGACTCAGAATATAACTGACTATTTTAGCATCATCTTCCAGAAGAGACTTCAACCCACTCTGCTGTAATCATATTGGTTTTTCAATGCTACCAGGAATGGAAATATTATTTTGACAGTAAACAAGGCAGATATGACTCAAAACCCACTCACTGAGCAACAGGAGTTAATTTTGCAAAGCCATTTTTAACGGCTCTTTTACATTACGTAGTTACTGTCAGATAGCCAAGTGAAGAGATACCATTAAGCTCATGACATTCTAATTATTTCTCAAAATTAAGCCTACAAGTAATATTTTGGAGCACACACAACTTCCCAGGAAGAAAAAAAGTCTGTTCCAATTTATCCATAATTTTCAAGCTACATAAGCACAGCAAATGTGATTCTGGACTTTTCAGCGGAATCACGGGGAATTTCTGTGGCCCAAGAGAGGTAAGAGATGTAGCACACTGCCCACCCAATGCACTCTAAATGAATCACCTCTCTTGTTCTGCAGAGTATACATCTAAATGGTTCGAGATCACTGTAGGTTGAGCCCGATGTGAGAGAGGGAGGATGTTACCGCTAATGTAACTTGTACTCTCTGTTACAGAACATGTAAATGTGCATTTAGAGGACATCAAACTTGAGAGTCTCTCCCTCAATGGCTTCTTCACAATGTCAGTAACATCAAAGGGATGCCTCTTTTGTTGCACCCTCTCAATCTTTCACATAGAAACCAAAGAAAAAGTCACTGAGATTTTCACGTTTTCCATAATAAATAGCAGGGCTTGAATCAAAGCCCTTTAAAACAAACTTGCTTAAAGCAATATCCTGTAAAGCTTAGTAGGTCTGAAGTCTTCCCTAACTTTTTTCTTCCTGCTTTAAACAAGTCCAAGTAGGACTCTTTCACCTCATGTTCAGCAACATACTAACAGAGTTCAGAGCCAGCAGTCTAGCAGATTTAAACCAAATTTGCAAGCACAACGCAGTGCAAGATGACAAGCTTCTTGGAGCTACCCTGTAACACCAGTGATGTACTGTCTGCTGATGCACTTCTGTAGAGGATTTTTTTAGTTCCAAGTGGAGCTAGTTAACAAATGTCCAGCACAGCATTTTTTCATACAGAAAGTGTTCCTTCAAAAACAAACAACAAACTGTTTTGGAGAAAAGAATTCAAAATCTCTTCTATTATCAACTACAATATAAAATACCCCAGCCTAATCAATACGGAGTGATCCGATGGATCAATAACATTTCATCTGAGAAAGTGAGATTTTAAATGTTAAACCCAATTTAATATAAAAACATTTAAAAACTAGGAATTTTCAGTGGGGTAGAAATGTCTTGTTCAACCTAGTTTCTAGATAGTGTTGAGCTACAAAAAACAATTGTTATAAAACAATGAAACGTACACTGAGTACAATGCTCTTCTAAAATAAACTCATTTGTAAGCAAGTAGAGTTTCTATCAACACACAGATGCACACGTTTTCCTTAATCATCTGGCTACTCTAAACATTAACAGGTCATCACATGGTTAGCTATGCCTAAAGTTATACCAGGTGTTTTTCTGCCCTCTCTTGAATCACTAGTGACTGGAACACGTCAAAGACGAGATACGAACTGATTTCTCCACGTGAATAGGGACTAAATAGCTTCCTTTATCCCAACTTCCTTCCAAATCTTGAGGCTTTATATCCATTATAAAGATTTCCTTCGAAAAACCTTGACAACTCCAAAGAATTAGCGTACCTGATGTCCTACGTACCTGATGTTAACGGTGTTGCTGCAGGTCTCTTCTTGGCACACAAGCCAAGAAAATCTGTAGAGTTCATGACAAGTTCAGATAGCACAAGCAATGGTAAAATTGATGGGGGAAAAGAGTCAGCATGATGAATAGGCTGGTGCTGAACAGCAGGTGACAGATATGTACACAGACTGGCAGGAGAGAGAGACATCTCCTTCACTGCAGATGGATGGAGAATCTCAATCACTTTCAGGAAGAAAAAAGAAGGCAACTAATACAAAATACAGAACTGTGGCACTACTTTCTGGTTCACAAGCACATTTATTCTTCTGGATTATGAAACTCCGGCAGAGGAAGTCTTCCTCGTACGTTGAACATTATCAGCATTGGGTAAACGGAGCAGAGTGCCAGCAACGGCTGTGACGACTGATGATGGTGGTTGAGACAGGAACTGTTGGGAGCTTGTTAGCATTGAAAGCATTCATTCTGTGGGTCCCTAATTAGTTCCCTGAGGATACAACCAGATTTCCCAACTAAGGCAGGGTGGTACCGACCCAAAGCCTGGGGACGGGTGGCACCTAAAGAACAAACTGGTAGCAAGAACATGCGTAGGACATATTTTCCTTTAACTTAAGCAGAATATTGTAAGGTACATTTGCTGTCTTTCAAAGTCATAAACAGAGGCCTAAGCATCTTTAGTAATTAAATATCCCATAGTGCTTTTCAAGAATCTTAGTAAATTTTTTACTCGGTAATTACTTTCTCTATCCCTAAAGCTCCCCCTGCAAGATCACTTAGATAAAGTATTCTTCATTTCCTCTCCTAAAAAAGATGTAGTGATGTTAAACAGCCACTGTCCTCTACCTCAGAAGTGAAAGCTTTTCAGTGGAAAGCACAGCAAGATATTGATAACCCTATACACACCATCAAATGTGCTCGATGCAAATAGCTGCAAAGTTTCGGTGGTTAATGGGTACAATGTGCTCTAAGATTCTCAAATGAAAAGCATTATGAAAATGTAAAATGCACTTTGACTTTCCTTTAACCTGTACAATCATTTCCGTACATCTACACAAGCTGTTAGACGTACTCTGTGCTGCCTGAACACCTGTTCCAAACTCCTGTACTAATCAGAAAGCACACCCTGCCTGGTTCTAGCCATGGAGTGGACTTTCAGCACTGAAGTACTCTGTTCTAGGTGCTTAATACACTAAGTGCATTCTTGCCATTTCATTTGTGAATCAATACCTGAATTCCAGGTCTCACTTGCAGCTTTGCATGTGCAAGTGATGAGGTCTATCCAGGCACGAGCACAGAACGCTAATTAGACAGTTAGAGAACAAGTTACCCTATCTGCAAGTGCAAAACAAGACAAGTGCTCACTCACGCTATTGGCTGTGCAGTGAAGTCAAGTCTTCGTTCCTTTTCTTCACCATCTCTTAAATCCATATCCTGCCAGCATGTTTGAAGAGAAGGGCAAGTCACCTAGCATTCCTTGAATAGTTTACACTTCTGGCCTAATCACACATTCTTTTCTCAAAACTGGTAATTTCTAGAGAAGAATGAGCTTTGGAGGGCCCTTGCAGTTGGCCCAAATACTTGACAGCACAGATTACCAACTGTATTTTTTGCATGAATTGTCACTGGACTCTATCGGCTTGCGTTGTATTTTCTGCTCCAGGAAAAGCTTTATAAAAACTGTTCGAGCTTCACTGAGACATGTTAAAGAATTAATTACAAAGTAAAGCTGAAGGAGAAAATTAATTTTGGAAACACAAGAGGTTACTTTTCTTTTCCTCCCTTTTCTGGAAGTGGGGGAGGAAAGTTATTTTCATCTTCATGCTGGGGGCAGAAGCTGGGAGCTGTCCAGTCGATAACCTGGCCATCAGAACAAGGTTTGTAATTAAAAGGTCAGTGACCTGGAAAGCTAGGGCCTCACTCTCTGGGCTTCTCAGTAATGACGGCGCTATTAAATTAAGACTGTTATGAAATCAATGCTAAAAAAGCTTTCATGGTAACGAGATTCCATTCAAGGACATGCAAACTGCCTCATGAAATGGACTTAAATTATAAAAAAGAAAAGTAATAAAAGAGGGTTAAATTGAAATCTGCTGAAGAATTTACTTCCTTTAAAGCCCTCCTGCAGTAGGCTGTGCCCCCTTCTCTCAGGTCCTCAAGGTGATCCACCTTGGTTTCTTTGGCAAAGAGGAAAAGACAGGGGTTCGACTTCCAAGAATGCAGACTACAGAAAGAAGAAGGAAATTCAGCTGGTTTTCTCCTGGAGATTCTGGGGCTGATGGCATTTGTTTCCAGGGAGTCAAGTATCTTTGAGCTCTGGCTGGAAGGGGCATGTAAAATTAAATTATTTATTCATCCCTTCAGAAATCACCACAGCCTGACAGCTTGACACTGGCATAATTTTCTGGAACTCTGATGCACTGCAAAAAGCCATGCGAGACCCAAAAGAAAGCGTTGTGTAGTAACTCCCTTCCTATCAGCCGAAGTACTGAAACACATTAACAGACACAGGGTGGAAAAAGACAAAGACCACAATTCCAACAGCCTGCAGCACATCTCACCGAGGAAGAGTCGGATTGCTTTGGGAAGCATGCAGCCTGTCATGTTACATACAGATATAATATATACGTGCATACATTCATACAAAGGACAAATCCAGGTACCAGCACCCCGAATAATGAACGTGTACTGTGCACTTCTACCCCTACTCTTTATCTTGTCAGAAGTTACAGATTTGGAGTACACAAAATTAACAAACCACATGAGTTACCGGATGGGTAGCTGAGCAGTACAGGACATCTGAGGCACAACAGTTAGATGACAGACACATTTCCACAAGGGTTTAAACCCCACATGTTGTCTAATTACTCCCAAGGCGCCGCTGATTCTGTGGCATGTCATCAGCAGAATCAGCGAGTTGGACAAAAAACAAACAGCATCTTTTTTTCCTTTCTTTTCTTTCAGATACTCTGAAGGGAAACAGCTGTTTTTCCCTTCATCTGAAGAAGTTCATGATAAAAAGGAGGAAATGTCATAAATTACAGAAAATGCCAGTGTAAGCTTCAAAGAAAATGATAAATGATTCTAATAACTTCATGTTTCTCATTAATGCCTCTGTATTTGGGAGTTTAAAAGTGCTTAAGACAACACAGAAATCTCATCCAACTTTTGAAAGACCTTTTTACGAATTCAGGACACCCTCAATTCTCCCAACTGTCATCAACAGATTCATCCCAGGTTCCTGAGAGCAGTTCAGCAACCCCCTGACCTGTGAGCACCCAGGGAAGCCTACTTTCAGCTGCTGCAACTCCTGTTTCACAGCCAGCCCCAGTCCGACTGATGATCCTGAAGTACTTTTCATCTCCTACTGAACCGAAATGTATTAAGAACCTCAGTTCCTATATTAAAGAGCATTAAAAAAGAAAATTTGATTGGCATTTTTAGGAAAGAGATGCTTATAAAAAAAAAAAAAAGAGAGAAGAAAATTATAATTTAAGGTGGACCCATCTCTGTAAGTCTGAGAAGTGAGATTGCAGGACCTGAAAGCTCACCCACGGGTAATGCTCCAGTTCTGTTCCTGTAGGCTACAACGGCTGGTAGCTGGGATAGCGAGAGGCTGCTGCAGGGGCAGGACACCTAACCTTTTCCTTCAACGTTCCCAGACACCGGCCTCTCTACAGCAGCAGCTTTCACCCAGACCCAGTGGGCAGTCAGAGACCTCTCCTGCAGGGTTCCACAAAAGTAACTACAAAAAGCAAGTTCGTACATGGTGTACATCTAACTAGAGATATGAAAATTCGGGGATTTGCCCCTCCGCTGAAATTCTTCAGTAGTCCACAAAAGATCAAAGCTCTCTCTTCTACTGCGAGTTCTGCTGGAAGTAGCCTGGACTGAAGAAAGCACAAGGGTATCTCTGTATAATTTCCTACAACGTTATTTTAATAGAAACTCTTGTAACCGAAATGGTTGCTGTACAGAAAATGCTTTTTTTTTTTTTTTGACTGACAGTGAGGTCTTCTCTAGCACACAACACAACTTTCTCTAAAATGGGGATAAACGTTGTCATTGCGACGACAGTGACTGTATATCCGAGCAAAGCAGGAACAGCTTACTGAACCGCACGATCCCCATTTACCCAGGACTGGATTTAGCCACAACACCTAGGTTGCAGGAATAATTGCCCCCGTCTGCTACAGCACGTGCATACAATAACAGTACGGACCCTCTGCTCTCGAGTACTGGACAGAGCTCACGTTGTGAGCTCAGTGGTCAGATTCCATACGGCCGCATTTCCAAAGACCGCTGGGTACAGGCACTACTGGACCCTGCTCCTTCCTATCTCCTACTGTTAAGTTTTCAAACAAATAATTAGCACAAAGGGAAGGAGGGCTAATTAACAAACAGGAACAAACAAACAGCTCTACCAAACCATTTCTGCTCTTTAGTAATTATTAGCCAAGTAATTCATAAGAAGTATTAGTCGGGCCACAGTTTCTCTCTGCCTCCATCTCCCCACCCTTCCTCTTCTCCCAGTCAGGGATTTATTAAAATTAAACAGATTAGATGGAGCTCCTGATACTAAAAACTGTTCAGCGAAGCCTGCGGTGGGGAAGTGCAGAGCAAACACCAGAGACATTTGTCTCTAAATTGCTCTAAATACCTTCTGCAAATGAAATTCTAACCCAGCTGTGTTGAGAGAGAAAATGAGGAATAACTGGTCATTGTCAGCACAGGAGAAGATCAGGCAGTTATAATATTGCACGATATACTGGGGGCTAAGGATCTCTCGGCAACAATAGATTTTGTATCAGGTTACCCCGGGTAATCAGCACAGCTTTTAGGCTCAGCTTTCCTTTGCTTCATTGCTTCGATGATAGAGTTGAAATCCCCAAGCTTTTATGATTAATTACTCCCCGTAGGTCCACATATTTCAAGGAAAAACTCATGGAGCACGGCGGCCAACAGGCTCCAAATTTTAATGCCATCCTGATGGCAGGGCAGGGCAAGCAACGTACCTAACTATGTGGCTGGAATGCTCTCTAACTGGCGCTAGGACATGCAGTCAGACGAGCACATTAAAACTGATGTGCCCATGAACTACTTGTCATGACAGCATTGCTAAAACACAAGACTGCGCCATTGCCTTCTAGGTCCTTTGCTGTTCAAGATGAGCAAAGTGGTGTGTGTACTTAAACTCTCCTCATGACACTGGGTCTCAGGCATCTCAATAAACAGCTCATATCCTCAAACTTATTCATGTATTTCATAGGCTTCCCTACTTTTTAAAGCCCAAGATCTTTAGCTTTAGGATTTGATGTACTCTGAAGCACTCATGACTTCACCGTTTAAGTGGGTCACTCCCCTCTGAAGTTTGGAGTTTGTATGTTCAGTATCATTCCAAGTGCTTAAAGTGCTCCACAGCGCATGTAATTAACTCCAAGGTACGATTGTCCTTATTATTTACATCTTACATTAAAGATTTAAGCAATAGGGTCCTAGAAAGGTAGCATAATATGGAAGGCAGCATAATATGGAGTGAACTTCACCTGAAATGCACTCTAAGTTGTTGAACAAAATTTTATATTAAAGAAAAAAATAAACAAAAGGTAGTTCCTTTATAAATCAGAAAGTAAAATAAATTCTCAATAGGCAATGCAAAAAGTATGTTCCACCTGTCTAAGACGATATAGGATTTGTCAGGATCTGTTTTTTCTCTGCTATAGAAAAGGACTAAACTCAGTCAGTAATTTACCATTTCAGCCTGAAAGTCAGGTTGACCCCAAGCTTAACCTTACCCTGATCTTGTTTACTTTTACAAAGTCCTTCGCCCTTCATTCCTCTCCCTGGCTCTCTTCAGAAACAATCGACCTTTTCACCTAGAAGCTGGTCATTCTAAAGCCAACATCATGAAGACTAGAAGTGGCCAACCATTCCACAGCTCTGAACGGTCCTCATCTCAGAAAATGTGCAATAATAGTTAACGTGAGAACTTCCCATGTGTCTTCTGTGTTCTACAATTCCACATCTGGTGCCAATATTGCTCTAGTCAGTATGGAAGAAAAGAGTGCTATTTCTTAAAAACTTTTTTTTTTTTTTTCCCCTCAGACAGACTACCTGCTTTGTTCTTAGAATCCAACTTTCCATAGAAATACTTCTTGGCTTTAACCCTAACTCAAACTTCCTCATTATCACTGAGACCACAAACTTAAAGAGTCCATACCTTTCTTCTTCAGAAATGCTCTTCTGGTGGCAATAGGACTTTGGCGGACTCGTGGATTCTGTAAAAACTTCACTGCTGTCACAATCTGATGAGGGTAGGAGGATTGGAGAAACAGAAAAAAGAGCCAAGTTAGGAATGGTCAAAGTCCTATTTTACATTATGCATTTTGTACTGCAAAGAAGGCATCGAATCTAACACATGGAGACAGTCTGGAGCTGACACAGATCCAACTTTCAGAGATGGTTCAACAATCATCAGTGTTTGTGGCTAAACTGTAATCAGCAAATTACGGTATTTCAACCTAGAAGTTTCTGTTTGAATTGCTTTTTCAGCAGCTTGACCTGTACAAAAATCTCTATTAAGATTCTCAGAAGTTTCTGTCATTTACAGTGATCTTCTTACCTAAGTTGGCTCCTATAGTTGATGGCAACCTTGAGGCATCGCATGTGATCTGCAACAGTAGACTCTTACTAGAAAGAATGATTCCTTTCTTTCTGACTTAAAGTTCCCTGCGAATTCTCAGAGATTAAGGCCTTTTGTGCCATCATTCCAACTTACTGTCAGCAATAAATAAACCTCAGCTTGTCACGACTGGAAAAGAAGCAACTTCCCGCGTTGTGGATCACACAACAAAAATATCAAAAAAGTCACTTCTCATGACATAAGCGGGTTGGTGAGTGGTTACTTTATGTTCCGCTCTGGTAGAAATCACAGATAATTTCTGTCTAATGACCCACTTCCTCTACGTGCTTCTTTAAGGTGTCATAGCACTTAAAACAAACTCACTTATCCAAACAAAGGATAAAGTCTGGGATAACACTGAACGGCATCAGCAACAATGGCACCGGCTTTTCACATTAGGATTTAGTGCCAGTGACAGGTATTTCCTTTTTTTGTTCGTGTGGTAGGTCAACTTGCCACATACTCTCCTATATTGTTACACACACTATTACATGCTGCTGCACTGGTGAAAAACAGCTGATTCGATTTACTTCTGTACAAAGGCATCTGTTCTGATTGTGGCATCGGGGGGAATAATTTGCTAACAGCTAACAGCACGTAGGAGATGGACACACGTACGTGAACTACTGGAAGAGATGACTTCCTTCCTCTCTAGTTAAAAATAACCATGCATAAACAGGGAAGAGTTTGTTTTCCCCCCAAACAGCGGCCTGTGCCTTCTCCTAAAATGGCGGCATATGGTAGGCCCGTGTTAGGTACCTCTTGAAGAGTTTCACTTAAAACACTTTCGGAAATTCAGTTCCGAAAAGGTTTTCAAAAATTTTCACAGCAGAAAAAGAAAGACAAAATAGCATCACTATTGAAATCACCAAGTTTCATTTTGTGTTTGAATCAAAGCCTTCGAATATGCATTTCTGGTCAGAGAGCAAAGTTCTGATGGGTTTAATGGCACTTTCAATGTACTCCTCGGTGCATTCCATCAATGTTTTTTTTTTTTTTTTTTTTTAAATTGCATCTCTTATTTCTTTAAATACATTAATCAGGCTAGTGTAGGCAAAACGGATCCATTGGACAATGCAATAAACATGAATTATCATCTATCCAACACGCATAATGGCTTAAAAATACATAATAGCAGGTGTAGTTTAAATGATTAGTTATTACACCTGTGGTGGGTCTGATTCAATTGGGGAAAATCATCTTTAATAGGTTAAAAGGTTTAGATCACCAGGCTTCCCTTAAAGTGGCTGTAGAGAGGGTATGATGGAGTACGCTGTCATTACTAATTCATTTAAGAAAAACATGGGGGATACAGCAAAGAACAGCATAAACGAGCGAATCCAATTTAAACATCAGGTAAAGCAGAAAACACCTTTTAAAAAAGCATGATAAATGAATTTGGAAGAGAGATGAAATTGACATATTTATTTTAACGGGAATTTGACAAAGTCCCGGCACACTTCGAAGTTGGGAGGATAAAATGAAGGGGGTATTTTTCATTCTTTTCCTTTTCTTATTTTCCTTCATTTTTTTTCTTAAGTTTACATTCCGTAATTTTAAACCATAAAATACTACAGCAAAATACCCCGCATAAAGTACATTTTGGTCTCATTTATGTGCACTTGATCTCTCTCCGACTGAAACGCAGGTGACAGGCAAATCACATATTTAAACAGTGCTGATATTGCTACACCAGATGCAGAAATATGAAGCGCACAAACTAATAACTTTAAGGTAATATGCTGAATAAGAAAGATGCCCAAACGAGCAGACCACCAGATATGCGAACATATCAAAACCACTTTCCCTCTAACAATAATTACTTGTTTGTTTCTTCAGGAACTCCTCAGCACTCCCTCCCACATTTAGTGAGCGAGAGACACAGACACAAAAGGCCTGCAGACCTGAAATCCTGCAAGCTCTCATATTTAATTATCACTTTTTAAGCATAAAAAAAGCCTGTAAGAAATAAACAGTATTTTTCATTGTGCTATTTTAATCACAACCCTTTTAACGTTTTATTGATTCTAACTCTTTATTAAAACTTATTTTTGCCTTGCAAAAATGTAAACATTTCAGTAGTAAAATTCGCTCCAAAATAAACTTCTATTTTATCTCTTCCCTGCATCGTTTCCTGCATTATTCACAAAGTTTTTAATCTTAAAACAAAATAAAATTACAGGCAATAACAAACTTCATTAAAAAAAAAAAAAAAAAAAAAAAAAAAAATAGATTTAACTCCTCTTCCGAATAATCCCACGTTTTTCATATTTGTGTTTTCATTTTTTCCTGTAGGATGAGCTGATACTTCATTTCTGTAATTCATCTTGTATACGTGAGCCAATCTTGTACGCTTACGAACCAATTTTGGCCATGTCAAAACGCCAATATTTTCAACAAACATACCCAAGAACGCTCCTACCTTCTATGGATCACTTTCTTTGCACAAACAAGGGCAACTGCAGACCATAATTTAAAAAACAGAAAAAGAAAAAGGAGGGGGGAAGACGAGAAGAAGACTTTGCAATCCTATGTATAGCTGAAGAAAATCATGCAGCAAATAGCACTCTGACTCAGCTGGTAACATTGTTCTGTACTATTTCTGTTGCATTTGTAACACTTCTCCAAATTTTTCTAGTATTAGGACACTGCCAAATAATGTGCATTGTATCACTGCTCCGATTCTTAGATTGCCAGCACACACTGGCCAGCAAACTAGTTTTATCTAGCGGATCGGTTACATATTTCTCTTCATGAAAGATAACATATTTGGGGTTTGCAAACAAGTTAATTCCATAAACTTGCTATCCCACCAGCGCTTCCCCTGCAGTGACATGGCAGGCAAAGACGTATTTCTGGGTGGTGCTGGGTGGAATCCCACAGCAGGTCTTGTCCTCTGGTTTGATTTTAGAAGATGAATGCTACTATTCATGGATTATATTTGCGTCTGGCCAAATTACGTAAATTCAGGCCAAATATTCTGTTTCAATGTCAAAGATATAAAACGGAGACAAGAACTTTATTGCAGATGTTGTGGGAGTGCAGCAGGCCGGTGAAATTCTGGGCCAAAGCACGGCACTTTGACGTTACAGCCAAGGTCCCTCATTTCTAATTTCCCTCCCTTTTGTGTTAATGAGGAAGGTAAAGCCAGCCTTATTTCTTGTTATGCTCAAGACTGCAGGAAAGCAGCCTAAGCTACTTTATCAGTTACTAGCATTAGAAAAAGAAACCTTCAAATTTAAAATGCAGTGCCAAATGCCCACTTTCTACCACCTCAAAAAAAAAAAAAAAAAAAAAAAAAAAAAAAAAACACCACCACCACCACCAACAAAAAAAAACTCATCACTAAAAGCTCCACAGGCTTTGGTAAAAGAGGTCCACATGGAGAAGAGAAGCAAACGCCACTGGGAGTGGAGCCAGTAAGAGCTCTAATAGATTTCCTAATACTGGGAACCCTCCATAGGTTATTACTAAACAGCATTTGTTGATAGACTGAGACTTTGAGATGACCTGTGATGTAAAGGTTGGGTCTGAATTATACGTTGCAAGGGCTGGTATTTTGTCTTTCTGAGTGGATCTGTATCTGTTTAAATGCAACACTTCTTTTCATTAAGCAGAGGCGGCACAGGCCATGAACTATGCACAGACAGTTTACATTACATGTGCGGAAGCAATCAACACTGGCAATATACATGACGTATGTAAAAGAAGTTGGAATTAATTTTTTTCCCAGTGTATTAAAAAATAATAATATGGCAGTATCAACAAACACTCAACCTATTTCAGCCGGAGCAGAAGGCCACAGCTATAGGGCAAATGGAACTGATCAATATATTAGCCTACAGCAACACCCCCTCAGTGTACGGCTGTATGTTCGCAAGGCTCAGAAGATTAAATTGTCTGTGAAAGGTTTCTGCACTCCTACTCCAAAGGAGATACCCAGAATCCTGTTAACAAGCATCAGGCTAAAGCCAACTTACGCTTTAACAAGGGCTGACTTAAAAGCTTGGCACTGCGACGAACACGAGAAGCCCTTCGAAGAGAAATGCTGCGTTTTGGTAAGAAAGCAGTGCTCTGTCAGGACTAACTTGACAAATACGGTTAGCGGTGGCACACGGAAATAGTTGCAAAGCAGCTGTTAATCAGGGAAACACATCATAGAACGCTGATGCTAGCACTCGTGAAAAAATGCAAGAGGCTAATTATGAAGCCATATATCTCACTAAAGAGGCGCTGCGCCTCGCGATTGCAGGCAGAGCGCTCGGAGACGGGGTCCTGGGACACCTCGTGGTGCTAGCGCCAGCGTGCTCCTCCCGGCCAAGCCTCGTCCCAACCCACCAAGCTGAGCCCCCAAATGCCCAAGTGATGCTTCCCAGAAACAGCAGGTCAGGCAGGGGAGGCTCCTAGGATTTCACTGAAATCTTTGTGAAAATGGACAGAATGCGGGATTTATTTCTGGTGTGAGAGGACGTTGAAAATGACAACGTTTGGTAGATCTCAGTGTTGTGCAGAGAAAAGTTTTTAAATGCAAAAAAAAAAAAAAAGCCCTCACGTAAAGCAGAGCAAAAAATGAATACAATTTAAAGCAAGATTCACAGGAGTCAGAACCAGAAAAGAACAAAGGCAAGGAAGGAACAAGCTTCAAACCATACCTGAAATTAAGAACCCAGAACTATGAGAGTACAGAACAGCAACCAAAAAAGGGCAATAATAACTAAAAAGGAAAAATCCCAGGTGCCCAAAAACTCTAACTGACAGTTGTATGAATGAAACCAAACTCGAAATCATGAGTGTAGCAGCGAGCAGACAAAAGGCAGGAAAACAAATTCCAGCCGTCAATTCGCCACCCGATTTTCACGAAGCCTTGAAAGAACGAGGTTCCCGAAAGCGAACCCGAACGTGAGCTGGGGGCAGGTGAATTTCCATCCAGCAGCGAGGTTGCAGCGGGCGGCAGGAGGAATAACCTTGGGCAGGCGAGCGGGTGCTAGCGCGGAGCCAGGACTCCCCCTAGCCGAAGCGGGCGCGGGCGTGCGGTGCTGAGAGGCAGGCTTCAGCGGCGGAGCCCAAATTAAGTGTTTTCACTCAGTGGAAATGAAATGTTTTGCAAGATGAAACAGAAAGAAAATTGAGGTTTTAGGTAATTACTAGTTGGCATTTACATATCACAGGCTGGTTCAACACCTATTCATTTTCCTCTTTTATTTTCAATTTTTTAAAATTGCTCATTAAAATGAACACATGACAGGGACGGGGGGAAAAATTACTCTTCCTCTTTTTCCCGAGGACTACAAAATCCAGATCTGCTTTAAATACATTTATCTATAATTATCACATACAAAAAAGCCTTACTTAATTTACATTAATAGGGTGACCAAAAAAAAAAAAAAAAAAAAAAAAATTGATAAAAGCCAGAAAAAAAAAATCCCAAGCTGAGCTGTCTTGGTGTCATCTTGTTGTGCCTACTTGGCTCCAGGGACGGCCCCCGCGCAGCCGAGACCCCTGCACTCGCTGCGCGTGCGGGAGCGAGCAGGGAGGCAGGCGCTGCAAAGACCCCGCGCTCGCTGCCGCCCCGATGCCATCCCTCCCGCCCCGCAGGTTAGCTCCCCGGGCTTTCAGCTGCTTGCTTTCCCTTCGACACACTTTCCCCCCGTTTCCTCTGCTGTTCTCGCTCCGAAGGAGTGACTCCGCGGAGTCCCCGTTCTCGGATTCTTTGTTCCAGGAGGCACTTGGCGTTTCCTCCAGCTGTTCAGAAAGGCATGACCTTTCCACCTTCTTTATTCGCACAGAACCAGTCTTTCCTCACATAACCTCACCATTTCCAGGGATCCCGATCTGCAGCTTGAATGAGCCTCGCGGTCTCTCCCAGCTCTGTGGCCTCTCCATCCCGATTCCCATTGTTCGGTTAAATATTTCCCATGCGTACCCCTTAATTTTCCCTCACCCTCCAGCTTTTTTAATTTTAACCTTGTGAAAGTCTTATTTAACCCCACGCTGCATTCCAGGCTACAATTTGTATGAAAAATGCTATATAAAATAAAGTTTTATTGTATCATATGTTAAGGACATAAAACATCCCTGATAGAAGTGTACAGGAGCTGACATGATAGACTAATATATTTTAAGGTCTATTGTGTAAATATGTATTTAGGGAATTCTAAAGCATGGTATTATTGACCCAAGTCTCTCTTAAAACACAGTGATATATGGAGTGAAAGCCCTTATGAAAAGTAGCAACTTCGGCTGTGTAGTAGTCACCTTTCAAAGTGAAATATCTCTGCCATCTTCAGTTTCTTCTGATTCAATTTAAAACATAGTGGACATCCTGATAAAATTCCTCTCTTTTTATCAGAAATAATGCTCATTCAGGTAACACCTCCATGCATAAAACTGCTGAGAACAAGAAACCTTTGCCCATGCTTTAAAAGAAATGTACAATATTTATACACACAGAGGATGTGCTCTGTATTCTTTTAATTCCAAAAGGAATAGAGCTCTGAATGAGACACTGTAACACCAGGCTTAAGGCCACACAAACTGTTACGGGTAAGTGATAAATGCTAGAAAAACACCTTGCAGGAAGTATTAGCAGAACAGCAAACCTTGTCTTAAGCTGAAAATGCAGCCATAGTACATTTTAAGCAAAAAGTAGCACAAACCTTTTTTCTAGAAAAAAGTTTTTCTAGAAAAAATGTTTTTCAAACATTTTTTTCACTGCAAAGGAAAGATATCATCTCACTTTCGGAGGGAAACTTTAAAAATCCCCTTTTTGTACTTCTGCCTCAACTTAAGTTGCAAGCTTCCTCCAGCCACCAGAACCACCAAAGAAGGTATTACAGCCAGATGGATGGGATGGAGGGGAGGGAAGATAATGCCTGCGATCCAACTGGCAGCCAATTATTTGAAGTTCTGTTTACATAAAAATGGCAATAACCTCAGTGCTGAATGCACGGGATCACTGCGGATAATCTATGGACTAGAGGCAGTGCCTCGTGCAAGTAGGTAAGGCACACAGCTTCCCTGGGTGCCTGAAGCCAGCGTGCCGTGATCAGGTCACCAAACTGATTCAATGGGACCTAAGGAAGATGCCAGAGAGATGATGAGAGGTTAAAACTGACTAAAGAGAGTCTGATTTTAAAACTTTTCAGGGCAATACCCAATTTATACATCTCGTTTCTCCCTTCTTATAGAAGGAAGCTTAGGGATCATTGAGGCTCGGTGCTGTAAAATTAACGCAAGTGTCAAGTTGTTGAGCTGAATCATTCCAGAGGAATGCAATGACTCAGTGTCCAAGATGCTCACTACAGCAGAACCGTGAGATCATTCTGTGGCTCCACAACTAAAAAAAAAATAAATAAAAAAAGCACAAATCTTCAGGGAGCACATGGGCAGCATCTCCAGCTCTTACCTTTCCCACTGCTCTCCCCTCGTTGCCATTCCTGAAGAGCTCACAACAGCTATTGGAAGAAATCTTTTACCCTTATCTTCACACATGCACCAAGTCCAAAAACAATGAACCAGTAACCTACTACGTCTTCATTCTTTGAACTGCAGGACGGAAAAAGACTGCTGGAGCTTCATTCACATGCTAGGGAGCTAGAAGATGACTCAAGAATAGGAAGTCTGTGTCACATCTAACAATTGTGCCTGAGTACTTCAAATGGCTATTGAATGGTAGTCTCCAGAAGGCAACATCAATCAAAGAGAAGCACCAGGACGGGATCGTTGCTCAGACTTACACAGATCCTTCTAATTCCACAGTCGAGAGACTGGCAAGTACTGGGAATATGATGGCTTAGATTTAATGCAGAAGAACTGGAAGTAGATCCCATCTGTGGAAGATGCTGGTAAAGATGTTTCAGTCTGAAATAACTCAAATGGACATGAAAAATCAGCAAGCCAATGTTCCTTGAACCTGCTATTTCTAGCACCCCGTTTAATAGCTCCACAGGAAATGCAGCTTAGACACAGACTGTCTACAGTCTATGCAACAAAACCCCAAACTATTAGGAGTGAAGTCAGGGGGCTGTGCTGGCATTATTTGGAAGATCCTAAAGCCAGGGTACGTAAGGAGCTACAGGAGGAAACTACTTGGTTTCTGGCGAATCTAGCAAACAAAAGGTTTCATGTTGGAAAGATTAAAGAAGCTGGAAATTGTGACAGGTGCACAATAAATCATGCAAACCACAGTAGTTGAGGAGTAATAGCAAAAGAAGAAGGGCTTGGAACACTTGAAGACCTTAATGTAAATTTAATATTTTACTTAGAGCTCTTTGGGACAAGAACAGTCGTTTTACTCTATATTTGCAGAGTGCCTGGTGCTGGTCTGCAACTGGCCTCCTAGACACTTATTACAACACAAATAATAAAGACTGAGCAGACCATGCACTTTGTTCCTGCTGTTAATTGCCCCATTAAGGGAAAAAATAAGTAAGGGGCAAGAAATCTGATTGGCCAGAGCTGCCTAGTCTATAGGGATTGCAAGTGTAATAATTTTATAGATTTGAAAGCAGCTGCGTCCCTCGTCTTTGTCCAGTTCCTAACAGAAGGAAGCACACATCACAACATTTCTCCTTCGTCTGTAGGCACTTGCATGAGCAGTTTCAAAAGTATCTGAGCTGCCCTGGCAACTCAGGATGCTTCCTCTAGAAAAGGAGTGAAACGCAATATAAGGGCAAACACGGAGAACATTTCCACTGTAGCTGCCCACGTCATTAATATTTTACAAGCGACGAGTCCATTTCGCCATCCCATGGGGTCAATCTGGCATTTTTCACGGATATGTTACATCCTCTGTTTAAAGAAATAATGCATAAAGGTGGCAGGAAAAATTCAGGAAGGCTGTTGAACCTGTACAGGAGACTGCATGCACCAAAAAATTGTGGCTACTGTACTGATCACCAACTCCTATCTCTTGAAACACTTGAGTAAGACCCCACCATCCTAAACTGAATTTAAATGTCCAAGGGAATTGGTTCTAGAGACAATTAGTCTCAAGGCAGGGTGCTCCTGCCTAGTTTCTACAGAGAAATTTGGGTCCAAAGCAGGAAGGTTTACAAAATCAGAGAAGCTTCAGAATTGTGCTTCTGCTGGTTTTTGTTTTCCTTAAACCTTGGCACAGCCAGCACATGTCAGGGACTATCATAATTATACTCTTTATGTGCTGAAAAATTAATAAACAATTACTCACTTCAGGGAAAAAAAAAAAAAAAAAAAAAGAAAAGAAAGCAGCCTTTTCCTTGACAAACGCTGCAGAGAGCATCAGAAATCTCTCTGAAATCTGGGTCCACACCACAGCAAGGGATTAGCACCAACGGAGGAAAAGGCACTGCTGCTACAGAGCTGGCACAGCTGAAAGCTCGACTCGGCAGCGCTGCAAACGCTGTGCTCAGGACTGCACCCATCCGTAGCAGCCTCCTGGCTTTGTAACGGAAGAAAGAAGATTCAGTCTTTACTTCTGCTTTGGCCCAAGTCAGCCTGTTCAATCAATTTTTATTTCCACAGAGTCCAAAATGGGAGGAAGCGTTTGAAATGCACCGGTTTTAATCCTGCCAGGCCAAAAAGAGCTTGTGTGTTGTGGTTGTGGCTGGAAACTGAGGGTTGCACGGCAGCAGCTTCCCTGTGGTAGGAATTGACACTCACCTTCCCAGGGAATCAGAATGGTAAAAAAAAACAAAACAAAACAAACAAAAAACCTACACCATGCTTCCCTGAACAAACAGGGGAGACAGCAAGAGTCTGGGATGCTGATAAATTCTTACTGAAATTTATTTGTGGTCCAGATCTTGCCTAAAATCTGCATTCAACTAGTGCTTCCCTAAAAGACTAGGGAGTTCCGTATTAACTTCCTTCCGAAACCAGAGGGATCTCAGGCGCACTTGCACTGAAAGCCTTCCAATTTTCTTTAAAACAGTAAATAAAATTAAATAATTTCCACATATCCTTTTTTAAGCAGACCCATGCTACTCGGTCTTCTCCCCACCTTAAATCAATGGTAACCCAATTCAAATGCCTTACAGCTCTGTCTGAGAACTAGTGGAGAGATCAACGCTTTTTATCTTAAGGATTATGGATCGCTACTTGGCTGACTAACGCACCCAACAGCCCATTAGAAATGCCACAAAAGGCTCCCTGTTTCTCCTTCCACCCCTCAGATTTGAGAGAGCAGCACATAAAACTTCGCCCCTCCATGTTGTAGTTCTTAGCCTGCCTGCCTTGTTTCATGCTCTAAACATACCAAGATTTATTAACCTTTACAGTAAAAACAAATAAAATAATGATGAAGTAAAAACGCAGTGATGTAAGGGCTGCAGCTAGCACCGTTTATCTGTGGAAATCCAATTAGTGCTCAAGTGGCAGAGATACCTGGAAAAGTGCTCACAATCAAATCAAAAAATGATACAAAAACATTAACCTGATGGCTAAAAACTCCACATTTAAACATTTAAAGTAATAAAGGCGCTTTTATTGAGTATTTTCTATATTTCATTAGGTTCCAAATTGACGAGGAGCCCTAGAGATGCATTTCCTGGGCTTTTGGATCCTTCGACCAAATGCTTGACTTTGTTGTTGTTGTTGTAAAACAAAACAAAAAAAAAAGCCCAAGCGTTTCTTGCTAGAATGGCAACCTTCTTTCTGCAGCAGCAACCACAGGAACAACTGCATGTGCAGGAAATGCTGGGGAGCCTACAAAGATATTCTTAGATCTTATACATTCATTCTGTGCCCACCATGACACGAGCAGAAACGTCGTTTGAATTACTTTTCCATTTGAGAGTGTCTGGATTCACCTTTACCGCTCTCGCTGCGCTCGACCAGAAGTTCTTCTCTCAAAACCATTACATCATGGCCCTTTGCTGGAAAACCGATCGCGGCGATGAGACGGTTGTGAAAAAGGCAAGTAGCTCCTATCCACCTTGGTGGTCTCAAGAGACTGAACAAATGGTGAGATTAGTCCCTAGTCGTAGTGCCCTCCAACAAGGCCTCTTTTACAAGATTTCCAGAAAAAGCAGGCAGTACAATGCCCATGCTCCATCTGAGGCTTTATCTTTCTGGATACTATGACTCTGCTGCTTTTTGTCAGCATTAAATTCACTTATTTTTTTTTTAAAAAAGAGAACCAGGAGAGAGTCACTGTCAATGAACAGAAGACTAAACTTCTGAGTAACAATTTTCTTCATCTCTCTAAAACCACAGAGTGTGAGATAACATTCGGTAAGTCTGGAAGCATCTCATCGAACCTTACCCATTGGTTTGCTTACAGCAAAAATGTCACACTTGCTTCCGGCATTAATTCATGCACACTGCTCTTAAACTTCATACAGAGGAGTCGAACACACACATCCAGAACAGGCTGCATTAAATGCAAAATGTAAGGCACTGAAATCCCATTCCAATGTGAATTTGTTTAGTTAAAAGAAGCAAAGTTCCTAAAAATACACAGAAAGTACAAAAAAAAAAAAATGAAAAGCTTTCCTTTCTTTCAGCTACTGCAGGACTGTTGCCTCCTATTTATTTCTTGTATTTTGCCCATCTATTTTTAAAAGTCCCCAAGCCTTTACTGCCTTTCTAGGGAGAAGATTTCATTACAGATCACCGTCAGGATTTTTACCTTATGTTAACCCTTACGATCCTTTTCTTTCATATGAATCCACTACTCAAAAATAAAGACTTAATATCATATGAACAGCTTGGACTGTAAGTACCAGGTACCGGAAAAGTAGTTATTTCCTGACGATGCTGTTTCACTGGGCTGCTGCTCACTCTCACATGTTCATAACTGCCTGGCCCTATGTGTGGTATTCTCTTTCTGCAGCAAATATTCATGAATTACCTTTCAGATGCCTAAGAGTACAGCCTGTCTTCAGGGAGCAATTTCTATGTCTCTTTAACTTTTGTGTTTGGTGTGTAGCAAATTATAAAGAGGAATGTGATACCTGGAATTTGCACGGCGAAATGAAAAATGTTGAAAATAAAAAATAAGGGAAAAAAAAAAAAAACACTATACCAAACAGATTCAACGCAGCAACATTTAGATTCCCCTCCTCTCCTTCCCCTGCGATCTACCGGGATGAGTACTGGGTAAGAATCAGTGGTGAGAGACCTCCTGCTCCTGTTTGGAGTATAAAGAGTCCTGTTTTATTATTCTGCATTTGCATGTGGCAGCAAATGTGTAAATGTTTTAATAATACAAAAAATCCCAATAGAGTGGAGGAGGAGGATATGAAATAAAGAAATACAAGGACATTTACTTTCTTGAGAGTGAGACAGAAAGGGAAAGAGAGAAAAAAGATGACACGATAAGGGACAAAGCAAGCTTTCTGGGGTATATCTGGAAAAAACTAGAAGAGAAATCATTAGGAAGTCCATAGTGCATCTACAGTGATACAGTGCGGATCAATTCATTTAACACTGCCCTGTACATTTACAGAAAAGTACTTTTGATATAATAAAGGCTCATAAACACAAAGAAATTGGGTTAGACCTGTTTCAAATTCCTGCCAAACAATGGTTCAGAAAAATGAAGCTCTATTTTAATTAGCTCGACTCAAGAGTGATTTGATAACAGCAGATGCTGTCTGGATGCTTTCAGCTTGATGGGCTCCACATACATGAACTTAAGAGTGGCTTTGATGCAATTAGACCTGTCCCTCTCCTTTAACATGTGTTAGGCTCTGGAACCAATGGCCTGTGTGTATTTAACATCTTGAACCTGGAGGACGTCGACGCTCTTCCTCATTCTGCTCCGAATGTGTGGAGCTACAGCACAGAAGAGGTGGCTTACCTGGGGCTTGCCCATGCCATTTCAACTGCTTGACAACAGAAAAGTAAGAGCACCAACACCTTACCCACAATGTAATGTTACGATCTGTTTCTACCCAAAACCACATTTCCTTGCACGTAATTTTTATAGTCATGGTTAGTCCCCGCTCTATCAACTGCTGCTTTGGTTTATGTCATTTTCTGCAAACAAACGGAGGGACTCACTAATTTCATCCATCCCTTTCAGTCCTGTTTTACTAGAAGATGCTTCACGCTAACGCACTGCACCCTAACAGCCACAGGACAGCTCTCCCACCTCCTGCCCACCATTTTCTTTCAGAGCCAACTTCTTCCACTCCTGGCAACATCTGTGTGCTGACATCTCAGAGAACCCTTCACCTTCCTGAAGTGATCTAACTACCTCGCTCTGCAGCCATAAAGCACAGACATTTGCTAAAGGACACATGCAACATAGGAGCTGCTTCAGTGCGTCGGGGACAAGGCTAATAGAAGGTCTTGATTTGTTAATTATCTGTCTGTTTGTCACAGCTGGGCTGTACGGAGCGGGTGGGGGAGACTCTTTCTGCTCAGCTCTATCTTCCTCTAAATGCTGAATTAGGCTGTCAAAACCTTCATCCCACCACGAGAGGCTGTGAAAAGAAGAGCCGGGCGATCCTTTTCTTCCTTCTTCTCCCAGCAGGATATGCTGTTTCAGATGTCCTACCCTCCCACCATGTCCCTGGGAATGTATATGGCATATATAAAGTGACCTTCACACCATCGCACCGTGCCCGGTTTAGTCAAGGGACATTAGCAGACCTGAGCACGATAAATCAGAGAGGAAATCCCAGTGCCAGGAGAGCAAGCAGGAGGCATTTATTCTGCAAGGAGTCCTAAAGTTGCTACCTGCTTGAATCAGCAGTTTCAGAGCAGGGTTTTGGAAGGCAGAAGGCTTGGCCCCTGTGAGAGCAGACAGCTAGATATACATGGAGTGATAAAGGGGTGGGGTAGCGGCAAGATTCCCTTTCTTCTTACGGCTCTGCCCCATGTAATCCTCTAAGTAGGAGCAAAAGTTCAGGCTGTGAAATGGGATAATGCACGGAATACCCCCATGGAGACAAAGCTAGAACGGCAGAAAGCAGGCTGCGATATAGCAGTATTTACTAAAAATGCTTACGCCTCTGAAATCCAGTTAAATGTGGCCGTTAAGCCATGAGAGCCTAGGGAGATCCCCACCCACTCCTCCGTTTTCCCTGCAGGCCACGTCCAGAGCATCCCATCACTCAAGTCCTCTCCTCAACAGGCCCTGGATTATGAAAAATCCCCTGCAGGAGCTTCCCACATGCAAGAGACACACCCCTGCCCTACCACCAGCGATGCTTCGCCTTTGAGGTGTGGGAGGTTCAAAATTTATTCCAGGTACACGGGGGTGCTGCCTGCTTGGGATGGGAAAATTGGGAGCATTCAGCTCTGGCTTTCTGCAGCTGATCAGATGCCATAAAGTCACCTGAGCTGGAAAAAAAATGACCAGAAGCGTTCCCCTGGCCCATTGCAACATAAACGGAGGTGCCTCGAGTTAACGTTTGTTTGTTTTACTCTTACAACAGCCAAGGAGCGTACACAGTCAGGACACAAGTCCAACTCTCACAGCTATTTTCTTCTGTGGACTATCTTCAAGGATTTGATAAAACTGGTGCTTTCCTTCTTTTGAGCTCGGGTCCCTTAGAAGCAGAGTTCCAACTTCTGGTGTGACCCACCTAGCAGTCTACAGCTGGAAGGGTAGGATAAGAGCTGTGGTCTCCTAGCCTCGTTATTTAGTCCTGGGCACTAAAACAAACGACCCTTTTCTGCACAGACAGACCTACATTCCCCAAACGGGGACTGCTGAGAACTCCACTGGGGACGAAACAGCTGTCTTTATCTTTCATCGAGTAAAGTTAATAGATCCATTTCAGGGAACATTTGCAGAGCTCGTCCCTTGAAAATGAAATTTGCTCAGGCACTGCTTCCCAAACTTCGCGCACGCTCGACTCCCTTCTGCACTCCTCTGTCCTGGTGGCTCATCCCACATTCCTCAGCTGAAACGGCAGCAAGCTCCTTCTGGAAAACGAGAGTCACTGGAAGAAATGCTAACTCTTCCAACCAGGAGAAAACAGAACTCCCGATAGCAATTAAAAGTAGAAAGCTGTTTACTGGCTAGTAACTTTGTGACTTCCTTTGAAGCCTTTTGCATCCCTTTGGGGGTCATAACCTAAGTTTGAGAAACACTGCTTTAAGGAACTTAACTATAAAGAGGAGCAGGTGATGACATAGCATTGTTCCCCACCCTACACCTACATAAGAGTTCAGAAGCAATTTCCCAGCAGGTCCTGGTGGCTTCAGCCCCTTTGCCTTCAAAAGCTCTGCCCTACAGTGATACAGACTCATGGGTGCTGAGATGATGCTTGAGATAAAGACCCGGTAGCATCATCGATAATACGACCAATGCAGCCGTCAGCATGAATTATTCCAAACCACTTACAGGGGCAAGGCCTGTGTCTCTTAAAACATCTGTCTCTCAATCTTCTGGTCTTTAATAAAACCACCCTCCCAGCCATAGGGTGTAACTGGAATTGTACGTACGCATGTGCATGCAAAAACAGAAATGCATAAGGAGAGATTCAGGTCCTCATTAAAAAATGGAATAAATAAGAATTCACCAAGGAATTCTGCCAGACTCTGATTTCCAGATCTGGTTTTGCTGCATTCTTGCCCACAGCCTGCAGAGTTCTGGGTGCCTCCCTATCCTTCTCCAGCTGCACAGTCCTCTTCAAATTCAGACTTCTTGCACCTATAATTACTAGGTGCCCTGTGCCAGGCTCCTTTAATTAACCAACCCAACTCTTCCCCCTTTGGGATCAGACTAAGCTCTTTTTTATTAGTTCCATCATTTCAGTATCTAGGTTAGCCGAAGTTATCTAAGCAGGAGAACTTCTACCACTTCTTGAGTGGGACTGAGGGGTGCAAATGACCTCCAAAGCACCTGTCCTCTTCCCTGCAGAAGAGACGCAGAAAGCAAGGCAATGAACCAAGGGGATACGGCACGAGGGGCTGCTGCAACACCTTTCAAACCTAATTACATCAGCAAAAATGAAACAGCTCAAAAACCTCAGGAAAAAGCCTGGCATGAGGGAGACCCCGGTGGGCCGGTTAGATGCTGCGACAGCGCTGACTGCTTCAGCCCGCAGACGAGCAGAGGCAAGAAGAGAATTCCCTTACTTGTTGTTACACTGGAGCCAACCTCACGATTTTCAGGGCTCCAAGAAAGCGACGAGCATTCCTGGAGAGCTCTGCTACTTCCCCAAGCTCCCCCGCTGACACTGCTGTACCAGCAGCTGGGATGGAGGCTGAGTAACAGGTCCATGCAAAGCCCTGGAAGAACAGGATCCCCATTTCACTCTTTGTACTCCAGACTCCATATTCCTGTCTCTCAGGAGAACTGGTAGATCAGAGCCCAGATACCGTCCACAGTTGTTCTCCTTACCCTGCGTAGTACCGTGCCTTGCGACTTCTTGCAAGCAGTTTCTTTAGCATTTGGTGGGATTTCACCTCCAGCCAAGGCGCTCATTGAAGCTGCTACACCTAATTCTCAGTCGTAGAGCAGCACACGTGCAAAAGAGAAATGACCAAATGCACACTGGCCTTCTCTGGACCATGGGATATTCTGCACATGTGTGCTCACGCACAAGGAGGAGAGAATGGGAAGGGAAAAGCCAAAGAGCTAGCCAACGTCCTGGGATTGCACAGGACAGGCAGTTGCTCTAGTTGCACAGCTTGACTTCCCCAGAGAGTTTGCTCAAGGAGAAACCAGCCATCGATCCTGGGACACACAACTTCCAGGACCGTTCCTTATCTCAGAACAGCTTCTGCCACGAATTCCTGCATGCGCTTTAATGTTTAAATTATTAAATGCATTAATGTATTTACATTATTCAAGTCTTATGTGCATTTTTCTAAGATAATTTATGTATAAGAGTTTGAATGTCCATGACTGTTAATGTCTACAACCCTTCCTGTTCATTATTGATTCTGGAAGGAAAAAAAAAAAAGGCAGTGTTTTAATGCCTTATTTTTAATGTATTAAGAGTCTGAATAAGTGCATTCTCTTTTTTCTTTTGTAATTTCATAATTTAAGTAGTGCATTTATTAAACTGACACAGTATGAATTGTGGTGAAGTCTGGCACAGGTCCATGCTGCCAACGCAGCCCAACCGACCATCACACTACTCTGCAAATCAAGTACGAGCTCAGCTCCTCTTACGCCAGCTTTTACTCCCTACCTGAAATCAGAAGGGACACAGAGTACAAAGAACTCTTGCGAAAATGTATTTTCTTCGCTATGTACAGGTTTTTTTTTCCATTTTAAGTCAGTGAAAGGTTTCATATTGTATTGCTGAACTGTTTTATTGCAAACCTGTTTTGTCAATGAGCTCTTACACACAGTTAAAAAATTGTATTTCTACAGAACCTTTTAAGCCCAATAGCTGCAGAGCTCTTCAAAAATCCACGCTAAGCAGTTTTGTTGTTTCTACACCAAAACTGCGCACACCATAAGAACATTTCTTCCTACAATTAACAATCCGCCCATAGCTTTACGTCCACAGAGAAATTACACGCGGGAACCAGGACACCGCCGCTGACGAGCAGCAGACCCTCCTGAAGCAGAACACAACAACCAGCCAGCGGTGGTTGGCCATCTTGCACGCCGGTTTGGGACAAGAATGCTAAAACAGGCAGCAGAAACTAAAAAAATAATGACCTAACAGAGCTACCTCCGCTCACTCCACCCACACGTCAGTGGTGTTGCACGGACATGCACTTTACATATAAATTATGTGTAAGCGCCTCAGATGTTTATAGCCCCAAATACTACTTCCAAAGTCCAGCTTTTATTGCCAGACAAATCCACCGCTGGCTGAGCCTACGCAGAGCAACAGTGACACCCGATGGCTCTGCAGCCCAACCTTCGGCCACGCGTTCCCTAGGAGAGGAATCCGGGGGCTCCATCTCCTCTCGCCCGATAGCCCCAGCTCACATCACCTATCAGGCCAACTCATCAAGGAGCTGAACTGCCGAGAGATAAAACTTGCCGTACGTAGGCACTGGATGTAATTAGGAGTGTGTGCATAAGTTTCACAGTACATTCTGCATAATTACAGCCTTGCCTGGCACAGTTGCCAGTGCGAGCATGAACACACACGCACACACATAATGTATGCACAATATTGTGCATATGGACTTGGGAAAAGAGAGAGAACAGCGAAAGTTGCTGGCTGTTGTTTTAAGAGCTGACTCTGCCATTTCTAAGGTTAAGTTTGTGTTTTTTTGCTACTCATTACCATTCTTTAACTGTTACAATTTATATCAGCATATAATGTTAAATAATTACAGGGAGCGGAGCTCACTCTAGCGAGGATATAAACGCGCTGTGGGATTCTACAGATTTAAACAAATAACACTCACAGCAGGGGGTGAGCAGATGAATTAGCATTAATATCCTGCCTGGGAGATCCCAGTGCTGTGCTATGGCTTAAATACAGATCTTTTCTGTAACAGTCAATATGACAGCTACTAGCAATACCGCCCGGCACATTCACTAGTCAATATAGCAGCTGCAGCGAAAAGAATGCCCTTGTAATAATCCATACGGCAGCCAGTTAAAATAAATAACTTCCCTTTAACAGTCTATATAGCAGCCAACTGCATTAAAACCTTCCCTTTTAAGGTCTATACAACAGGCAGCTAAATGGAAAAATTGGCATCCTTCTTGGCAGCTTCAGAGGGAAGTCAAGCATCGAATGGACTGGACTGAGCTCTCCTCTCCTCTCCGGGGGGTGAGGGGGGTCCCTGCCACGCCGTGCTGGCAAGGAGTCCTGCAGCGCTGCTAGCCCAGCTCGAAGCTGAATCCTGGGAGATGGTTTAAGTCCCAAAGCCAACACTTTGCTGTTTTTCGCAAGCGTTTCACTTTAAGAAATAAAGACCAAACCTTCTTCTTTCCCGATCAGAATAAAGGATCGGGAGGGCAGCAGCTGGCCAGGAGTAGCCAAATGTTCTCAGAGTGGTGGCAACGGGGCTGTGCCCAGCACTTCCACCAGCAGAGACATGCCCCACCTCAGACTGCGAGCAGAACCCAAACTTGAACCCTCCGTTCTAAATCAGCCCCTGTTTTCCTGTTTTGTTTTGTTTTGTTTTTTAACTCTCTAACAAGAAGCAACAGGCTGAGGTGGGCTAGGAGCGTCCCTCCCTTGGACGGTACCCCAGCACTTCATTTTGCAATAGCAATTGCAAAAGATCATAATATAAATCATGGCAATAAACAGTTGCAAAGCATTCAAACCTGCTAACTGAACTGGAGGAAAATCTATGACCACAATGAATCCTGTCATGAGGCAGAGTGCAGTTTTTATATTTGTATAAAAACACAGCATTTTTATAACTAGGGCCCAATTCTGTTCTCGTGTAGACAGACTTTCCACTTATGTAACTCCGTTCTTCTGTGATGGGGTGGCTGTAGATTTTCACTGCGAGTTCCCTGACTTCCAGAACGAACCTGCAGAATTCTGACAAATTAAAACAACACTTCTTGGGGCAGATTAGAAAGTAAAACACCCAAACACCAACCATAAAGCACTTAATATTAAGCTTATAATTTACAAACTGTTGTACAAGCAGTAATAAATCAGTAGAAAGCAAAATGTGTACAGATTTTCCCAGTTTCCATACTGCTAACAGATTTTATTGATAGGGAATTCCACCACTAAAATACTACAGTTGCTGGTGTCCTATAAAAGAAAGGAGATGGATGAAAATTTTGTTGGAAATCGGAATGATAAAGCAGGAATGGCATTTATTCTTTAAAACTCCACAAACGAAAAACATCTGTCTGCTTTCCTTTTGAGAAACCTGTCCCTTTGGGTATATATTAAAAAACAAAAACATAAACCGGGGGCCTACAATCCCACCAGATGTTTGGCACCTGGAGCTTTTCCAAGTAATTGATCAAGAAAATGATTTTATTTTTTTTTCAGGTAACAGGGAAAAAAAAAAAAAAAAAAAAGCTCTAAAATCTTTCACGCTGTCAATGCTCTAATTCATTTTATCTCAGACTGTAAGGGCAGACTGCAGCTACAAACACATTCCAGCTTATAGCCTCCCAAATTAAAAATAAATACACACCACCCCTACTCCAGAAGTCGGGGTTTGAAGCTTTGACCATATTTTGCAAAATGACAGTTATTAAAAACAACAAACATGCATGGCAGTGAGTCATCTGGTTTCCAACTTCTGAGTCAAAAGGGGCTGATTCCACACAAACTGAAACCTGGCTCTCCGACTACTTGCATGTTTAACGATTTGTATCTCTGCACCACAGCTTCAGAACAGGATGTGGAAGAAAAGAATGAAAAGGAGATGGGAGAAAGGGGAGGGGAGGGGAAGAGAAGAAACACTTCTTTACTGGTCCCAGTGTCATTGCAAATAAAGACCACGTCAAGATTTAAACCATAATAATGGAAAGGCTATAAAGGTCCCTGCTATAATGTTTCCTCTGATATTCCCTTTCATAAATGCTCTCTTTATGTTGCATGCTTTGCAATAATACATGTAATGTTTGTGAACTAGCCCCGCTGGGGAAGCTGTATCATATGAAGCTTCACAGCACACAACATTAGAAGCCAGACAATTCATTTCCCAGTCCCCCAGCCTTTGTCAGCTCCACCTATCTTCTTGAAACGAATGCAGCCAACGTGAGGAGACAAGTCATCTAAAGCAACCTCCAGATCAGTTTCGCTGGAAACGGAGCTGTATGTTCTCACTCCCGGACACGCAGTACGGAGCTACCTCTGCTCCCAACGCAACACCTTCCTGGGCTGGGCCAAAAGCCTCTTCCCAGACCCAACGTGTAGGAGCAGGAACCCTGAACTCGTTCACAGCTGTGCCAATCGGATCGATAGCATCCTGAGCTTCCTCTTGGCAGAGACCGCGGGGAACATCAGTGCCAAGAGTATGTGAGGCACAGATCCCTGCCAGCACCAGTGCTGCGAGCCTCCCGACGGCACTGCTTAAACACATGCACCAGGGCAGTGGCTGCAACGCCTCTTCCAGCGTGCGTGTGCGTAGCAGGACCCATTTATGTGGAACCCTGCTCTCACGGGGCTCCGCTCTGCCTTCCCAGCATGAAGAAGGACCAGCAGCAGCCCGAGGCCTCTGCAGGCCCGGCAGAAGCACGAAGACCACCACCTCTGTAAGAATTTAGGGTCAGAACAGAATCCCTTGTGGCTTTCACAGCGAATTCCCAAGTGACCTGAAAGAACCGCTCTGAAACACACCGGTGCTTGGGGCGCTGACCACTGGAGTGAGACCCAAATCCATCTTCCTGAGCCCGTGGCAACCTGATGTTGAGAAAGGGGTTGTCAAAAATACAGCGTCAAGGGGGAGGGGGGGCTCATCTCAGTCTTGACTGTAATTCTCAATCACCGCACAGAAAGTATTTATATCCTGTTGGCAGCGTGTGTAACCAATGCGACTCTTCGTGTCAGAGCTGTCAATTACAGCCCTGACTTATGAGGAAAGATTAAATGAGCTAAATATGTAGAGCTTGGCTAAGAGACCGGGATGGGGGTGGGGAGAGGAGAAATGATGTGATAACTGTCTGCAAACATCTGAAGGGTGCAGATGCTTAAGGAGGAAAGGAATCACTTGGGGTGGCACACAAACAGGAGAAGCAAGCTGGAGGGGAGACACAGGAAACTCTCGCTGCATGGCAGGGAAGCTCCATCCCAGGCGTGCTGAGCTGCAGAACTGCATCCCAAGGAACAGCTGACAGCAGAGGACAACCCTGCTCTGACCAAAAGATAGAACACAATGTAAAAAAGCAGGGCACATTGTGAGCGTGGCTGGTGATACGTATCCCTCTCGCTTCTCTCCAGCTGTAAAATCCTCTAACTAAAGAGCTATGCATATTGTCATTGCTACTTTTCCAGAAATGAGTTTGTCAAAGTAGCCGTGGTGTGTTACGGGATCACAGCTGGGAAGAAGACATGGTCTGTGCAATGACGACAGGGCAAAGAGCTATGCACACACACACAAAACAAACAAAACCCCAAAAGATTAAGACGTTTGGAAGGATTTGCAATTGAAGTGACCTCCAGAGAAATACAAGAAATGTGAGCGACAGGGGAAGTCATCTCCATGAGCTGCTGAGGAACTCCCAATCTGCAAACTGTATTGACTCTCAACTTTCTAGTTTTGCAAACCTCACTTCTGAAGGTGTTGGCATCAGAAGTATCTGAAGGATGTATTCCTGCTCATCAAAGCTGGGGAAAGTTCTTTCAAGTTCCTGAATAATTCATTCTGCCTTTTGTGCCTCAGCTACCACACTTTAACGTGCTGAAGATGCAATGTGTCCTGTGCTCTGAGGCACTACAAAGACACTGTAGATATTGCAATTTTTTCTTACAGCGTGATCTCCCAGGTAAAAGTAAGAGAATGCCAAGAAATTAAGAAAGTTATTACATGTAAGCAGTTATAATCTCATGAAAGTCACTAGCTGTGACAAGACTAACTCTTTGATTGCAGTAACAACAACACAGACAGCAGCTGGATAAGGGCAAGAGGAGTCCAACTGCTCAGTGGTATTAGAGGAGAGGAATTAAGAATCTCTGGCAACACTCTCCAGGTTAGGAATTTAATAACATGGAGTCAAGAGGCACTCCAAAGAACAAGTCTCCTACATAAAGTTATTTCAAGAAGCTAAAAAGGCAGACACTCCTGTGAAGTTCTTAAGCCGGTCCCTCCTCTCCCTAAGCAGAAAGAACTGTGGGCAATTGCTGCCCTCTACAAGTTGTTTTGCACATAGCATATTTTCCACACACAGGGAGCTGAAGTGATACTATTATCTCACCTTGATCCCGTAACCCATCATTACCAAAGCGCACACAGTGCAGGCGCCTCCTTGCTGTGTGCCGCCACCTGTTCGAAATTAAAAGGCACCCTTCCCAACAGCTGGGGTGCACACAACAAAGTGCTCCCAATCCTTCTGAGCCGGCAAAGAGCTGGGCTGCCAACGAACACAGAGCAACCAGCTGGCAGCAAAGCAGACCGTGATCTATAAAAAGTTCCGTGTAGGTGTAGCGTGTTTATGCCTCCAAAACATCCTGTGAGCATAAACAGAGAAACAAAATTCATTTTTCTCAAAGGTAAATAGCAAGCAATGTTAAATATTTTCTAAGTGCGTGCCAACAGTTTTTTTTTCCAGCGTCACAAATCACCAAAGCTCCCGTTCTGCCTTCGCTGAGAGCTGGGATCTCCGGAAGCCAAACCATACCCAACGTTTAAGGGATTGCAACCTAACTCCCAGCACATTCATTTCCTCGCACGTTTTGTAACGAGCAACTCTGCCTGTACGGAACAGCTTTGCCAGAGTATTACGACTAGTTCAAAAACATCTTAAAAAGTCTTCTGAGCAGTAACTGGTTTATCTGAAACGTGAGAATTGCTTTCAGAACTTTTTTCTGCATGAGTACATCGAACAACAGTGTTAGTAACCCAAAATGAGTGTGCCTGCCTAGATGTTATGGTGCTTCACCCACTGCCTCTAAATTGTTGTTTAACCTGTAAGCTCTCAGGGACATCCAAAGCTGTTATTACATTCTGTACAGGCTGATAGGGCCTTAACCTGCTTTGCCCTGTAACTACTGCGAGTTTCTAGCTTCCATTCATTAGCATACAATGCTACAGCAGCAATTACATCCCAAACGAATATATTCCGTCCTCTTTTAAAATTGGGATTTAAAGGAATTCCAAGGAAACTTTCCCACTGACCTCAGACTGGCAATTTCACTCGATGTGGCAGTGCTCCTTTAATGATGCTCTGTAAATTTGCCTCCGTGTGTTTTGCACGTATAATGTGTTTCTCTAAATCAACAGAGCACAAGAGAGTGCATTTCGCATGAACAACAAAAGTCAGTGAACACTCAATAATAAGAGACCAAAAAAGGGAAAAAAATGGAAGAAAACATAAACCTCCAAGCTACAAAAAGGCCAAATACACCAGAGGTGTGCTTCGTCACTATCAGAATTCGCTTTGCAGCAAACCAAGGCATATTGTGCAGGGCAGTCACACACCTCTGGCTCCCTGCTCCTGGCCCTGTAAAACTGAATTGCCTTCCACAGCCTGATGGAATTACTGTCCAGCACTGGAAATCCACAGCAACACGCTCAGGAACTCCCAAACAAACGGAAGCATTATCACACCATTAGGGTTACTGCCTGCACAGGAGGTCACCAAGCTGATAGTCTCTCTCTCTCTCCTGCTGACAGTGGTAAATTATCCTGACTAATGTTTCGCTGGGGGCTATAAGTTAGTTGCCTACTGACTCTGGCTGTCTGGAAATCCCCTCTGGATAGATTTACTTTTAGAGAATTATTCAGCGTAGGCCACCACTCTGAACAAACCCATCGTGGCAGACAGAAAATTTGTACAGTAAACAGGGATAAATCTCGCGTTAAACAATAAAGGGTGGGAAAATGGAAAGCAGAAGTGTGATAAGGATCGTCCCTCCAGAACACTCCTGTCCCTCAGATCATCTCTGAAAACAAAAATCCCTCTGAAAAAAATAATAGTTTTTCTACAAACCTAGACCAGGATCTGTAAAGTTTAAAATAAAGCATAAGGACTACACGGTATCCCTAGTGGAGGAGTGTGTTTCAGAAATCCAGGTATGAGTTTGGCAGTGAAAATACTTTTCATGTCAAGGAATTTTGGGCAGAAGAAAATCTTTTTTTAGAAGAATTAATCCTTGACTTGTTTTCTGTAGGGTTTTATAGGGCAGAAAGATAACATCTACTACTTTGGAAGAAGGAGAGCAATATGAATTCACGATGTGCTCAATGATTTGTTCATCAAAAATGGATTCTGAATCCCCTTATTAGCCCCGGTGAGCTCTCTCATACCTTACGGCACAATTCTGTAACCTTTCCTCATTCCCGCTCATCATCTTGTAGTGTAGGCTCCTGCAACTTCTGCTTAGACTAGTCAGAGCTAGAAGTAGTCAGACTTAAAATCTCGATTGTAAAGCTCCTTCCTCAGAACTCGAAATGAAATTCTCTTGAACTGTAGTCGACTGAAGAGGAAGTTTAACAGAACAGATAAAGCCTAAAAGGATGCAGTGAAACAGAGGAACTGACCATTCTGCTGTCATTGCACGCAGCCAAATCCAGGCAGCTGAGAGGTAACTACATGAGGAAACTTCATCTCTGTCCAGTTTCAGCGTCAAAAGTTTTCTCCACCACAAACACAAGTCATATTTTTTACTGTTTTACTTCCAAGGAAACAGAAACATCACGGCTTCAACTTGGGATCGCAGCTGATGGGTCAGGGAACCAGATACAAAACCCAAAAGTGTTCAGTATGGGCAAGAGATGACATTGACTACCACGAAGCTACAAATACAGTGTGGCTATAGCAACGTCAAGTCCCCTCTCTGCTCTTCTTTTTATGTTTCCCCATTATTCCTTGACCACCAGAAAAGGATCCAAAAAGAGAAAAAGGATGAACTAAAGAAGCAGCTGAGTGAAGTATGCCGCAATCCCTTAAAAAAGCATACAGATGCAAGGCCAGAGCCTCTTCCAAAGCCATGCAAGGGGCAGAATGCAACCCCTGAAACAGCAATGACCTCATTTACCAGGCCAAAAGCCCAGCTCTCTGGGCTCCACAGCTTTATTCACGCTTACACCTAAACAGTTAACCAGAACATCTCAAATAGCTTTTCTAAAGCGTGGAAACAACACGGACACAATTCCCTAAACGTGATAACTAAGGGCTGTAGTATATAGCCTGTGATGTTTGCACAAAAGGGGCTATTAAAAGTATTTTGGCCATTACCGTGAGCCTTAAAAATTTGAAAATCAGCTTAACAAAGGGTTGGAAAGAGCCATGAGGGCTCCAGCACATACCAACAAATTCTACACTAATTGCTGTAGAGACAGCAGTAATTCTTGTTACCTTGTACCTTTAGACTGCCTGGAAAAAGGGGAATAAAATGTCCACATTTCAGTGCTAGCTGCTACCATCTGCAACAAGAACAAGAAAGAAACAGCACGTGCTAAAAATGAAAGTTAAATAATTCTAGAAAATAGAATACCCCGCTCTTTACAACATGATCCAGGGGTTTTGTAACTCAGTAAGAAAGCAAGAGAGTGATTTACATTTGCAACCAGTCTTTTTATATTTACTAGTACTTCTTCCAGCAGCAGCAGGGGAAGGAGTACGTTTAGTGGCAGAAAAAAAAAATAGCAGCGTGTGGGAAGACCTCAGTTACGAGCTCCGTTCCCTTAGGTTTTTCTCACAGCCCAGGCTTGTGTTAGGGGCTTTCAGACGCGCTGCCTTCGTAGCTGTAATTTAAACTGCAGTAGGTTGGGCAAAAACCAAAGGCCAACAGCAAACATATTCACGCTATTGAAAGCACCTCAAAAGCAGCACAGTAGGTCTAACAAGCTACAAGACCTTGCTAGGGAGAGTCAAAACAAGCTAAAAAGAAGCAGAAAAGACTAAGTAATCACCCTAAAGAGAAGAGAGAGAAATGAGATGAAAGAAACAAAGCTTGGAGAAGAAAAGGGGATTTCCTAATGTTCTAACCTCACAGAAAGGGGCTTTGTCCCATATCTTACATCTTTTACACATCCCAGGACTTTGCTGGGAGTATCACAAAATCACAGAATCACAGAAAAGTCTAGGTTGGAAGAGACCTACGAGATCACCGAGTCCAACCTCTGACCTAACACTAACAAATCATCCCCTAAACCATATCCCTAAGCTCTACATCTAAACGTCTTTTAAAGACCTCCAGGGATGGGGACTCAACCACTTCCCCGGGCGGCCTATTCCAGTGCCTAACAACCCGTTCAGTAAAGAAGTTTTTCCTAATATCCAACCTCAACCTTCCCTGGCGCAAAGAAGTAGCTGCAAAAAGCCAAAGCTACCCCAACGCCACAAGCGCTCAGAGGATTATCGGAGGTGGCCGCGCATACAAACGCCGGGCAGAGCGGAGAGGGATGCAGCACCGCTCGCCGATAAGCCGCGCTCAAGGAGAAGCTGATCCCGCACTGACGATGACAAACGCGGCTGTAAACAGCAGCGGAGCGAGATGCTGACACTCTGCGAACACAAGGTTACACTTCCCACTACGGAGCTACACGGCAAATTTTAATGGGCCAAGACCGACAGCTAGGGAAATGAGTGTCCGCTCTCTGCTGCAAAAATTATAGCTGCTCCCATCCCCCTCCAGCCCATTCTCCGCTGTCAGTGCTGTAACACAATGACCTCTCATTAGGGAGTATTTTTCAGTTGGGACAGTTTATTGTAAGGACACAGGATAACTCAAGGGATTAATGGCACGGCCGCCGAGCCCCTTATCTCCATTTTGGCAGTTCGGAACAGCACACGCCACCAGGGAGCTGCGAGAGGAGCTGTTAGGAGTGTGACAGGAATCCGTAGGGCCCTATTCCGAGGGCCTCAGTAGGGCAAGGAACCGCAGCGAGGTATGGACTGAGGACACAAAACGCAGGACACGAGGGGACGTGTCGGATCGCACCTGGTTACGGGATCTTGGAGAGCGCCGAAGTCTTCTTGCAAACAACCAGAAGTCATCGCTTCTCCTGGATCCCCCCTGCGAGCTGCTTCCTTTGGGGGCACAGAGCACACAGACGAGCGTGACCAAGCACTGAGCAGAAGGTACTCAGCACCATGCAGGATACATGTTACAATCACAAACGTGATAGGAAACCAGCATGAGCCTATAAAGACATGTGCTGACACAGCACAAGATGCTTAAATTTCCTTGCTTTCTCACACTCGGGCATAACACCACCAATTTATTCAATGCACATCCCGACCCTACAAAGCCCCGAGTACCGCCAGCCACCAATCAAGTCAAAAAAGTCAAGATGTACAGAACAGAACTTGGTCCTGAGACTCTTTTCCCCCTCCTCCAGATCCTGGAAGGCTCTGAAACTCCATATTCCTCCTCAACCGCTTACCACCAGAACTGAAGCTAGCGACGACCTGCCTGAGCGCATGGCCCTTCCACATGGCGCCACTTGCTGGACCCGTGCCATAGTTTGTTCTGGCGTTTCCGTAAACATTTTTTATGACACGGCGCCATGTGCCTACAAGTCCTCTTCGCGGACCCAGATCTGCTGCCTGCGTTAGAAGGCGGCGTGCACGATCCTGGCTACGGAGAAGCCACAGTAGTGTGGTGGGGGTTCGGTCATCTGGCTCACAGAACTGCACCGCTGCTTTAATAAGGCTTCTACAGATACTCAGCTGGAAACAATAATGGCTCCTAAGCAAACGTGACAGAGGCTGTGAGAGCTTAATATAAAAGAGAAATAATGAAAAAATAAGGAGAAAGACTCCACCTTTCAAAGGGCCCTAATTAGTTCATATGCAAGGCTCACCATTGTGAAAGGTTACTTTGGAGTTCTTTACATTTGTAAATATTTGTACATGTCTACAAATATGTATCTGCACAGAAAGATACACAGCTGCTTTGTGCTTCCTCTGAGCAATTCTTCAGTTGCACATACAGTTAGAAATTAATTAAATCCAAGGTAATGCTGGAATCTGCCTTGAGAAGGAGAACACACGGTTGACCAACGCAGGCTGTGATGATCTGCTGCCAGCTATGAGCTTCCTACGTGGGAGCACCAAAACCATCAAATCCATCACAAAGCTGGTGTGCTACCATTGTCAGTAACAGCTTCGGGTAAATTCACACATAGATGTCTACGCAATTAAGAGATCACACAGCGTTACTAGGCTACTAGGATTTTCACTGCAGAGCTTAACAGAATTCCTGAGCAGCCCTCTCATTAAATGCTTTTTACTGACCCTTCCCAGTTCATAGTCTTTCCTCACATCTCCCTCCCTTAAAAATCATCTCCTGGGTTCTCCAGGTAAGAGTTACAAGGTAAAAATACGTTGATGTAACTCGTGCCATGCCATGATGGAAAGTACTCGAGTCTTCTCACTGCAAACAGCTTGTATTCAGCATCACCACAAACTGAAATGCAGAGAACGAGGGGACGATACGTTTAGGACAATAAGAAGGGCTAACATTTCTGGCAATGTTTTGGCTGAGTTATGGAGCGCTGAAGAAGAAGGAAAAAAAGAAAAAGAAGGTTGTAAAATAAATTAATGCAGCTCAGGAGACTGGTGGCTCACTTCCCAGGCTGCGTCACCATCAAAAAAAGAAAGTTCTCTTAGTTATCCTCATACAAAAAAAATCCCAGAGCTCTTTCCAAAACAGTTCTAGAGTCAAAAAATTGGATCACATGCACTGCCAGCTGCAAGACACTGCTAAGCTAACTGAGTGTATCTGAAAATAAAGACAACTTGAGTGAGGTCTCTGAGCAGCACAAGTTATTTTATTAGACAACAGCCCTCGGAATCTCCGTTCAAACTATGCTGCACAGGTCCTTCTTCAGATTCTCCTAAATAAGCACTAATTGAGAGGACGCACTGCACACATTTAGGACAGATGGTCCCTGCTCAAGGACAACTCTGAGGCCTGGGTGCCCCGTGTCTGACCCGCTGGAAAGACGGGAGCTACAGGTCAGAATTCAGAGGCCAGCAGCACGGCGACATCAGGCAGCTTACACCTTGCTCACAGAACACCAGCTCCTCCGAAAAGCCAAACAATGCATGAGAAATGATGCAGCAAGTACAACAAGTCGTGTGTATTATATGATTAGCAAGAAATTATTTACTGCTTCTAGAAGAACTCACCAGAGGCTCCCGAGATGCTGCAGTTTCAGTCGCAGGGCAGGAACCAGCCTGTAAAACAAAGAGAAGAGTGAGCTTACATTGCCGCCCGATGGACACGAGTAGAAATGCTCGTCTGTACAGGCTACGCGTTTGGGCAGACACTTGTTTCCGCTATCAGGAGCAGTTTTGAAGCACTGAAGACAAAAATCCCTGGATCACAGAGATGATTAGTCCCAGCAGCCCCCGTTTACACCAACAGAACTCAGAGACTGGGCAGAACTTGCTCTAGGGAGCAGCAGCTAAGGGCCAGAGGCCACCGATAGATGTCACGACAGAAACGTTCACCCGAAACTCAAACTGTAACGGTGCACTGAACGAGGACAGCATTCAGCTTGGACTCCCTCTGCTAAACCCTTGGTTGCAACACTTGTCACGCCGCAGGGCACAGACAGGACATTTTCATCACACAAAATGAGGATAACAACTTGTTTGTCTCTAGAAAACCTGATGAGCACCTGATGGCTGCAAAGAACTTTGAGATACTAGAAGGAAGAAAGACACTCAAAGTAAGGCAACCCAACGTACTGCTATTGGAGTGGATGCAAAGGTACCTTGCTCTAATTCCATGGTTTTTTCCTCCTCTGTAGGTATTAAACCTAATCTGACACTGAGTATCTCCAATTTCCATGATCCAGTACTGCACCCTTTGTTTTCTGCACTACTCCAGATTTCAAAGCAATTACGATTTAACTACAGCTCCCAGCACCTCAGCAACACCAATGTCATCCCTGTCCCCCACAGAGAGGTAAAAGATGTTTTAGGACAAATCCTGAACACTTCCCCTTGCACACTAGGGAGGAGTGATGATACACAGCAGGGAAGTGAAGCAATTGGACCAAGGCAGGACAGCGAGCCAAAGGTGGGCCTAGACTTCAAATTCAGGAGCTTCCACTCTCCTGGGGTAACGTTTTAGCTGAGTCCCATGTTTTGCGGAATTATTCCCTGGGCTTGTCTGCAGTGCTGAAAAAAAGCAAAGTTTGATCACTGTGTAACTAAAATACCTCAGCTCTCCCAAGGTACAGACACTGACGTTTTATCATAAACCAAACTTACCCAGGTCAACCATCTACTTTCTCATGGGATTCACATGATGTTAAGATGGCCTAACCTACACTGCCTTCACCGTGTTTTTATCTTAGTAGAGCCGACACATACAGGTTACCTCAATGGTAAAAGATGCAGTTTTAGTGGTAAAGAAGACATGTTTTAGGCTCATTCACAGAAAAGAGATCCTATTCATGGAGTACAGTGAAAGCTAAAACTTTTGAGTGACGCCATAGAAGTCCTTACGTGACTTTGTGTCCTCCAATTGCATTCATCACTGTTATGCAATACACCACACCTCCAAAGCAGCTCAAGATTTTTTCCCCACCTACAAAACACTCAAAAAATACAGACAGCAGTATGCATTGCCACAAGAGGGTGCCAGTAACCCGAATATACCGCAGCTCAGCTGCTTCCACACATGTGCATCATTCCCAGGGCCCAGCTAGATGGCACAGCCAGGCAGCGATTCTCTCGAGAGGCCGGTATCTTCGTTTTGGTGAGCCCACTGGACATCTCCTAAAATTTCAGCCGCTATCAATTCATTTAATATAACCACTGCAAATACCAGCTTATCAGCTTCAACGCCCTACTGGAAGTCCCACTGCCTGTTGTAGGGGAGGCAGAGCTGTGTGATAGCAAGAAAAGGACACTTCTCTCTTCAGGCTTGTCACCGGCCTCCTATTTTTATACGCACGGTGCCTCTGCTTTCAAATATGCTACAGCTGGATGAAAAAAAAAATAATGAATAGTCTCAAGCTCGCTCCACTGCTTCAAAAAACGTGGAAAACATGAGAATCAAAACTGGAATATGGCTTGCAGGGTTTGTTAGTAAGTTACTGAACCTCTTTAGGTTGTGGATAAACTTCTTTGGTTCACATGCTCTATTTTGTTTCTTTAGTCGTGTCCCAGGACTAACACAGGTATCTTCCTAGGGCGAATACCCCAAAATATTGGGGCCTGATGAATAGCACAGTGAAGTTAAGGGAAAGATTCTCCTCAAATTCAGTCAGTACAGGGTCAGAGCTGCTGAGACAAGTCAGCCACAGCGTAGCACTGATCAAATTCCCGTTAAATACTTCAAAAAAGTACCAAGAGCTGATAACTACTATTTCCATGGAATTAATCCATCAAGATACTCGTGTCGAGTTTTCTAGGAAGATGCGTATTTTGCTATCTGCAGCACGTTTCAAGGAAAATTCAAAGCTTTTTACCTACTTCAGCTGATTTTGCAAAGGATTGTGAGGAGCAAACACCAAAGTCGCAAAGCCACAAGGAAATAAACCATCTCCCTGCACTGCCCACCACAGAATTCACATCCTCAGAAAGTTCCCAGAGCCTCCAGTGCACAAGAGCTTGTATGTTCTGCCCCAAGGAGCTCCGTAGTGTTTATGGACTGTCACACACAGTATTTAGCCAACCTGGGACGCTGCCCAAAGAAGAGCATCTGGAATGAAGGCAGGTTGCTGTGAGAAAACGTGTGTTACGTGGATGGGTAAGAGTCTCGATCCTGAATACGCATACTCAGAAATTCTGATGCGTGTGTAAGCAGCCTGATGACATGTTTGGTTAGTCGGATAACTTATGGCACAACACTTCAAATGGGATCTGCATTTTCCTTCCAGCAAGACTTCCAAGCACAGCACATACTGTAACAGCGCAGGAAGCCTCTGGGAAGGCAGGAGTCAGCAGCTCTCTGGAACGTGGTGGCTCTGCCACAAGTCAGGGAAGAATCCATCCATTCCATGTGCAAGCTGTTCATTAGCCTGTATTTAACGAAACAATGGATATCCAGGCCAGAGACCAAATATCCTACATCATAAACCATCCTTTAAGATGAACACAGCAGAGAATCCTGAGGCTAAACACTTGAGCAAGAGGGAAGGAAAAAATTACCGATACACTGGCTAACAGTGCAACCTGGGAAGCCTCTGGAGCAAGAAATCTGGCATCTTTCAACATCTTTGTTGATAATCTTTAATTATCTCCTTACACGAAGGCAAAATGCAGCTAGATGGCAGACTCAGCCCAAGGTGTGCATAACGAAGCTTTAGAAAGAAAACAATTAAGATTTGGGCCTTTGTATTCCTCTTGCTTCCCCGCTAAATGACAAGCAAGAGCATCAACAAGTATAGAAGGTGTTCGAACACCAACGCATTCTGTTCACGTTGTCACCTCTCCTTTCTCAGCGCCTCACATGACATTTACGTGCAGTCTGTCTGCAGCACAGAGAGCCTTGCAATGTTATGAAACAAACAGAACAATTCCACACACAGCATCCACTCTTTCCTGCCTCAACGGCTGCACAACCGTTTCGGTACCAAGTCCAATTCAGCCACTGGCTGTACCAACTTCAGGCCTTTCATGACTCACAGCGGCTCGCCACACACTGACTTCCAGGCTACGGGATTCCTCCTTCTGCACATAATTATACGGATAATTAAGTATCATTTTGTGTCCCAAACTAAACAGCTTTGAAAATTTAGACACGGTTATCTAAACCAAGCGCTAAATAACGTTAAAAAAAAATAACTTTCTCTAACGCTGGGATTCAAAGTTAGATGCAACACCGAGGAACTGGGTTGCTGGTTAGCTGAGCCAACAAAACTCTCCAAATATATTGTCAAGGTACTCAGCACCAAAATACTGAGAGCCAAGAAAAATCATAAACTGGTTATCTGTTCACAGGCCACACTCTCCTCTTACTCTTCCCTTACCTTTATTATTAGGAAGAGTCACAGGGAGATGGGCTCTCTTCTTCTGTTTCTTTTTAGCAAAGACATTGTTAAAAGACCTAAGGAGCACGATTTCTAACCAAAATGAATTATTTTTAAATCTCCGGTAGAAATGTTTATCGCCTTTGGAATGTAATTCTATGTCAATGATCTCATTTGAACTCCAACACCACCCCCCACTATGCTCGAGGCACTATATTAATTCATCAGAATGAGAAAATGAAACTAAGTAAAACAGACAGTAAGCCAAAAGATATCCGACACTCCCTTTGCAGCATCTAAACTAACTAGAGTTGTAACAGAAAATGACAGGAGCCAAACATAAACATGTTGAGCACATCACTGCTACTACTCACAGCCTTATGTTGAACACTTCATAATAAATAAACAAGTATCTTCAGTGGTGGAAAGTAAATGTTTCCTTTAAGTTCTTGAAACATTTAGAGTGCAATAAGGACAACTTTTTGCATACCAGTGTCAAAATTGCAGTGGCCACTTAAGAGTAGCGGCATTTACATTCTGGTAGGCTAATAAAAGACACTGTCGTTATTCTGTTTTGTTCCAAAATTGTGCCCTTAGGAATTCATCTCCCATCAATATACCCTTTACCCACAGACTGTGCCCCTTTTTTCAAGCCAAACTTGGAAGATTCTCTCAAATCCTACCCAAGTCGACAGAATTTGAGAGATTTGAGAGTCCTGAACAGTTCTCAGGCACCAATCTGGAACAGCCCTGCTGAGCTGTGTCTCACATGAGCACGCTACGTGGGGAAGGAGGAATTCAATACAGAATCAGGGCTGCTCCTGGCATGTGGGAAGGGGCGCCGACAGGCATGGCCACCCTTTAGCCAAACCTGGCTGTTTCCTCCCACACCTGAAGCAAGGCAAATCACTAGAGTTGTGCTTTAACCCAGCTCTGCCGCTAACAAAGTCCTGACAGGCCTGGAGCCAAGCGGGGCACAAATAATTGCCTCTTGCCTGGGAATCCAGTGGTTTTGAATACAATGTGGCACATTCCAGCAAGGATGCAGTTAATTGACCATTTCCTCCTACAGTGGCTTCAGATTGTCTCCCTCCTCAGAGCTGCCAGACACAAAAGTCTCTGTGGTGAAAAGTTCCTTTCCAGCAGCCGGTATCCAAAACGCAAACAAACCTTGAGGTAAGGCAACGCTAAAGAACTATAAAACAAAAATGTGAAGGGTGCAATGGGAGGATACTGTACCCAAACTCATGAGAACCTGAATGGTTCTCAGGCAGTCACATTTGCCCATTAAACAGATTTATCAAAACCTGCAGTCAGCTGCCTCATAGACTGCCCAGTGGCTCACAGATCTGCCTTGGGTTGTTTCAGGTTTCCTCCTGCTGAAGGCATTCACTCCGAGCACGAGGAATGGATTGCAGTGCCTGCACCTCAAGCTGCTGTTGATGAAAGCACACAGCCAAAGCAAAACTGCCCAGCAAGCCTACCACCAGTTTGGCAAGAGGGCCTTTCACAACCTGGGAGATCTGTACTGATTAGTCAGAGCACATGCTTTATGTAATGTATTGCTATCGCAGTTTAGTTCAGCGTTGGTCCCTACAAACTCAACCAGTCCCAAATACAAGTACCAGCGGAGAGGAGCGTAGCGATTGAGTCAAATCAGGATAGATTTGAGCGACTGCACAAGAAAGTGCAGCAGACTTCGCTCTGTTTTCCTCCCTCCTGCTGAACAGCCAGACCTTTCATCTCCCGCCTGCTGCAGAGCGAGGCCCTGCTGCAGCCACCTCGGGGGTGATTTTACAGATTTCCACGGGTGTCACCCGATCAGGAGTCTGTCAGGGATACTGGTGGGATGGGGAAGGTGCTGGGTCACTGAACTGGTGTCAGTTGAGTTTGCAGCGAGCCCAAAGTCACACTGGGCCATCAGCAAGCCAGCACAGCTGGCTGGAAACCCATGCTCCAGTTTCCCTCTGATTCCCCCTTCATTTCAGGTCTTGATTTATAAAACCATGATATTTTCAATGTTTCCTGAGCATGCACCCAAGTGAACCCACGTCTCCTTCACCCTCCACACTCAGTTTGTGACAGGGTTTGCGCTGCATCTGCCACCGCGCTGCCCTTTTATGCAAGGATCTTGGAGACTCAAAGATCTTCAGAACCTGGAGGTGTCTTCAGGCCTTTTTTATGACTCTGTGACTCGGAGACCTTCCCCTCTCGCCGTTTCAAGGCAGAACCACAACCATTTCACCCAACTAGCGCTCCCCACCTCCAACCCCGGCTGCCCCCCGAGCTGCCTGCTTTCTCTGCCCATGTTCTGGGGGAGATTTTGGTGTTTTTTTCCCCCCCTTTTCCCTACACAGACGCCGTTCCCCACACAACCCGGGGGGGGTCGGCGCCTCCTCAGCAGCGACCGTTGGGGGGGAGGGAGAGGAGGGCGCCGGGGTCGCGTGAAGGGGGGGGGGGGGGGGGGGGGGCAGCGAGGCCCGGGGCCCTGCCCACGATCGTTCCCCGGCGGCAGCGCCCAGGCCCCGGCCCCGGCCCGCCCCCGGTGGGCGGCGGAGGAGCAGAGAGCGGGCAGAGAGCGCCGGCTCCGCGTACCTGGCTGGGCTGCTCCGCTTGCTCCGAGGAGGCCATCTTGCCAGGCCCGGCTAACCCATCCCCGCCCAGCCGGAGGCACGGCCCGCCCCGCCGCCGGGCGCGGAACTACACGTCCCGGCGTGCCCGGGGACCGCGAGGGAGGGGAGCCCGGCGATGGCGGCGAGGCCGAAGCGCTGCCTGGTGCGGCGGGGCGGAGGGCGAAGGCAGCACGGCCTGGCCGCCTCCTGCCTGCGGGAGCTGCGCCAGAAAGGTGAGGGGGGCAGCGCCGAGGCCGCTCCTCAGGCGGCTGGGACGGCCCCGGCCCGGCGGTGAGGTAATGGGGTTATGAATCCCCGTGGTTGTCACGCAAAATGTTTTAATTTGGGGGTTTTCTTCCTTCTCGCCGTCAGCCAGCGGCGTTCTGGCCATCGATAAAGCCGCGGAGCCCATCACCATCGTGCTGGCGGAGGACGGCACCATCGTGGACGATGAGGATTACTTCAGCTGCCTGCCGCCCAACACCAAGTTCGTGGCGCTGGCTAAGGACGAGAAGTGGGGCGGGAGGAGCCCAGGTACCGGGGGCACGGGGTGGGGTCTGGGTGGGCTCCCCGAGCTGCGAGTACTTGTAATATTAGTCCAGGAACGAGACCAGCAATGGGTCTAAACTGGAACACAAGAGGTTCCGCTTAAATATGAAACAAAACTTTTTTATGGTGACAGAGCACTAGAACAGGCTGCCCAGGGGGGCTGTGGTGTCTCCTTCTCTGGGGACTTTCAAAACCCACCCGGATGTGTTCCTGTGTGACATGAGCTAGGTGTTCCCGCTCCGGCAGGGGGATTGGACTAGATGATCTTTCAAGGTCCCTTCCCATCCCCGACAAGCTGTGATTCTGAGAAGTGGGAGTAACAGACCTCACTCTGCCGTTTTGACGCAGATCAAAACACCCTAAACAGTGCCACACAGCTTCCAGCACAAAGTCATGGCTCTTGTTCCTGTACTGGTTACCTGTGTTTGCATCTGTTTGCGGGTGACTCGTGTCAGATGGCGGAACAACCTGGCTCTCAGATGTGGATGAAGTGGACGGTGCTGCAGAGAAGTGGAAGCGGCTGGCCAGGCAGCTGAAGGATGACCTGTCTAATATCATCCTGATGTCCGAAGAAGACCTCCAGGTACACAGGGGAAGACTATTCTTAGATTTATGCCTCATCCATTTATTGCAGTAGATGGCACAGAATAGAATAAGCAGATGAGATCTCAAAGTTTAGTTCAGCTGTTGTATTTTGGCTGTGGTGCTAGAGTGAAATTTCTCCTTGGGGAATACTCGTTTCACCGTCAGTGCATGTGTTTGAGGAGGATGCTCTTCAACTCTGATTGTCCTTCACAGCTTGTGTAATTCTGGATGTGGGAGAGTGAAAAAGCTAGTTTGGGCCAAATGACAACAGAGGTGGGCTCTTTTCATAGGACATAGACACCTGTGTAAAGCTCAGAAGGGAGGGTTGAGCAGCATGCCAAATTTGTCTGCTCCAAGGAAGGGTGAAGAGCTGCTGACAGCTTCCAGAACTCATTGCTTCAAGTATGTGTGTGCCTAACACCTTGTGTGTGGTGAGGCACGGTGATAACAGCCTCCTGGTGCTTTCCTGCAATGTGCAGCTTCCCAGGTGTCAACCTGTTGGATTTGTTTTGTGTGTTCCCATGCACACTTAAGAACTGGTGCTTTGATTGCCAGAAAGCGTCAGGATGTCTGTTAAAAATGCACAATTCTACACCTCCCTGAAGACCTTTTGGCTGCTGGTAAAGAATGTGGGCTGGTGGAGTACCACTACAGCCTCTCAGAACCAGGCTGACTTGCTGTGACACGAAAACCTTGTGAAACGTGCTAGGTTTCATGAAGGTGGAGGCTCTGCCATTCAGGAGGCTTGTTGTTTGTACTGCATTTGGTGTAATGGAATACGTTAACAGGAGCGCTCTTATTTTTTTCAAGGTGCTTATTGATGTACCACATTCAGACCTGGCAGAGGAACTTGCCCAAAGTCAAACCAAAATCCAAGCATTGCAGAACACCCTGCAGCAGGTGCTGGACAGACGAGAAGAAGAACGCCAGTCAAAGCAGCTCCTGGAACTCTACCTAGAGGCCTTGAAAAACGAAGGCAGTATCTTAAGCAAAGTAGCAGGTAGGCAGCATGAGGATACTAAAGAAGGAGCTTTTCAGAAAAGCCTGAAATAGTTGAATAGAATAAGTAAGGGGGAGGGAAAGAGTGGAGTGAGCCACTTGCTTAGCAGCTATTAATGTGGCTAATGTATTAAGGTGGTGTAGTGTAAGAATTCTCTGAGTGGGAGAGATCAGGAGTCCTTTCGCTGCTTTGTCACATTTCTCACAACGCCTGAAAGTAGAATATAGGGGGGAAAAGCATAAATCATGTAGTAATCCTTATAATAGATTTCCTAAGTTAGAGACTGCATCTAGATACAACGTATACCTTACTAATCTCAAAAACAACAGTGCAGTCTGAGTGACTTTTCCTGTCCCGTGTCTGTCACGGGTTGTAATGATTTTGCTGCCACTCTTCAGAGTCTGAGACTGTGCCAGGAAAGGAGATGGATGTGGTTGACACGGGTACCAGCAGTACTAGCACTTCGGCCAAAACAGCACTCAGCGACCACCTCCTTGCTGTTCTGAAAGGGAAACCTGCCCCAGAGCTCTGCTTGGACAGTCAAGATCTAGAGGTGAGTGAGGATCACATAACCATACTCTGGCAAATCTCTCTGGTGAAAGGGGCGATGGAGCCTCTATTGTTAATGTACCTCAATCTTACAGTGCTGAGATTTAGCCCGTTTTTCTTCTTCAGTAACACTACCTCCTGCTTTGCTGTTATGTGCAGCTGATACTCCTCCAAGTACTCTAGGACGTACTCTGAAAAGCCACAGAAAAAATTGTGGTTTTGATCTCTGCCAAATCTTGATAGCACAGCCAGCCAGTGCTTCAGCTGTATTACCAGCAAGTCTTTTGGATGTAGATACATCTAGCTGTGTTTGCGTACATCCCAAGGCAAAATAAAATCCTCCTTATTTTGGAAAATAGTGTAAATAAAGCCATAGCTTTGAAAGGAAAGTCTAGGTAGACTACCTAGACTTAGGAAGCGTTCTGATACTATGAATCTTATTTTCTACAGACGAGAAAAATGTTATGAATCTGTCTCATTACAGCTGGTCGTGAAAGAAGACACCCAAGCCCTGGCTGCAGCTCTCAGCTGGGCCAAGCAGAAAGCTGAAGCTCTGCAGCAAGCCTGCGATCAGGAGCTCTCCAAGCGCCTACAGCAAGTGCAGACTTTGCATTCCCTGAGGAGCACATCAAAGGGCAAGAAAACGCTACCGTGGGGAGACTGGCTTAGTTCAAAACGTAAAAAATGAGACTGCTGTTCTGCCTCAAGTGCCAAGGGAACGCAAGGGGGGTGTGCTGTTGGTTTTTTGTTTTTTCAAATTGCAATCAGCGTAAACGCGGTATGTCCTGGCAGCCATAGTTTGCTGGTCATACCATGGTCTGGCTGTAGACAACTAAAATCTGGACATTGTCCTGAGGCTTAAACTCCTGTGATGACTCAAATCATGTGTAACCAAAGGGATTTAGACTTTCTGCAGAATACTAGAACAATGGAATTACTAAACACAGCATGTAAGAGTTCAGCTTTGAATAGCTGGTTGGGAGCCAGAAAATTCCATCTGATAATGCTGGATTTAGCTTCTGGAGCCTCAGGCAGATTGGTTACCTTATCTTCCCACCATGTGCAGTGTAAAGGATGAAATTTATCTACCTCGTGGACATTAACGAATAGGAAGAAGGCATGCTGAGGATTGCTTGTTGAACACAGCGTGCTTTTTCTTTGGAGGGGTTTGTTGTGATTTGGCCTGTTAAAGTTGTCATGTGGTTTTTCCAGCTGCTGTCTGGCCTTAAGCTCCAGCCTGGCATCTAGGAACCTGAACTTCTCTCTAATTTCACCAGTTAAAGTAAAATCAAAACCTCTTAATTTCTGTGGCTTTTTTTCTCTGTGAGGAACTCCTGCCTCGAGTGCAGTGTAAGCACTAATTTGTAAAATAGCAAAAGTGGAAATGCTTGTTTTGAAAGGCTGTGGGACAGAAGACTCGTATTTGGCCTGTCTGTATCCCTATCCTAATCATTTGTATGGTGTCTTAACACCTCTGTATTAACCTACTTATTTTTAAATTGGTTAAAGCCTTTTTCTAACATCATTAAAACCTTTTTTACTATACTGTTGGACTAGTTTTGATATTCCTGCTGGTGGCTATGATTAAAGAATGTGCCAATATGTACACTATTACTTTAAGGACAGAGGAAGAACTTAAATACAAAAGTATTCCACATTTAACCTGTCTGAAGATGATATTTAGGTATAGGTGTGGCCGTGGTGCCAGGTGAGAGTTTTGGTGTTATGTCTTCTCCTGTGAGCATGTAAAAAGTATACAAAAGCAGCTGAAAGGTGAGCTGAAACTTCTGGGAAACTTTTTGTAGGTATAAATACTTCCTAGTATCATGCAAAATTAACTGATTTAACATAACCTTAAACCTTTAACATAACCTTAAATGGTGCAGGATGCTCTCTGGTGAGTATTGTTACAGCAGGCACTGCATATAGCTACTTCAGCTGAATTAACCGCACGCAAAGTTAGATTTCCAGTGTAACCAAAATATTCTTATCAATCAGTTTAGTACGTCTGTGCAGGTAAGCAAAAAATACTTCAAGTAACTTCTGAAGAAGCTACCCCCTGAAATCTGGCTGGGATTAGCGGGTAAACTTGCAGTCAACTTTTTGGACAATCTTTTGCTTGAGCAAGTGACTGCTTCTTACAGTTTATGCTTCTGGCTTGTAACATCGTAGCAGGTAAGAGGGGTTCCTGCTGCTTTAAATAGCTACTTACTGCAAGCTTTTTATATTCAAGGCTTTCTGAAAGAGCACGTATGGCTGTCCATGAACAATTTCTGAAGCATGCTGTATTGCACTCAAAGCTAATTACGCTGGCTACCCATTGAAACTGAGTGCACTGAGCAGATTAGCTGTCAGCAGGCTTTTTCTGGGAGCTTATGCCTCTGCCTGTGATTACCGCTCTTCCCCTTTTAAACCCTTTTTTCAGTCTTGCTCAAAGCTTCAGTACTTTGCTTTTTTCCAGCTCACCTTAGCAATGGAAATCCTACTGCTCACGCTGTACAAGAGGAAAAGGGTTTTAGGCATCACTTTTCTATATACCTGAAATAACAGCGTAATTACTTCAATCCTACACCTATTACAAACATTTTAACTACTTCAGGAAAACACAGAGATAGGAGTCACAGAGACCATGCTGATCCTTCTTGTAGAAGGCAGTGATGGTCCTTCCAATCTAGCCTTGAGAAAAAAAGAGGGCTTTCACTTCTGCTTTTTTCTGTTACCAAGGTTAGAGCTCTTCAGATGCCTGTAAATTACTAAATGCTGCAGTTCTCACATGACAGAATTCAAATTATCAACTAGATGTAGCACAGTATAATTTTAATTGTTACTCTCCTAATTGTTTTGTTCTACTAACAAAAAAAAAAAAAAACAAACATTTTCATAAGCTGATGGGGGCTGCAGTTAAACTCTATCCTAAAGCTGAGCTGGAGTAATCTTGAGTATTATCTGCAAAGAGCACATACACAGTACTTAGCTCTCTTTAAAACTCTATTATAGTCAACATCCTTCAAATGTCTCCGTGACAAATGAGTAGCGATTAGCTAATAGGCTAACAGACTCCAGTGCTATATCTCATCCTCTAATTTCTATGAAAAATCCTTTTTTAATAGTCAAGTTTATGTACTGCTTCTTGGATCTCTTTCAATAGCGCAATCAATCAAACAAAGCTGAAAACTCCTAAAACATCTCCATTAATGGGATTTCTAAACCTAACAGTTCAATTATCCTTATAAATTGATTTTTTTTTAGGGTAGACTTCATTATAGATGTTTAGATCATTATATTCTGAAAGTCGGCTCAGAGCTAGAATTTCCTGTCAGTGACAACAAAGAGCCTCTGCCAGATCTCATGTTTCCACAGCAAACAATCACAAAGCTTTTCAGTAAACGATCTCTATTTTTCAGCCAGCATCTTCTGCATTCTGTAGTGCAATGTGTTATGTGTTCGGCCAGGAAGTGACAAATTTCGGACAAGGACTACAGAACTGTCTCCTTTAGCGACAAGTGGGTAAGAGCAAAAAACAATACTGGGTTATTGTGCGGGGTTAGTACTCTTTCAGTCAGTAGAATAAGTTTTCTAAATAAATCAGTAGAAAAGTTTTCTAAAGTAGAATAAGTTTTCTACAAGCCCATCTCATCCGTGGAACTGGAGCAGTTTGGGACAAGGAAACAGGAGGGTATTTAGAAGTGTGATTGTGAAAAACGTCCCATATAGATCCAGAGATCTGTGCCTTTTTTTTTTTCTGCACTATAACGCTTATTTTTATTTGATCGATAGTGGATAGTTACAGCCTACAAAAAACCTCTTTTTTCTGCCCACCCACTACTGTTTGATAGCTCAAATACAGAGCAAGAATAAAAGGCAGCACATGTAAGGAGCCCAGAATGTTACTTCTCTCCCATGTCAGGTACAACTGAATGACTCTAGTCCAGAAATCGTACTGTTCTTTCAAGAGAGAGCGATTTTAAACAAGAAGCAAAGCTATACCTAGAAGTTTTTCAGGGCAATTAGAACTATCCTGAAGTCCTCTAACTTCTTTACCCTGATGTAGTATTTAAGGGCTGATTCTTACTGAAATGAGAACCTGATAGTTTCAAACATGTTTTGGGGAAGTTGCCCTAAGATGCCTCCTTCAGGAGGGAACAACTGGCTTCAAGGAAGAATTTGTCTTCTGGGGACAAGGGAAAACCAGCATTCCAGTCCTTTTATCTCTTACTGCACATTTTAGACTATCCTAGGCAAGCATCCTCCTGCTCTATAAACTTTCAAATACCGTAGTTTTTTAAGCAGCCTTCTCCTCCTTTTATTTCACTGTATCTAGTACCTTATGTCTTAAGGCTGGACTAGATGATCTTTGAGGTCTTTTCTAATCGGAATGATTCTATGATTCTTAAAATCTGCTTCTATGAAATCAGCATTTGGTAAGTCTGTATCAGGCCAGCAGAGGGCAACGGTGATATATTTCTGAACACCACTGGGGGGGCACACATTCCATAAAATTCAGAAGTGTCATTGAAAGTGATCATTGCGTACCAACAATATCACAGTAGAAAAATTACACAAAATGTGCTTTAATTGTCAAGAGAACAAGCGATATGGCTAATAAAAAGAAAATATAATACCTAAAATAACGGAAATGGAAATGAGGAAGAGATCAATTAGTAGAAAAACGAAGTTGTTGCATGGAGAGAGTTGCACATACTGAGGTCACACTCAGTGGGAATGCTTTGCTTTAAACTCTTTCAATAAGGGATTTTATTTTAAATAACAGTAAGATGCTGTTTAGTGAGCAATTAAGGCATTTTGGCTGTATACATTGCTGAATTCTGACAGCCCTTTCAGTTTTGGAACAAAAAAAAACACAACTAATCATGTTCACCTAAAAAAGTAAAGACTCGTTACTGTTGCTAACCTGCAAGGGCAATCCCTGGTACGCTAACTTTGGTCTTCTAGGACAGTATGAGAAAACAACCAGAGAAGTTACTTGAAAGGTAAATCATGCCATGTTGGAGTCTTCACTTTCAGACACTGGTGCTTCTTTTTCCTCAGAAGTTCTCCTTCCCTTAGCTGCACTGGACTTCTTTTTCTTCTTCTCCTTTTGCTCCATGTTATTTGATGTGAGCTCTTCACTCTTCTGTGTGATATACTTTAGCTGAGAACAATAAACTAATCAGTAATCTAATGAAGAACTTTGTTCATGTATCTTAAAATAAATTAACTGGGCAAACTCATTACAAAAAAATAAGAAAGTCACCCCTAAAAAACTGACATGTATCAATCAGCTTTAATTCTTGCACAAAGCCCTCAGTCTCAGCTGGATATCCTCAGATAGTGCAGTGCCCTAGCAAAACTAGGATTTACAAATCTATCTTGCATCTATCACTAGAACTAAGACAGCAACATTAGCAGTTACTTGGAGTTTGCTGATATAATCAGAGTATTGAAACATTGTAAGATTCCTCTGCACCCTCTAGACATGATGCGCAATAGTTAGGAACACAAAATTCAGCTCCAGCATCTACTACGCCTTCTCACAGTAGGTTCATGTTGCATATTTCAAATCACACAGAAGGGGACAAAACACACAAAATTAAAATTAGCACTCAAACAATTCTTCAAAAGAGGTGTATTCATTTGCACAGACATTCTATTTTTGAAAAGAAACATCTGTTTATACTTTAAAACCTTGAAAAAACAACTTGAAAAGCAAAGATAAGCCTCCTTCTGGATTCTACAATATACTGAACACAATTTTGGCAGTTACCAATGACTAGATACTGACAAGAGCATCCTCCTTGTGAAGATACTGTCCTCTTCTTCATGTAAGCATTCACATATATGCCTTAAAACAAGTCAATCTGAGCCCACCAAAGTTCATATAGGTCAGCACATAAGAGACTACAATAATGTGAATAATCCCTAAATTAATGTTAGGAGAGTCAGCGTATCGACATGGATGCAAGCTGTTCCCGACCTTAGGCTAAAATAAAGGAATACAACATCAGCAAAAAAAAAAAAAAAAAGTGTTTCTTTGTTGTATTTTCATACTTGAAACCTCAGCAGCTCTGATGCAACCAGAACATTGTTGCTTGAACTGCAATCAGATCTGTGTTCCCACAGTGAAGCATAGCATCATGAAGAAAGAAGAAAAATTAAATCATTGAATCATGCCCATCCATCATCCATAAATCATTTAAATTGCTTAAGCAACAGTCGCTTCATCATTTATACCCTCCATTCAGATGCTCTTTGGAATTAATCAATTGGTTTAAGAAGAGTGTTGTGAGAGAAAATACAGTGAATCTCACCAAAGAATTGCTCCTTCTGGCCAAAAGCTTCACATCTTCTGGAGTAACTGTGCTTCGTTTTGCATGCCTGCATATAATTAAAAAACACCCCTTGATGTGTTTGCCAACACCAGCTGTAAAAGGTCATACAGCATGTAATACAGACTCTTAACTAATGAAGCTTAATAGGGACCCAGCAACCAACAATGACAATCTTTTCCAACTACAACATATAAAAGCCTTTTTTCAAGTGTGCATGTGTACATCTAAATACTTACACTTATGTGTAGAAACAGTAGAATTTAGTGAAGAGAGTATCAGGCACTGCTGTTTGCTCTTACTTCCCAGTAGGTTACTGAGTTGGTTTTGACTCAGAGCAGCAAACAGCTTCCTCAAAACATTCCCTTACCTCCTTGGAGCAACTAGATGAACCACAGGCATGGCAGCAAGCATCCCTCACTCCCAAACTGCTAGACATCAATGAATTTGACAATTTTATGTGGCCATTAGTCTAAACAATCACTTGTACCACATAAAGAGGTTTCCAAGATGAGGAAGAAGCTGTAGCAGCATATTTATTTCCTGACTTCACAGCCACTATTTAATCAGTCAACAGAACCCTTTAAAACATGAATTACAAGACATGTTTTAACGATTATGCAGTTATCTGAGCTGCTTTTGCAGTGATCAAGTGTCCTACTACCTACCTGGCAAACATTTCGAGGTCTCTTGCAAAATTTTCTGGAGAAAAAAACAGACACCATGGATTTTAAAATGCTGTCTCTGATTAGGAACAGATAAGTAATACGGAAAAAACAAAGGTGCAGCTGCAAATTGTCAATGTAAGTTATAAGTAATCATAACTTGTTCTTGGGTATCACTGTTGCAGGTGGCCCATAAATATTTCGCATATACTTAAATGCTTTTTTGTAGGTCTGAAAAACAGAATTACAACTTCTTGCACTAAAATCGTGACACAAGAAGTGATACATCCGTGACACCTAGTTTAACGGCTATTTCTTTTAAAGCACCCAGTGACGGCCAGTGCCGTTGCCCAGGTAATTAGGACACAAACGCGGTACCACACTGCCTGAAGGTGATCTCCGCGATGGCCGCGACGGCCTGCTTGCTGAACTGCACGCCCTTGTCGTCAGCGACGTCCTGGCACAGGCAGCCAGCCGTGTAGTGAACCGCAGCCCGCAGCCTCTGAAAGGTCAGACCGACAGGTCAGTTCCCCGCAGACCGACAGCCGATCTCTCGCGGAAATCACAAATTCTGTCACAAGACAGCGGCCGTGCAGTCACACGGCCCCCAGCCCGCCGCGATACCCCCTCTGCCCCTCAGTGCCCCACAAGCTCCCACCCCGGCTCCATCTTGCCCCGGCGGGGCCCCCTCCGGCGGTTCCCTGTTTCGGGAGGAGCAGGCAGCGGGGGAAAGCGGCGGTGGAAGAGGAGGAAGAGGAGGAGAAGGCTGTGATAACCCAGGCCTCACCGTACCTGGGTGAGCAGCACCCGCTGCTCGTCGCCCGCCGCCTCCATGACCGGCCCGGGCGCGGTTTCCCGCCCAGCGCGGAGGCGGGGCCGCGCCGCCGCCATGTCGGACCCCTCCCGGCCGCTGAGGGGAGCCCCAGCCCCAGCCGCCTCTCGTCCCTTTGCTGTAACGCTCTGACACAGCTGTTGCTACTGTTCACCACAGAAAATTATAATACAAGGTTTATTTACACACCACACGTTAGGGCAAACTAGCCATAATTGAAGCATCGTGAATATTTTAGTACTGCCTGCAGTGTCACCCAGGTGTTCCATGGCATCCCTTCACAACACAATCTGCAAAGAGTTGGTTTAAATTGAAGCCTATCTTTCGTTAATCATACTGATATTTCACTGATAACTGTTAAGTAGCTGTCTCAACTAATACAGCAAACAGCTCGCAGCACAAAATTTAACACCTGATAGGTTCTGTGAAATAAAGATACAAGTACCCAGGTGAAGTTTCAGTAATCTAAAGATGAAGGCTTTGAAGGAAGAGGATATCAGAGACAAGTTTGCATGCTACCACAGCTATTTTTAATTGGACCATGGAGGAGGAAGCAAAAAGGCAGGGAGGTTTGGTGAAGATGGCAGCTAAGCTATCATTTTTAAGCTAGGCACATAAAGACAGTATTAACTAGGAACTGCAGCTGGTCAGATAATTGTTTGTTGATAGGAATACCAGTCTTGACACCCTTGATTTGTACTGATTTTTTTCCATGACCCTTCCCACCCTTCACCCTCACACGGAAAGCAAACACAGCTCACCATGTGCAGTACTGTGTGCAGGTGAACACCCATGAATCAATCTTTAAGAACCAAGCTACTGCCTGTTACAAATAAACAATCAGAGAAAAAAGCCCTTTACCTCCCTGGAATCTTGTGCACCGTCTGCCACTCTCCACTTTAGCAATTATTGAAATGCAGGCTTCTCTATCTCGATTCCTATGTGTTTATGCACTACAATACAATAAAAATATTAGCACATTAAAATGTATTCCAAGAAACACTGCACAAAGACAATTTAGCCAGTTTGGGCCAGCAGCAGAGGAAAAATAATACCTCAATACATTTATAAGCAGGTTTATTTAGCTCTCTTATATGATATATGAAATATATCCACAAGTTATTACAAAAGTGTGCAAACACAAGTTCTAGCACAGTACAGTAAAAAGGGGCGTTCAAGGAGGTACATCTGAGATCTACAGTATCTTGTCTTCAAAAGGAAATATTTCCATTAGACATTGTAGGCAGAAGAAGACACATTTCCTCCATGGCCTGTCCAATTAGTATGGATAAATACACCTGGCTTCGATAATAATTCATATGTATGCGCACCAAAGTAATCACGCTGAGCCTAGAAAAAGAACAAACACAAAATAAAAAGAACGTGAATATCACAGTCATACAAATACTAGAAATTGCACTTAATGAAACTTGAGTATATGAATTCAAGAAATAAGATCCAACTCTGATATTGTAACATTCAACAATTCAACAAATTTAATATACAAATGTAATGAAGATGACAGCACTGGGTGCAATCTCGCTCCTGGCTGTGTGAGAATTGGTTTATGGCACACCAGGTAAAGGATCTGTTTTTTAAACAGTATCATTACCTCTAGTTCACAGATGGAATACTAACACATTCTGGGCACTCTCATACCACTACCTCTGATGTTCTGTGACCAGACATTTCTTAGTGTTTTCTGTCTGGAATTTCAGGTTTCAAAGAATTATACTAGGCAATCTATGCCTATATTTTTGTAACAGTGGAGTATGGGATACTGCCATCATGGTCCTTAGATCAGTACTTAAATAGCAACATGATGATGTTTCAGTAGATAGATGATATACCACACTATTTCAGGCACCTACCTGAACCAGGTTAGCTGGTAGCATCTCATGCCTGTATCCATCATAAAAAGAAAGTGCTGTAGTGAAGCAGGGCATAGGAATACCAATCTGGACTCCAGTACTGATTACACGTCGCCAGGAGTCCTGAAGGAGGGGAGAGAATATTAACAAAAAAAAAACAGCTTATCCGTGCTTGCTCAAATGTATATGCAGGCACACAAACTATTCTAGTATAATAGCACATGCTATTTCACATTATATAAAATCTACATCTCAGCAAATGCAGTGGTAAATTCCTGATTTTACATAGAGAAGGTTGATCCAAAATAACAGCAAGTAAGACAGAGTTAGCAAACAGAAAAATAAAAGTGCAGGTATATACTTTACATGCAGTCAAACAACGATGCTGTTTTTTTGCATAAATATCATCTGTGCATCCCAAAAGCATGAACACAGTTGCAAAAATACTGAACAAACATTGAGACATTTTCAGGACATGTAATCGAGCACACACAGTGTAACAACCCGCACAAGGGCATAAGAGGTCAGTACATTGCTTCATACAGACACGTGGAAAATCATTATTTCAGCTGTATATCTGATATAGTAACCTGCGTGGAATATTCAGATTCAATAAAAAAATATTAATAATAATATATGACTGCTTTGTTGGACAGACAATCTGGTTTTAGTTCTGCCTGTCATCTCCTGTCCGAATCAGAACGCTGTTTGGACAGAGCTAAATCTAATGAATAGCAGGGTCTGGAACAGTGTTATTTTAGTGCTACTGCAAGCAACAATAACACATAAGAGCTTTGTACTTTGTACCACTGAAATCCAAGTGCATAGTATGAACAAGATACACGGCAGAGAAGAGAATCTTCATACAGGCTAGACATTTTTTTCCTGACGTTGTGGTTCTACTGAATTGTTATATTCCAGCTTAAGGCTCTTCTGTAATGGTAAAATGGAAACCTTTAGTTTCTAGTGGTAGCTTGGCTAGTGTTAAAGAGAAGAACCACAACACAAGGACTGTATGTTCATTTGGTTCTGTATTATCTTGATGTTCACAGCATAAATATACATTGCAACATTATGAAAGACCTTGGTTTGCAGCTTGATATAGCTGAATGGTAATTAAGAAGGTGATGCAAAAGCTTTTCTTTGTTTAGAACTATCATTTTCCAACTTTTTGGTGAATCAGAAGCAAGAGGCATTTGTAGGTATTTTTGAAGGACAGGTCACTAACCCTGGTGTCTGGCAAAATTCTAATTTGCATCTCAGTATAGCCCGCTCTGTCACAGTAACTTGCTTGTGCAATTTCAACCAGCTCCAATTATGCAGTTTACTTCCCATCCTGATATTGTAGGACTGGTATGCTCTATTAAAAAAGAATACCTTGAAACCATAATGATTAATTCCTGCTCACGTGTGTACAAACACAGTCGTAAATAGCTTAAGGATTGGTTAGAGATCTTTGGGATTAAGGATGCTATTTAAATAGGTTTTAAAGATGTTCATTTTACCTTTTCATTTTTCAGTGTAAACAAACTTGTGAAGGAAACAAGCTGAAGAAGTTACACTGCTGGTTTTATGCTTTTTCTTCCTTGGAAACTCACCTGACATTTTTCAACAGCTGTCTTAAAGAAATCATCCAACAGCAAATTCTGGAGCTCAGGGTTTCGATCAAAAGCATCTTTGATTTTTCCCAGGAACACACTAGGCAGAAACATGTAAAGCAGGAATCAAATTTCATATCTTTCTACAGTGGCTCAGAACCCAAAAATTACAGTGCCAACGTTTGACTCAGCCAGACTGATTCCAAACACCAGGAAAGACGAAAACAAAACAAAGATCAACAATGGCTAAGCCACCAGAAAATCAGTGTCATCTGGTAATCTCTAATGCTGACTAGAGAAACCTGGTGTCTTATCAGCTGATTAGCTCCACGGATTTCCCAAGAAGATCTCCAGGCTTCTCAGTTTAGCATGGAATAAAAAATTGCCTTCTCTTCTCCCCTCAGTAACTAAATTACAATTCATCCCAATTACCTTCTGATGATGCAGCCTCCCCTCCACATCAGTGCAATGCCACCATAATTCAGCGTCCAACCAAATTCTTTGGCTGCTTGTCTCAGCAGCATGAAGCCTTGGGCATAGGAGATAATCTTGGATGCATACAGGGCCTAAAAAAACAAACAAAATCATATTCAAAGAGAACTTCCACAAAGTTGAACAAGAACTTTATGATTGATATGCTCTATTTAGTCCACATTTTGCTCTGCGGACACTGCATCCAAAACTTGTTTTAATCTGCAGCTTTAACAGAGTACTCTGTTAAACTTAAGTACAATGACTCACCTTGCGTATGTCCTCCAGAAAGGCTTTCTTGTCCCCACTAAATTGAGTCACTTTAGGCCCTTTCAGCAGCTTACTGGCCTGTACTCTCTCATCCTTGAGGGAAGACAGGCACCGTGCAAACACAGCTTCACCTTTACACAGGGAAGGAAAGGGCAAACAATTAGCAAGATCAGCAACACAAAAGGTCTACTTGAGATACCTGTCTTAATGCACAGTCGAAGTGCCACTGTGTGATGAGCTCAGACAAATGAGAAGTGTACAAATTAATTATTTCAGTTGTGTTACTGAGGAACCAAACTGCCAGCCACCACAACCACTGGGTAAATACTGTCTGATCCAGCTTTGAAATGATAAAGGAAAAAAAAAAAAAAAAGTTATCCACATGAAAATTTAACCTCAGGAACCATCACCAGCTGTTTTAACTTAAATTAAAACAGTTTTAGCTGTTTTAATACTTCTCCCTAACCACAGAAAGCAGATAGTCTTGCACAGCAGCGCAAGGCTTGTTGACTTCACTAATTCTTGTAACACACCTTGAAGATAAAAAGCTGTTGCATAAATGCCAGCTCACATCAAAACACTAAATGTGCTTTGAAATACACACACACACAAAATAACCGTAACTAGAATCAAGAATAAATCAGCAGGTTTGAACAAAGAAGCTAGCTTATATGAGGAAATAAACTTAACAAATTTGGTAGGCCCACAACACTAGTTTCCAGAAACCCACAAGACAATTTTATAACATCATTAAGCAGGTTATTAAACATCAATCTCCAGGGCTAAGGAGTTATCCGAGCTGTATCTTCAGCTGCTGAAGAATAAGCCTGAATCAGATCTCTTGATCTGATTCCTAATCATGCTGCTTTAAGTTGTACTTATTTGCAATTGAAAACAGTGTTGGCAAATGAAAAAAAAAATAATAATTTTTTAAAAAAGCTTCCTTTCCAGTGTCTGATAGAAGGAAAGTAATTAAGGCTTTTATAGCTTTCATACTGAACTTTCCTTCTTCCTTTTAAGTGAGCTGTAAATTACAAAAAAAAAAAAAAAAAAAAGTGAATGTGTCATGAGTCACATTTTCACAGGATTCTGGACCCTCCCAGCGGCAGGATTAACAGACCATATCAAAATCAGAGCTGGCTCCTCTCCATTTCTGCAAAAACTTCCTTCTGCAGCTGGGGAGAAAAAGGAGGGGGGGGAAAATCAGGAAAAAGCAGAGGCAGCATGACGCTGCTTTTACAAGGAGAAGTCTGCCAGTCATGTTTATGCAATAAAACCACACGCACAGCAACTGCCCTAAGAATGGCCATGTTTGCACAAGGGCTATTACACATACTTCCTTATCTACGGATCATTACCTAACAGTGCTACCCTGGCATTGCAGAGGACTCATCAAGGAGTGCCTCTCCACCCTTAATCTTTGCAGGAACCCTAAACCAGGGAATATTAATAGCACAAGTGAAAATCTTTGTTTTTCAAGCCTACAACTGAAAGACATTGGACCTGTGCTAAGAGCACTATAAACACGTTGCAAATGTATTCCGACTCAGGTGTCACAGTTCTGAGGCCAGGCTGGATAAAAGGGCAGGTAACTACTAGGTATGGATGTGGACAGGTAAGTTCTCACACGCTTTAGGGATACGATCTAAAGTAATTACAAAATACATTCCTATCTTAGTTTGGCTTTCAGTGAGAGGCTGTTAGCCACAAAACAAAAACCAGCATCATTCCACAGCGTTTAAACACCACAACCAACTGCCATGATGGAAAAACAGCAGTCACCATTACAGGGTAGCAGTTTGCCACTGTTTGTAATATGTCTGTGCTCCTCAACCCATAACGTGGTCCAGCCGTTGTGTTTTTGTCTAGTTATAGTGAAACACAGAAAAAGGAGAAGGAAATGCTTAAGTAGATATCTGAAAAGAAGTACTCATCGAGCAGTGTGCAAGCAACAAGGGTTGGGGTTTCTCTCCCTATTAAAAAACAAACAAACAAACAAACAAAAAACAACACTTTAAAGGCTATGATGGGATTGAGAGCAGGAGATAAAGCAGAGGATGACTGAGAGGAATGCTGCCTCAATCTAGCAGGATGCTGAGTTACATTCACCTGTCACTAAGTAATCACCAGCCCTGTGAAGATACCATGTACAACGGTGCAGTAACAGTAGTACAGGCATTTGAGAAACCAGGTGAAAACAAGCTCAGCAAAGAAGAACAGAGTTAAGAGCAGTCAAGAGCAGAAAGACTGCAACAGCCACATCTGGAACAGCCTCTTCTGTGGGCCAAGCCCTAGTGTGGGTTTATTTCTGAGATCACTGTGCGTTAGTGATCCTTGGTGTGATGTGCTGTGTGCAGCTAGGAAAGACAAGGCTGGATCCAAGAAACAGTTACCTATGAGTGTGACAGGGACTCCGTACTCCAGGGCGGAAATTGCTGTCCACTTCCCTGTGCCCTTTTGTCCTGCGCTGTCCTTGATCTTTGGGAGGAGGTATTTGCCATCGCTGTCTTTGAATTTGAGAATATTGGCAGTGATTTCAATCAGGAAAGAGTCCAGCTCCGTCTTATTCCATTCCTGAAATACCTGGAAGAGAAGGCAAAGTACATGTAGACATACATACATATGCACCAATTTACTACTAATTACCTAATATATATATATACACACTGATTTACTGATACATATATGCATATAGATAGACATGTATGCTTACAGAAGGGCTTCATATCTCAGTTACCAGTTTTTGTTACCTTGCCACAGCTACCAATGATTTCTGCACCACTGAAACAGCACTGCTCAGAAGCCCTGCGCTAGAAGGACACCCCAGAAACAGAGCTGCAGGGCATCCATTTCCTAATGGAAAGGCAGAAGCAGAGCTGCTCCTGTTAGCTATCACCACAGGCGCTGAGGGCTGGAAGCAGAACTGGCCTTTCAAGATACAACACGCTTATCAACTTGCTTCAGGCAAGATTTGCCTGGTTGATTTTAAAGCTCAATCTTTTACTAGCTTTTTTTTTTCTGGCATGAAGTTGCTTTCTGGAGAGAAATCAGCTGTAGAATGGGAGAGTTCAGATAATTTCCATAAAGATCGAGGTGTAAGTGCTTGCTGCTCCCTACCTCATTTTGAAGCTCACCTGTCCTTGGCACAAAGCATGTCAGAAATATTCATTTCACTTAATTACAGCAGCTTTAAGCTGCCCCTATCAACAGCAGATACCAAGCCTCAAGGGAAGACACTAAAAACTACAAATCACCTTTGACATCTCATCATGCTCCATGCCCACCACATCTTTCATCAGGTGGTAGGCCTCACAGATCAGCTGCATGTCTCCATACTCAATCCCGTTGTGCACCATCTTCACAAAGTGTCCAGCACCCTCATCTCCTACCTGTTAGGAAACGTAAAAAAAATTAAAAATGCCATCAACAACTCTGCTGTCACCACGTCCAGTGTTTAATACCTACCTATGGATTCCTTCCGCCTAAGAAGGCTTTATCAGCCAAGTACTGACTGAAAATGCTATGAGTCTAATCAGTCTAATCACTTCGATTCACTTTGCTTCTCTGCCTCATGACCCAGCCATAAAACTTTGCTCTTCCACTGTATTGGATAAGTTATCAGAGTTCGGTTCAGAGTAAATCTGAGTTAAATGCAGTCAGCCAGAAAAATCAGCGTAGCACAGTGGCTAGCTTTATTAGCATTTTATGCATTAGCTTCAGCAACCAAGCTGCCTACACAAGGTAAGGTCAGTATCAAATAAATACTTACCCAGTCACAACAAGGTTCCCCAGATCCCACTTTAGCAGCAATGCTTTGGAATATGGTCTTGATATGGGGCCTGTGGGGAGAAATAATATGGCTCAACAGATAAGCAGAACACACAAACACCACAAAAGAAAACCCACCAGTATGATGCACCCTTCTGGAAGGATGGGGTGAGGGCATGCTGGCAGGCCGACATACACAACACACAGCAGTGTCAATAAAAGTATGCTTTTCCCAGAACTAGACACTGCAAGAAACGAGGACGGCCCATGTCATACACTTAAAGCACTGTGCAGACAAGCTTAGTGTACCTAAAAGAGTCCAAATATCACTTTCTCCATTTTACAGATGGGGAAACCAAGGCAGGTTATGATACAGGCTCACACTCGGAGAGGATCACTGGCAGAGCTGAAGCAAAGCCAAATTCTGCTCAATAGCTACAAGAAAAATCCAGGGTGATCTGGAGGAGGAGAGGAAGGAGGGAATAAACTCTGTGAATGCGAGTCAGGATACAGTAACTTGCATTACTTCGATAACTCGGAGCTTCTGTGACTATCAGGCTCCCCATCTCATGGGAAATTTCCAAGCCAGCAGGAGAGCATTACAGAACGCACGTCTGAAGCAAGCTGAAAAGTGACCACTGGGAAAGGAGCATGGGTGGCACATGGGCTGCAGGTGCAATGAAATGGGGGCGGGGGCAAAGTTCAGGCAAGGGTGGCAAATAGAAGCTGTCTTCATAGAGCTTTTTATAGCAGAAAGAGGACCAGGTAGCAGAGATAACTGTTATGTTGTCGCTGGCTTTGTGCCCTCATATTTGAACAGGATGTTACTGGTGTGAAATGCTAAAGCAAAGGGGCAGGGACTTGAGACTCTAGAGCACAGGTCAGGTTTGGAAAACCCCTTTTATTTCTACCTTTGCGGAGAGAATGGGCAATCAGGGATAAAGTCAAATATGAACATCACTGTTACGTTAACTTGGGTAGAAAACAGTAGGGTAGCAAGGCAGAAATTTGCCAAAAAAAGATAATAAATATGTAGTGAAGCCTCCTTTAATAATGCATGTCAATAGAGTGATGTATGCTGCTGCCCATTTTATGGCTAACAGCTTTCCTAGTGCACAGGACTCCAAAGGAAAAATCACAATAAAGAAATGGGGATTTTGCTTTAACTATATATAAAAAAAAAAAAAACTTTCTCCTCTTCCACACATTCCTACCTCTAGATTTCTGTAGGTATTCGTTCTGGTTTCAGTATTGCCTGTGATTCCCTGAAAGAAAAACCTGACCTAGTTTTTCCTGCTATGAAAATCCGCACTGGCGGATGACCCCAGATATGTTGAGAAATCTTGAGCCTTGAGGAAGTAAGATGGCAACATATCTTGTTCTCTCCACACCCGTGTCCCTCCTCCTTTCCTCCCTCAGCTTTTAACATGAACAGAAGACGATTATTGCAGAGCAGTCTGAAGAATATACAAGCTCATGCTTACCAGGCTTCTTTGGCTCCTCCTGGCATGAGTGAGGGACCATACCGGGCACCCTCCTCTCCACCACTCACACCGCTTCCGACAAATAAGATGCCCTTTTTCATCAGCTCCTTACAACGTCTCTGGAACAAAAAGAGGAGCAACATTAATTAATTTATTTTAATGCCAGAGCTTTACAAAGGCTAGCAAATCAGACTAAAATTAGGTTTTAAACTCTGCTTTGAACATGCTGGCAGACAGCTTCAGAGAAAGCTTGTACGACAAAGTGAATGTTAGGAAACTTCCTGTTGCTTTGACATGGATCCTTGCAAAAGAGACGTGCCAAGAGAACAAATTCCTTGTAACCACCAGAGAAAAGAGCACCATACCAAGGCTGGAAAAGGCTCACAATTAAGTGCCAGGTGACACATGCTGTGTGCAAAGATGTGGGGGAGGCAGATTAGGCCCAAGTTGCTGAGTTCAGTATGCAGCAAAGGTGCAATTCTGGACAACTATATGGGAAGCTAATTCCTCAAGTGGGAGAGAAACACAGGCTGAGATCTGTAAGCGGAGCTGCAAGCTCTCCAAGTATTAAACCTCATTTAATACCTGTTTTTAACTCTGGCTTGGCCAAGTCACTTATCGAAAAACAGGAACACGAAAGCAGAAGGGCCAATACCAGTATCCCCTCTAAGGTTCAGAAGCACCAATTTGTGTGCAACCCTTGCATGTAATCATCCCAGACAGGCTAACGTAACTTCAACAGTTACAGCCTGCTCGTATGTAGGCCTTTAAAAAAAAAAAAAAGAGCATTCAACAACCAGATCATTGCTGCTTTCAGTACCAAGACAGCCTAACCAGCAGTTCTGTCTTACTGGATCTTCCCACAGTCATGCAGAAGAGAGCAGTAACAATACAAGTAACAATAACAAATGCAATACTGTCCGCTACTTCAGAACCTGTATTTCAGGACCTTGTCAGCTCCTAGCATGCAAGACCAATTCAATAAATATCCTTAGATTTTCAGTTATTCCTGAAAGCTCCTTAGGACTGTAACAAGACATTTTTTAAGAGCTTTCACTCTTTAGAAGATGTCAATAAAAATATTCCTTGATAATTCGGGAAACTTAAAATTAGAAATATACTTGCAGAACAGTCCCTAACTATTGTAACAACTGGTTTTTAATACACTGCATGGTCTAGCTCTACAGAGAACTCAGTTTGGCCTCTCTAAGGGGAGATGACTGACTGTTCTCATGATCAGAGGAGAAAGAATCACAGTAAGTGTATTTTATTCACCCACTTTGGGCAGAAAGCAGGCTTACCGTGGTATCTCTGTACTCAGAATTCCCACCATCAATTATGATGTCTCCAGTCTCCAGCAACGGCACCTGTCAAAAATAAATCACCATTTTGGTTTTTTCTTTGCCTCAAAAATTTATTACTGACAAAAAATTGAAATCTTCCAGAGGAAGCTTCTCCAAGAAACAGAGGGAAGTCACACTTAGAAAGAAGGTTTGTCTCACCAGTTTATTGATGAAGTCATCCACAGCACTCCCAGCCTTCACCAGCAGGATGATGCGCCGGGGCTTCTTCAACTTCGAGACCATCTCCTCCAGGCTGTGAGCGCCGATCACTTTGGTTCCTTTAGCCTCGTTTGCCAGAAAGTCATCCACTTTGGAAACTGTCCTGTTAAAAGCACAGACCTGGAGGAACACATTAATAACACGTCAATAAAAGCGTGTTATTAAAAGCTGCCAACTGAACAGTTACTTTAGCTCAGGCTACAAATTACACAAGTAAGGCCTGATGTTGTGTGCTCTCCCGTTTCCACCCGAAGGCACCGAGCAGGGCCGAGCCTCTAACTTGCAGCAAGTCTCTGCAAGCACCTCGGGAACCCATCACTAAGAGCCAAGCCTAAAGCACGCCTCAGTGAAAAGACGTGCTGATGTGTAAGCCCTGCATCAGGTGCTGGCTCAGCATGGGCATGCCGGGCTGATTTGTGCTGGAAACGGAAAAAAGACAGCTGGGGTGACAATTACAAGGCGGAACCAGCACCCAGCGGGCTACCACAGAGGACATAAGGGCTGTGCGCCGGGTGCTGCCAGGCAGCGCTTCCTTGGGCTCACCACGAAGCCGTGGTCGTTCATGTTGAGGATGAGGTTCTGGCCCATGACGGCCAGGCCGATCAGGGCGATGTCGGCTCTGTGGAGGGGAAGAAGGAGAAACGTCAGGGAGTCGCCGCCAGCAGCGCCCCCGGGCAGCACCCACGCCCTGACCCGGCCAGCCCGGAGCCCTCTGCCCCCACAGCCCCCTCAGAGCCCCCCTCAGCCCCCCCGGCCCCCTCAGGACCCCCCAGGACCCGGTGACCCCCCGCCCTCACTCGGCCATGGCGGCGGCGGCGGCGCTCGGGGCTCGGTGCGCGGCTCCCCCCTCCCGCCTCGCTCCCTCAGCAGCACCGAGGGGGCGGGGCGAGGGCAGAGCGCGCCCATTGGGTCCCGCCGCCAGGCCCCGCCCCACTGCCCATGGGCTGAGGGCTGGGGAGGGAGGGCGGAGCCCCGCCCCTTAAAGGGCCAGGCGTGTCGCCCTTAAAGGGCCAGGCCTCCATTTAAAGGGCCAGCAGAGCTGAGGGAGGGTTCTACTAAAATGGGGTTTAGAAGGGCCCGAGGTGCAGGGGAAGGCCAGGCTGGCTGTCACCAGGCTATGAGAGGGGTCCCCCAGGCCAAAACTCATGCCAGGGCTGCAGCAGATTTGCATTTCGACCAGGCCCTGTCAAAAACCACCCATTTGGGCAGCAAACACCGACCCCAGGGGCATGGGGGTGGCTGGGGGCTGTGCTCTTTCCTCTCATTAAGGAGCAGTTATTATCTAAATGCTGTTGGGAAATCAGCCCTAGTTGTAGTCAGCAGCCCAAACGCTGGCCAGGAGGGGTCCTACCCCCACACCACTGCCACAGCACGAGGACCAGGTGCAGCTCTGTCAGGAGTGGCATCACAGCAAATCTATGTCTTAAACACAAGGTTGATCTCCCAGAAAGGACTTCCCGACACAGAAACCCTTACTTAGGTGGGGGCATTGAGTGAAAGAACGTGCACTCATCAATGGAAAAGCGAGCTGCTTCCCTCAGGCAGGGGAACCAGAAAAAGCCAACAGGCTTCTTATGTGCCTGGTTCACAACCCAGGCACTCAGCAAGAAAGCAAGATATCCGTGAGGGCTTTTCAGAGAAAGACCAGATGTTGGCAGCAGTCTGGTGAAAGCATTTTGCCATCACAAGGCTGTTTTATACTGCTGCAGTTACCCCAGAGTTGGTGGCCCATTCCTGCGGGGCTCAGATGCTTGGGGAAGGCGGTGTCCTGTCTCCACCCTGGGCCTAGAAGGACACACAGGGCTTCCCCGGCACATTGTGGTTGTCCCCAGAGCTGGGACCTCACTCTGTGGTGGCTTGATTTCACAGATTTCCCATCATTCTTTAGCAGTCAGCCCCAGATAAGTGAGCTCAGTACTGGCAGCACTAGTACAACCTTATTTTATCTATCAATCAAAAAACATTTTTGAAAGCATCTAAAAGCTACTTAGAAATGCTGAGGAACATACTACAGGGAAGAGGATGACGAAAGATAAGGAGAGCCTCTCGCTCTTCTCGAGAACAGCTCAGACCAATCTCTTACCACAAAATCATAAGCTTGCTCAGGACAGATTTTTCAAACAATACAAGAAACTAGTAATGAAATCCTAATAAAAGGAGCACACGTTATACCTGCTAATGCACTTGGTTGTACCTTTATTGTTTCACCTCGTTCACTAACAGTTCAGTGGTGCAAGGTTACCATACACAGTTAGATAATATCTGCATTGCACACCTAAGGCTATACAGCAAATGGATCAGAATTAGTACAAATACATGAACTATATTTACATTTTGTATACTCAAGCTCCAAACATCAGATATTTACAAAATAAAATATGAAAATGAAAATCTGAAATTAATGTACAGTGTTGCTGATGCACTCCTTCGCTGGGATGAAATCAGTTTGCAAAGACATTTGTTCAAGAAGGCCACTTATACAGTGTATACCTTGTATACCTTGTGTACAGAGAGGTTCAACAGGGAAATGGGAACTGCAAGAAGAAAAAGGATGTGTTTCAGTGCAACAGCATGTCTAATGTCCAAAGTCAAGAACGTTAATCAACTGCACGTGAAGTATGAACAAGCAGAGTGGAAAATTAAGAACTGATCCTGGGAAGTGCTGATCGTCCAAGACTCCCTCTGCTTCTACTCCTTGGATTCAGCGTGAGCAAGAGGTAGCTCAGTACTGCTCAGGATCGGGCCATAACTTGGCAACATTAAGAATTCAAGAGTTTTGACCTCCACACCCTCAGTTTTCTGAATACATGTCTGCTCCTGTTAATTTAAAAACTGTTCCAATCGACATTGGACACGACCATCTGGTTAGTGTTGGACTAGTTTAGATTTCAAATACTTAGAACGCATAAATGGCCTTCTGAACAAAAAAATCTCAGTCCTGTTCTTGAACACCTGATGTTTTTAAACAAGGAAGCACAAAATTAATACATTCCTGCTACATACAGTATAGTTCAGACCACATATTGGGGTTATTAACCACAATGGAGAGATGCAACGCACACGTTAGAGACCCATTTTGAAGTACATTCAGCAAACCGTTCCAGAGCAGCATTAGTATCCTTCCTTCGAGCAGCAGGTTAACTGCACGTTCAACAGAAACACCACCACAGTATAAACTAACACAAACTGAGGCTGTGTAAGTGTACCAGAAAGATGCAGAGGCAGTATTAGTCGATGGGAGAGTACCGAGGGGCGTTATTCCAAAGCTAATCCTCTTTCTTATCTAAGGTGCAATTAATTACAGATGTATAAATATACAATACATTACATAAAATTAAATCCCTGTAAATTAGATAACAAGCAGCAAAAGGTAAAGTCTTTGCTTTGAAATACCTTGCTAAGCATTAATAAGGACTATTACACACTGGCATGAAAAAAAAAAATCTCAGTGGTTTGGAAATAGTATTACCTTCCCTTCTGCATCCCACAATATAGGAATCTTCTTTTAAAAAGTACTTAAAGTGCATTTCTAAAATACAGTATAGGAGGTTTAGTTTAGTTTTAAAAATATCCAGGAAGCTCCATCAAACATCACAGGGTTTTCATTGGACCGAAAGATCATTTTCTTCTCCCATTCACTGATGAACATAGAAAAAACCCAAACTGTGGCACAGCTTCATTCTCGACTCTAAGAAACACCTATCAAGTTTGCTAGGAGTGTTCATGCTCAATGGGCTGGCAGGCCCACAGCATGATGCCTTGCCTCTAGCAGCTGGTCCCGAGAGCTGTCTGACTCCAGGACATCCTAAGCATAACCAAGAGAGGGTTTTTTCATGTCAAAAAGAAGGCAGCTTAGCATATTTTTCCCTTCTAAACAAACATATTTAACTTGTCAGGCTAAATAAAAAAAAGCTTTGAAGCGAATGGAAATCCACTTGGTTTTTTTTGGCTTTGCTCTCCTTTAGAAGAAAATTTGGATTTCAGTCACCTAGTTTTAAGTAGGGAAACCAATGTCTCAGTACATACTGAAAAACCATGTGCCCTTATGTCAGACACAGTAATAGTAATGCCCACTTGAACTTCACGTGAAAATTGATTTTGTCATAGATTATGCAGCTTTAAGAGATACCGATGTTTAAGAATAGCATCTTGTTCTTCTGATGACCTGTTATCCATACAGGCATCAAGTCATCAGAAGCTGCTTGGAGTCTTTAGATATAAGACACTTATGCAACACAGCTGTAACATTTCCAGCTCCGTATAAAGTAAGCATCCGTCTCTTCCTGTTTTCAAAGGAAGATCCCTTAATCGTGTTTCTATCTAATGCTTGTTTCTCCATGGTTCGTTTTCTGGTTTATCCAAAGCAAAGACTTAGCAAACTAGCTTTCTTCTAGTAAAAAAAAAAAAAATAAAAATAAAAATAAAAATAAAAATTTTTATCTCTCAGTGCGTTACATAATACCACCACTTAAATTGCTCGCCCTCCTCAGACTGGTTCCACTTTTATCATATACAGTGGTGGTGGTGGCAGCAACAACTTAGTGCTTAAAATTAACCTAATTCATTCTTAATACATCTTGAGATCGGCTTAGCTCCAGCCTGGGGAGCCCACTCCCAGCTCCAGTGGTCTTACTTATCCACACACTGGGAGCGCATAGCGCCCATTGCATAACAAAGAACTATCATCACTGTATTAAGAGTCACATACAATTAAACAAGACAAAAACAGAAGGAAAAAAACAACTATTATGCTCCTGGGTCCCCCAGGACATACACTCACTCTGGATTCCAGTTCTGAAATAAATCTGAGGTCCATCGGAGACAAGATGAGCACATGATTTAGCTTGAGTACTATCTTGAAATACATAAGGATATGTCCTAGCAAGTGTCAGACTCCATCTCCCTGCTCCTTTTTCCAACCATCCTTTTAGGAGGTCCCATTATGCATTGCACTTCATCAAACAAAAAACTCATAAAGCTAAAAAAAAAAAAAAAAAGTGCTGAGCTGATGACCGTCCCACATTTACTTTTGGCCACAGAACTTCCAAGGCATGGCGAGACCTGGCGATGAGTGACCTGAATCAAAATGACCTTCCTGAGCTGGAGTCACAAAACTGTTTTTTCCCCTAGATGTGCCTACTGTAATGATGGAACAAAACCCTTTTATCTCTCCCCGAGAGACGGGAACCTCAGGATGAAATTCCTGCACGTTCCCCCAGGATCACAGCTAGCCCCATCAGTGCCCAAGGTAAGTCAAGAAAGTACAGCGTAGCAGTCTGAAACACAGTAAAAGAAAACAAAGAAAAGCCCTCAACCTCCCTGAAAACCTAAGAAAGATGAGCTCACTTCTCAGGAAGGAAACTCATTTTGCCTTCCTTTCTCGGGGCAAGGAGCAAAGCTTTGCCCACAAGGAGAACTTCCATTGTAGGTCAAGAACTACCACCACACAGCTGATCTCCAAGAAGCCAGATGTTACACCCCACTGACCAGGACCAGAATCTACTTGATCCATCCTCCAGGAAGGATTATTTCTGAAATTAAAAGTAAGTGGGGGGGGTTAGCTGATGAGAATTGCAGCAGGTAGATTAAGAGACATTCAACAGTTATTCCAAACGGAAGTGAAAGTGTCCTGCTGTTCCCTGAAGAATACTGCAAGTGCAAGGTCTAGAAAGCATTTTGTAGGCAGAGGGTGCTTTGCCCCATGGACAGACAGGATGTCAGCTGAATATTACAGGTAGGGGGTGCATGCATAAAGCAGACATTTCAGAATAATGCCAAAGAACTGTCTTTCCTAGCAAACCAATTACAAGTGGCAATCTTTTCCAGGAGAGGTGAGGACTGCCGCTACAGTAACTCCAAAGTCAGAGCTAAAGCAGAAAGGGGAGATGTTGCCCTCCTGTGGTGATCTCCTGAATACGCTCCAGGGAATGACCACACTGGTTCCTCACCTTCAACACTTTCCGCCTGTGTCAAATCTGAGGCTGAGCACCTAAAGCTTTCGAGAATATATCTAATATTTCAGCGGTGCCATTTATTTTTCCTCCAGTTCTGTCTGCTCAGCTCACAGACGAGTACTGTTAATGTCTCAGGGGAAGAGTTAAAGCCAAGCACTGCTCACCTGCACCCCCCACAGCAAAAGTTTAAAGGTAGATCACTGCAGCCAGCCCCTCTTGATTTGTTCCCTACCTTTCCAGTTCATGTCTTAGTCTGTTGGATCTGGGGAACTCAAAAACCTGCACCAAGTCCAAAATCCAGTCTGCCCAGATAGATTTATCCAACATCAGCTTTCAACAGAGTTTAAATCGGAGGCTGGATCCAGAAAGCCTGAGGAGCTATTGCAGTTCCTGGCCGGGTATTGTCTACATAGAAGGGATAATCTTGCCCTGGCATTAGCACTTTGCCCTGAGGGAACCGATGACTATTGCCAAGTCACAAATTGAATGAAAAACCTGCAGCGCTCCGGACAGACAACAATGGACAGTGGGACAGACACCAAAAGGTCAGTTGGAATGGGAAAATTGTTATAAGAATTCTTCTTCTTTTTTAGAGTCGTGCATAATCAGTTTTTTTTTTCTTTTCCCTTTTTGTTTGGCCACATGCTACCAGTAGGGTTCTCTGCACAAGTGAAAAGAAACAAGGTAGTGTTAGAATATCTAGAAAACGTGATGGCGTTGGGAAGGTAGGGGATGTTAAGCCACAGGATTACATACAAGAGAAACTGTCAAGAATCACAAAGAGAAAATGAGAGGTAACACTTTATCTATCAGAAGGCGAGTTAGGGAGAACAGATGAGAACATTACATGGACTCAGTACTTCAGCTGGCCCGTGCGTCTTCGAGCCAGTTTTGACCTGCACAAGAAAAAAGTAAAAAAGCATTTGTTGAATTCTGGAAGTTTATTTTTCTTCCCTCCCCAGACCTTCTCCATCTTTTTTACTATCCTTTCATATAGTCCTTGCTTACTTCACACATTTAGAAAGTAAAACATATCAAGAGCTAGAACCTGAAAGACATCTCATTCTTCTGCTGTGCTCCTTTAGAAAGATGAGTGGTTCTTTTAAGGACTGCTCTGTTAAGAAATTTGACACTTTACAGTAAATACCTTAGTTTCTAATTCTTTATTTTTACTGAAATTAAAAGCTAAGGTGAGACCTCTCCAGCAAGCAGGGGATGTCAGTGACTTGTATTAAAAGGGAAGGCTTCTGGAGAAGGTCAAAAAAAAGGAAGGAAACAAGATTTTCTGCTTTAGCCCACAATAAAGAGAATGACGAAGCAGTCCAGAACCACCTGCATATAGGTATTAAGAAATTTTATAAATTGGTAAAATAGGAAAATTACAAGGAGCTTGAAAGACATTTTGTGGCTTCCAAATGTTTGATTGCATGATGCATACCAAATATGTCCAAACTGTATACAAATGTTAAGAATGTCACAAGCCAAAGCAACAGCCACTGCATTTCTTGAAATACAGCACTTTTTTTTTTTTTCTTTTTCTCTGTTGCTCACCCCCCTGGCTCTCCTTCAGGCAAACCATTTTGTCAAAATTCTTCATAACAAGATTAAATTCTGCGACAAGCTATCTGCTTACTTTATGACTTTCTCACTACCTTTATGCTCTGCAGCCTATGTCTGCTCAGGAACTGCCTCTTACCTTATCGTGCCAGCAAGAAGTGGGTTGAAGGCGTATAACCAGTCATTCATGTCTTTGTCGTTGATGGCCTGGAGCAGGACCCCACGATGCTTTGTGCACACGCCAAAGGTGTTGGGTGTCTGTAATATTGAGGAGAATTTAAAATAACTAAGTCTACAGTCATAGAAGTTGATGCATAATCCCTCCCTCAGGAAGAATGTGCTACGTCCAATCCCTAAAAACATCTAAAGGTCTTTCCATTAAGTTTCACTGGTCATTTCCAGAATGTTACTAGTCAGACAAATGGAACATCACCTCCACAATACAATTTTAATTCAAGCAAGAGTGTGGACTTCAAGGGCAGCTAAGATGGACAAGTAAAGTAAGTTTGATTCTTTGCAGAATGCTTGCATGTGTTTTTTTAAAAAAACAAAACAATAAACAGGGTCATTTTAGCAATACTTGCTCACTAAAAGAAAACAATCAAGTACGGCAGTTAGTTTCAGTCTCCTGCAGAGCTACATCCAAATCATAAGAAATCCTGAACAAATTGGGCACACATTGTGGGCAGAGTCACCAGATGCCAGACAAATCTCCAAACACCTCCATGTCCCTGAGACCAGAGATGACACAGGATGTTATGGATGCACCACTACCTGTAATGCTCCTGCTCTGCCGATAAACAATTGCTCTGAGACTCACCTTTACCATTGCCTGCTGATCCTCACTGTATTCCACCTGAGCCGTGGATAAGTTTATGATCCCTCTTTCCACAGGATCTTTGTCACTGTTGTAAATAAAAACATAGGGACGGCGGACCACCACAAAGTGCTTGGCCCAAGAGCTCGAGAGTGGTTCCTTGAAGTGGAGGTATCCTTTCTTTGAGACCACAGAACTGGAAAAACAAACAAGAAAACTCACAGATAAATATCAATACATTTACCCCTAAAAAAAAGCAGCTACTGAGTGCTCCTATTAACTACAAAGCACTGTACAGAACTTGGTCCTTAATATGTTTTGTCTGCAACAACATCAGCAAGCTGAATTTTGTCTTCAATAACTATGTAAAAGTCTCACAGGAAAAATGAACCAAAGAGATCTCTACTTTGGTGACTTTTAGCCATGGTCTTAATAGTAAAAACCATTACTTATAACTAACTAGAAATCTTGTTCATTAAGTAGATGCAGGGAATGAATGCTGCAGAGATCAAATACTAACACAACTCTCACCAGTCCAGCTTCCAGCCTACATCACTGACCACTGTGTAGCCCTGCTATCAACTGTTTAATTTACCTTCCTCAAATGGGGAAAGGAAACTAGAACTCTGAGAAACCCTTGTGACAGCACTCAAGAAGCCATAATGACACTACAGTAGAAACATACCCTGGTCTGATTTCCTCAATATCAGGAACAAGATTTAAGAATTCATTCTTTCCAGCTCTGGCAAGATAGGAACTTTCTACTGCAGGAATTATCTGGAACTGTTCCATCTCATGACAGGGACTGGAGGCACGAGAATTTGCTTCTGGAGTCCTTTAAAAAAAAATGGGGAGAAAAATAAATCAGAACAAAAGAATCAAATGTGGCAGTTGAATTTAAAGTGCACCTACCATCTAGACTGTTTTATAAGTTTCATCCTCCAGTACAAGTTTTTGTATAATATTGGGAGTCATTTGTAAAATAGTAAATATCATTTCCCTCAAAATCTTTGAATAAAATTGGAGGCTCTGATGTAAGAAGATAAACGGTAACTGCCAGTTAGTTGTTTCCCACTACTTCTCTCATTTTTCTTGCCAAATACAGTCAAAACACAGAAACATTTCTTACTATGGTTTGATGTAGTACTTAGTACACCTCTCAAAGACATTAAACAGAGAAAGTACAAATTTCATCTTTCACTAAGTAGTTATTCCTAATTTCATCAAAAAATCTTCTATAGATACAGCTGATAAAAATAAAAATAAATGAAGAGATTATTTTCTGAAGTGGTTTATTCTGGGTTGTTGTTTGTAGATCTTTTAAAGAGACACCTGAAAAAAACAACTTAGGGACTCTTGCTTGCTAAAGAAGCGCTGGTCCTTAGAACAACAGACACAGGTTGTTCTTTCAGCACAAGGGATAAAAAATTGAAAAGTACAAAGCAAGGGGAAAATAATTGTGTGGAGTGACAGGAAAAGATAAAGAGAAGGTCTATATAAAGAAATTACTACTGAAAATAAAGAAAAAGGGTAAAAATTCAGAAAACATAGCACAGATAGCCTTAAATGCCCGATATGCACAAAATTATTTTTTCTATTCATATCCTAAACTTACTTCTGATCAACTGAATTGCATCTTGAATCCACCAGCGAAGGACAGGTAGATGAAGGTGTGAGGGTAGCACTGCTGAAGCTTGACACTGATGGGTCGCGCCCAATCGGAGAAATATCAGACAACTACAAGGACAAATACACACAAAATAGAGGGTTGTTTTTTTTTTTTTTTTGGTGTTCAGTCCTGGCTAGAATGTGGCATTCCACATGCAGAAGGCTCAGATAATAGAAAAGGATTTTTATCAGTCATTTCCCTACTCAGTTGTACAATTTTTGCATACAACCATAATAAACCCATCTGAGGGTGAAAATACAATGGCACTTCTGTACACACAGCTTGTTATTAAATGCCCTACACTCCTGATTATTCACACCTTGACTTCCTCAATAGAATATCAGATTATCTGGTTTGCCATTTAGTGTTACCTGCATCTACTGTCAATATTTTTAAGAGCTGATTTATCCTATTGCATAGGAAAAATGAATAATGTAATATGAGAACCTCCAGTCTGCTGTTAAACTAGAAGCTACACCATTGTCCAAGTTCATACCATTTCCAATTCCTTCAATAGTCTTTGGAACCTGATGCTGAATAGCCAAATGCTTCCAACAGACTGTAATTAAAGATAATTAATACAAAGTGTTTTGTCTCTTCATACTATCAACAGATTCCATAAACTACAAATACACTGCTGTTGTACTCCAAATACAATGTATTGTATCAGATAAACTCTTTACCTTACAATCACTGATGCTGTTGTACACCTGGTTAAATTCCCGATTGAAAGTGTGAGTAAGAAGCTGCAGACACTGAGAGGAAAACAAGAAACAAAGAAGAGGATTTTACTTTAAGATTTTTAGGGAAATTACAACACAAGGCAATTAGCCAAACATACTTGGCAGCTCATGAAAGAACATGCAAATTCTAAACTGGTGTGAAAAAAACAGAAGAGGGGAATGACCACTTCCCTTGATTAAATGTAAAAGTTTCATTTACAGAACAACAGAGGAATTGGGACAAGATACAGCCATAACCGCGCAGACATGGTCACCTGCACTGACTGGTGAGAATGGCTGATTTTGCTGTAGAGCTTATTAAAGTGAAATTCATGCAACATTGGGTATTTACCACTTTACGTGACAAGCTCATCATTAACCCATCCTCAGTTGGTAACTCAGTTTAGAAACAAGCTGCTTGTCTTATATTATACCTTGGTGGCCAGCTCTTTCTCCCGATCCACCAGGCTCTCAATATCTGTGGAGTCATAGCCACTGCTCTCACTGGGCGTCACAGCACTCTCAAATGTTGTGGTGGAAATCTGGGAGGAAATGCTAGTGGAGGTGCTGAGGGTTCCACTGCTCAGACTGGGAGACAACGAGTCACTCAGAGACTTGGGGATGCTGTCACCAAGCTTCTCACGAAGCAGAAGGAAGTGCCGTGTTTTTTCCACCTAGTAAGGAAAGAAAGTAATATCATCTGCTCCAGGGCGTTCCCTAGTTGACAAGCACTTCATTCTTACGCATTTTCATAAGATTCATACAAGTAAACACTTGGTCCCAAGAAAAAAGTCTCCAAAAAAATCTCCTATAGCACTAGCAGTTAAATCTGCTTTTGTTGAACACACAAAAATCTACTTTTGTTGAGATTTCAAGGTGAAAATTCTATTCAGCAGCGAGCCACATCCTACCCTCTCTGTTGGAGAATTTATTTAAATCTCAGCTCCCATTTGGGAACCTGTTCGGCTCAGAAGGTCAGACAGTAGCCACACTAAACGCAACCTCAAATGCACAGCTGGCTTCTTGCTTTCACTTCCTGTAGCTATTTACCTCATGCAGTAGTTCCAGTTTCTCCAATTCCCACTGATGCTCTAGAATGAGACTGTCACCGCGGGGCCTCCAACCTGCCAGGTTCTCTTCTCCACGCACATATGCCACAGATGTATCTAGGACTTTCCTCCTCCTCCTCTGCATTCCTGAGCAGTCAAAAATAACAATGTAAATGTTAAAAATAGCCAGAAGAGAAACCAAGAAACACTTATCAATTAGCAATCTGCAAAGAAGCAACACTTCTGTTTGTCTGGAAATACACAAGGCAATAAATTCTTTAACAGCAATCACACATCCTAAAGAGGTTTCATTTAGTTCAGCTTGGATTCATTTGCATATTTTCTATTCTCTGCCATAGAACACAAATTCCTGTCCAGTCTAATTCAATATAAGACCTTTGATTCCTAGGTACTAGAGGAAAATATACTGATTCAATTTGAACTACATTCCTTCCAAGTTATCAAGCTAGCCTCAAATATCAGCAATATCTAAAATGTGGTCTTCAAAAGACAACACAAAAATTCTATCATTGCAAAACCAAGTCCCAGCTGTCTTAGTTACAATGAGCAATGTATTATGCCCCATAATCTACGACCCAAGAACATGCTAAGTTTCATACTACTGGTGATCTCAGGAAAATGTAAAGTTTTCTGTGAATCCTTGGTTCGTCAATGAAAAGCACAGACACAGGTCAAAAGTAAAAGCCTGCATAAGTTTCTATTTTTAAATGGAGTAGCAATGTTTCATTGCTCCTACAAAATGTAGAAACAGCTTCCCATCAAGACAGAAGTATTTAGTCCATCCTATGAAATTTTCAGCATCTTTAATGCATGCACACCTGGTGACTGCTTACCTGGACTTCCTGTGTCTGCCATTTTGCATAAACTTAGCTCATAGATCCCAGTTACTCGATTGCTGCTCACAAGAAGCCAGAGGGGAAAAAATAAAAGGAAAGAAGTTATCTTCACAGCTAAAGTACATTAGCTTTAGTTTTGTGGTTCCCACATTAGAAGTGCATCTGAATTCTAATCTTGACATGAAATAGCCACACACTGCAAGATCTCTAAAAACGGCATTTCCCTCAAGGTGTTTTTTTCTCCATTAAAGCTGCCGCTGCAGCAGCAGTTTTCAGCTTGGCATCAGGGTGAACTACATGCAGGGTTGAAAAATGGGTCTCTAGTCTTGGCTGTTCAGACGTAAGACCAAAAAAGGGGTCATTAAAGAGATAAACCACGAGTTTCACTGACATACAAGCAAGACAAAACGTTCAAAACCAGACTGGAGATCTATAACTAGGTGAACTTTCAAGGAAGAAAAAAAAAACTAATCTACGTTCTCCCCATGCCCTCCCCAAGTCAAACATCGGATACCAAAACTGCCAACTGAACTTACGAATCTGGAGATTTGGAGTAGCCACTGCCAAAAAGATTGCGCAGTGATCGCGGCGGGGAGATCTTGGCATCTCGTGAGTAAAAGACCATGCAAACATCCTTTGTTATAACAGCTGGTTGAATGCAGTGATCAAGCTAAGAGAAAAAACAGTAAAGGATGACTGCCTGAAGACATTTATGCCAAGTTATTTACCTCCTCTCTTTTAGTGGGACAGCTTTTTGAAATCTGTTCTTGTTTGGGTCTTTGGTGGGCTTTTTGGTGCGTGTTTGTAAAGACAATTGTTAAATGCATTCTGTGAGTAAAATAATGGCACCACACAGAACAACGGTGTATCGCACACAAAGCCAAGAGCTAAGCCAGTGTCTGCAACACTGGTAGGACTTATCACAATGTTCACCAATTTCAATGGATTTTCAGATAGATAAAATGAGGCACAGAAAGGTAAGATCATTTTTTTTCACTTCAAATTTGTTGTGAGGCAGTAACGCCTTGACTTCAGGGTGCTAATTGAGAATAAATTGTTCCACCCTGTTCTCAGAAAATTAATAGACTTTCACTGGCTTCAGGATTCGAAAAATCACTTAGTCCAGCAGGTGTCCATCTCGGGTACACAAAGTCTGCTGTCTCCAGTAGTTCTGTTTGAGTCACAAGCACAAAAAACAACACAGGATTCTAACCTCCAGGTAAGCAGAAAGGGTCATATATATCTTCTCTCCATACGGCGTCACTCGATTGAGGAGAAGGGAATTATGCAAAGAGCTATCCCAAACTGCTTCAAACCGATAAAAGGTCCTGGAAAAAAAAATACAGCAAAAGCTCAACAGTTGGAGTTCCTCTGCAAGCCTCTCATCGGTCAGTGTAAAGCACATCTTCCTTGACATCACCCAGCATGATTGTAATTGACCACAGTGGCTCACACATCTAATTAGAGAGTTATCTCTTCTTTCCCAAGATTACTTACTTCTACTGCAAATAGTTTTGGCATAAGAAACCATTGTCTGTTTAAAAAAAAGACTCATATGAAAGAGAAAAGAAGGAACACGGAGGAGAACAAAAGCTATCACAACACCACAGGGAAATCAGCACTAATAGACAGTGTTTCTAAAACAAACAGAGCTTCTCTCTAATGCTTTAGGTCTAATTCAGCCCAGATGAACCTTCTTTTTATTATACGCATTTCAAAAAAAATACATTCTACACCATATTCTAGGGCTGGCATTTAGCAACAGAAAAGATCCCTTTACTAGCTATTCATATAAAAACAATAGCTTCTGACAGCAGATCAGAATGACTGATAGGTACGGGTAAGTCCTGTATTCAAGTAAGAAAGATTTCTTTCTACTTCCCTACTAGCTTCAAGTGAAAACTTGCAGACCTAACACAAACTTTTGTAAGAAATTTCTTCAATTTGGTATATGGAGAGAAAGCAGCTAAAGCCTCCCCCAGTTCAGTTCTACCTCAGCAATCAGGCATGTCCATTTGTTCAAATAAAAAGTGAGAGGGAACATCACACAAAGCACATCTAAAGCATCATGTCTATAGTCAGAATTATACTATCTCCTCTCTAACAGGCACTTCGGGAAACAAACGCTCTCCTCTCTCACAAGTAGAGACAATTTCACCTACGTTCCTTTGGAAGAGAGTCCTATGCCCTTATCATTCTGGGATACAGCACGCTTTTCAGGTGTTTACACTAGTAGAGAAAAGGAGGCACTAATTCTTCATCACCTCCATATGATTTCCCTCCCAAACTCCCTTGCCATTCAGGTTTTCCATCCCATTTTGAATATAAATGAAACAGTACTCCAAGTAAGGAAGTGCTTCAGGTATATTTAAAAACAAAACAAGTTACTATGCTCTCTAAAGAGCTTCTGTGCTAATACTCAAGGCCAGCTCAGTACAATAGAAAATGAAACCCAAGACAAATGACAAAAAGCAGTGCGGGGATGGAATGACCTAAAAGCACACCCATCAGAAACGAGTTCTGATCTCAACGAGTTCCCAACATCCTATTTTCCTAACACCGGTTACACTGCTTCAAGCTAATAAACACACTGAGACACCATGAACCGTGCAGTCTAGTAATATAATTTGAGAATATTACTAAATACTGCTTGCAGTATGTGTTTTGGTGTTTGAAGTAATATCTAAATTGCTTCTATTAAAAATGCTCCAGAGAAACACATTCCACAGGCTAAGTAATAGGAAACTTGAAAAGCCCTATAATGTAATAATCCCCACTTGAGTCAGATTAGACAAACAACACAGGTTGTCTTCTAACCCTTTGCAAATCTGTGTGGAGTGCTCATGATTTTAGCTTTCATCATAGCTTAATTCTGAAAGTAATTTTTAAAAACCTTTTAGCAGGCTCCAGATCTACATTCCGGGTGGAAGAAAAGCCTGGTTCCCCAGAGATGGCAAAGCCAGGGTGTACCCAGCCCCTGAGCCAGCTCTGCACTTTGTGCTGAACGCGGCTTCTCATGAAGAGAGAACACGTGCGTAAACGTTCAACAGTGAGAACAAAAGGCTCCTCTAGCAAAATGGTGCTTTTTGGATCAACACCAAGTTGAAGGCAAACACAGCTTGGAGACGGTTCCTCTACTGGAGTTTGTCTAGCCAGGAAGTTAAATATACACAGGCCTGCCTGTCCAAACCAGAACTTGCTAGAATAGCTAGAGAGGGAGACAAAAAAGCAGCAGTGAACAAACTTCTTTCAGTATAGCAAATAACGCAAGGAGGAAAATGGAGTACCAAACAAAGGACGGAACAGGAGAAACAGGTTAAAGGCACGCATGTACAGTTAGAACTGATTTTTAAATGGTTTTTAGTGTTAGTGAAAAATGGTTAATTGAAAGCACTGAAAACTTAAGTCTTTTTCAAACAGGCAGAACAGAGAAAGCAGAGAGCAAATTGTCCCAGGCTGTGCAGCCAGCATGCTTGGCTGTGATCCATAGGAAAACCTGGAAGGTGAAAGAGGAATCCAGTCTGAGCAGCTACTAAAAGCCTTGCTTCCCTGCCAACTGGTAAACTGAGTACAGCAACCACACGGTTAAACTTCCGATGCAAATCCAGCCCAAGAAGGGAAGCTGAATGCCAGTCACATGGCAGCCACAGCTTTTTGTTCGGTGCAATTGCAAGCCGGAATTTCAAGTAACTTAATCATTCAGTCCTTGCCTTGGTACTTCCACCACGGCAAATATTACAGAGTCAGAGACTGCAAGAAATTCCAAATCTAGTTCTGATACAAAACAAAGGGAGAAAATAGCAAGGACTATGAATAGGAACTACACTCGGATGGCACATTCTGAGGATCAAAAAGACTGAGTGAGGGAAGCTATCTGTTGTACGTGAAGGAAAATTTATTCTCACGTGTTCCCTGCTGAATTTTACCTGACAAGGCAGGAGATTTACTACTTCTAGAAGAGCTAAGAGGCGTGCTAACAAAATTCAGTAAAAACTACAAGAGAAATGGCAGCAACAGAAGCAGGACATAAAGCATTCTGTTTTCAAGAATCTTTATGCGCAGAGGAAGCAAACAGAAAATACCTAGGCATATCCTTATCAAGAAAGAGCCTGTAAAAACATAGAAAGAGCTTCAGTTAGTGCAGCCAAAAGCAGAACAAAGAAGCAACAGCTGAGAGAAACAGAACAAACAAAGAAAAACACCACCACAACCACAAAACAAGTCTGCAGACAATAGGCAAACATAAGACATCCCTGATCAGAGCCTCAGTCCCACTCCACACACCCATCCCTCAACTTAAACCTTGGCATTTTGGTAAGAGACTGTCAACGGCTTCGCTTTGCTCACCCTCATCCTCCGTGCAGGCAGCCCTCCCAGCAGAAAACTACAGAGCTGCAGGAATTTATTAAAATTGCTGGCGTACAGAAGGTATAGGACTTCCCAGCTACCTAACAGCATCAGACTGGAAACCAGCAACAGTCCCCTTAAGCTCCAGTGCTACCGAACCATTAGTTCAAAACCACCAGAAGTAAAACATTCACACTGTGTGGGAGGCAAGGAATAGCTGCTGAAAATACCATCACCATGTGTGTTTCCAGACACTAGGTGGCAGGAAGACATTCAGTTAGTAGGAGCAGCATCCTGAATCCTCCTCTAATATTGCAGTGATATTTCAAAGCCCAAGCCTCTAAAGAAGGAAGTTAGAAGCCATTTCAGTGCCGAGAAGGACACTGCCTCTAGAAATCAGCAGTTAGAGACCCAAAACAACCCTGCTCCCCTCCGGGAACACGCGGAGTTCAATTTCAGTGATATTCCTGCTTTGCACCAGCTAAACAGAGCCACGAAGTGGTCAAGTGACTTGGCTGATGTCAGAGCAGGGGGAGGCTCTGCTGGCGATGCAGAACTCTGCCTCGCTGCCCTTTGTTGCAGACACTGAAGCAAAACAATGCAGTCTGACTGATCTTCGCAGCAATGCACCCTAATGAGGAGACACATGCAGACAGAAACCTCTCGGAAAGGGGCCCTGCTGTTGCCCAAGCGATTGCAGTTACACGGAGGAGACACCTCCTTATCAGAACTAGTGTCAATTTGTGATATATCTATATAAATCCACAAATTATGACATTTAATTTACAAAGTGTGCTGTTGCTTAAACTGTCACATGCTTGTTACAGAAATAATACAGGTATGTATACATCCATAAATATATCCCTGTGATATGGCCCTTCTACTTCAATGCTTTATTCTCAAAACAAACCTTGATGTCACTTTAAAATTTCTGGCTTCAATTCTCAGTCTTCCTCAAACCATTCCCTTCCTTCCCCCTTACAAATAGGAAGTCATCCAAATACATCATAAAAAAAATCTTCCATGCAGTTCAGTGGACTTGAGCTTTATGAAGAAGCTATGGTACCACTCATTCTGTGTGCCCTGTGTCCACAGAATTCTACATTTGATTATTAGCAACACTGCTAGCTTTCCAAACACCCTGCCAACACCTTGCTCTGCTTAAAAGAGTAGCCATTTTATTCACTTACCTACTGGAGCTGTGAGATGACTTCAGGTATTTTGCAGAGATAATATTCAGAGACAGAATAGCATCCACAGCAGCTTCATCTACCTCTGCTTTGTTTCTTATACGTCCTGATAGGGGGAGGAGGAAGAAAATCAAAATCTTGAAATATGGAAATTATTTTCCAAATATTATTTCACACTACATGATTAAACAAGCAGCTGTAAGTTGAAATGGCAAAACTTAAGTTTTTGCTCTAGATAATTTTCAAAATCTAACTCCTCCCACATCCAACACTCATGAAAACAGCAGAATAAGATGTAAAGAGATTTTTATTCTTCATAAAGCAACTCACCAACAACCAGCTCTCGTACATCTTTCCAGTGCAACTCGTTGCCCTTCTCATGGATGATGGTGACTGTGATTCTACGCTGGATTCCCTGGTAAAGTTCAAAACCAAAAATTCATACCGGAGAAGCATTTCCACCCCACACACACTATCACCATCTATTTTGCACTTATACAATAAATACAGGGCAAATAAGTCATTTAAGTTATCCTGTAACCGTGAACAAAAACCTTTGTGTGTCTGGGCCCTAAAATTAACCTACCAGAGGAACAGTATGTTCTCATATGTAACAAATTACACTTCTTGCCTCTACTCCACAAAGACAAAGAAAGGCTTTTCACCTTAAATAGCCCTGAAATCATTGGCACGATACATACAGTCCCTGGGGTATAGCAGACTCAACCACAAAAACATTAAGCAGATATTCAGATAACGTATGCTTAAGCACTTCTAAGCATATACAACAAAATAAAGTATATATAGCAAAAGAATTATATGTACTGAAGAAACATAAGATAAGTTACTACAAACCAGCAACTTTTCATGCAGATATACTCCCTCTTTTTCACATACATCTGTATGTATAGTCAAAATACAAAAAAAACCTCTGCAACAGCTAGGAGGGAGGTAGAGTAGTAGAACAGAAATAAATGCCTCATCTGAGCAAGAAAAAATCCCCAGCTGTTGGTCTCAGTAGTTTCCACTCTTCCAAGCAAGGATGTCAATTACCCAGAAAAAAAGTGCTTCATGCACAACTGCTTCAAAAGAAGTTGAAAGATGTTTGCCTATATTGTGGATTTACATTAGTAATGGGATTACAGAGGATAGAATTACTCTGGACTGGAAGTAACTGATGAGGACACTGGTAAATCCAGAAGTAACACCTGTTCCTTTTTTTGTTGGTGGTTTGTTTGGTTTATTAAGGAAATAATTGGAATATGACCATTATTCCCAAGGTACAAGAGTTGTTCCTATCCTCGTAAGTAAAAGAGGAAATGCATGTCACCAGCGAAGTCCCTGAAAAGGAACTGGAAATTGGAGAGTAGAGAAAAACCATAAACAGTATTTAACCAGGATTACCTTCAGAATATAGCTAAAGACAAATGATTATTAAGGATTACTACAGTAGCATTTTTGATTAACTACAAAGACTTAAAATGCACAGAGACAGTCATTGTAGAGAACCATCTTATAGCCAGCCACACGTAGAGAGAAAGAACCAAGTTGAAATAAATTTAAGTCCACATGCTCCTTCAGTGATCCTGGTACAGAAGTTAAGAGAAAACGTGGGCACAAATTTGGTCTCAAGGGTTCCTGCTTTTCAAAAGGTTTTCAACTTTCATGATTGAGACACACTGATAAGCAGAGGAAACAGCAATATACTAGGGGCCAAACATATTCTCCACGTAGCTCAAAGCTAACAGACTAAGTACAGACTGAAAGATGACTGACCCTACAGCTATCATTAGACAGCTGTGTGGGAAAGGACAAGACATGAGATGCAAAATCCCATCATTAGCACCCTAAACCCCGCAGAGATGAAACTTGCTGTTCTACAGCCTTCATTAGTACCTGGTGAAGCAGGAAAGTCCCCTGACAAGGCAGGCCTCCAGTGTGGTCCACAATAGCAGGAATATACCTGTGTGAGAGACAGAAATCAGCAGGCAGGAAAGATACACTAGCAAAGCAACATGATTCTATTGTGCTGCCAATGTTTACCTCTCCATACAGTATCTGAAGAAAGAAGGGTGTTTCAACCTGCTCTCAGAATGGAGTCTTTATTGGACCACAGTATCAAGTTAACTACAGAAGCCTCACATACCAATCACAGAATCATCTAGGTTGGAAAAGACCTTCAAGATCATCAAGTCCAACCATCAACTTGACCTGCTGAGTCCCATGTCCCTTAATGCCATGTCCATGTGTCTCAAATACCTCCAGGGATGAGGACTCCGCCACTTCCCTGGTCAGCCCATTTTAGTGCTTAACCACCCAGCCTCTCTGTATGAAGAAATTCTCCACAATGTCTAACCTAAACTTCTCTTGTGCAATTTGAGATTGTTTCCTCACATCCAATCTCCTGGAAAACTCTGTGGAACTCAGTTGTCAATATAATCCTTAAAGACCTTTCATGGGAAGAACTTCTGCATAGCAGAGGTAAATATAAAATAGGGTCTGCTAGACAATTTCTGCAGTATAGACTCTAATGACGCAAAGAATTTAAACTCATGGCCTAAACATAGAATAAATGCTCCCAACACCTGTTCAGCTGGCGTGCGTGGCCTTTGGAAATGGAGAGGTTACTTCAAGTGCTAAAAGAACGGCATTCTGTCTCTTCAGTCCTTTCCCAGGGAGATGACAAATGCCAGCAGAATTTATATCCCCTCATTACAAACTAGTAAGAGACCAGGCTGACATAAGCCAGGCTACCTTCAGATGATTGCTGAACGTCAACCTTGTCTGAACAGAACAAAGGGTAATTGAACCATAAACCACTGTTCTTAAAACATGATCATCTTAGAATGATGAATATTGGACTTACTCCCCCGTTGGCTCCAATTCGCTGATCTCAAACCAGACAAGAAGGTCGTATTTGCTCACACTCTGGCCCAAGCTGGGTTTGCTCATAGTATTTAGCTTTGTAGCTGGCACTTAAAGAAAGAAAAAAGAATGGTTTATCAAGACTGAATGAAGTAAAGATACCCTAGGGCTCACAGAAACATCATTTCATTGATTCCACGTATTCTATGTGCATGTGCAGATCACATCTTGTTCCCTGAAAATAATGTTGCTCACATAATATTCCTCAAAGTATTGGCATCAAATACGGTTATTTAGATTTAAATAAGAAATAAATGTACTTGAAAAAAAAAAAAAAAAAAAGAACTTGTAAAAATAAGAAAAAAAGTCTCTAGATCCATACAGAAACAGTCTCCTCAGATGTTCACCAGCTACTTTATGGTTTAGCAGTTTGAGATTTGAATTGCTTAGATCAGTTGACTTGTAACATTTTTTCACCCAGAAGATACATTTTCCATTCCCCAAATAAGAAAAATTAAAAACTTGAAAATTTGGTCTTCACTTTTTCGAGCTGCAAAATGCTAGTTTCCTGTACCAGCTTAGGTAAGAAAACATGCACAGGAAGAGGCTGAATAAGACTTATTCCAGATCTGTAATCCCGTCCAAGTATGTTTCTGGGCTCCTTATGTTTTGGTATTAGTGATTTTTAATGGCCAGATCCCCTCAAATTCCTTTCATAATAATGTAGGATAAACCATGTGGAAAAACTGCCACTAACAGGATAACTGAAATTCTAGAAATAACCTGATATTCCTTCATGCATACCTTCATCACACCTTTTACTTGCCATTACAAGATTTCTGCTCTTTCTTTGCTCATTTATTTTTGTAAATGGGAATATTTTAAGAGCTTGGTTCCTGTGTACTGACATATTTTTGTACATCTGCAATTGATTCTCTGTTTTTTTCTCCTCTCACATCCTGCCTGCATTGCCATTACTGAGCCAAATGATTATTCTCCCTTCTACCCTCTCTAGCCCCATTCTTCCCTTGCTCAGGTGTTTTTTAGGTTCTGCTACCTTCAGGTCTCTGTACACCCCTTAATGGGAAATTAAGTCATGGTGGAAGCTGCACTGGAAGAACTTCACAGTCCCCATTTAAAGGAAGATCCATACAGATGTGTTTGCATAATCACTTTTGAAAAATAAAATGTGAATTCTATTTCTTTTCAGGGTAAAAGAAAAGCCACCTTGGAGGAACAGACTTTACAAGAATTAGTCATGTACAACTCTCCAGCTCCATCAGGCTAGGTCGCAAGCTTCAGCCTCATCATTTACTCTTCCCATTGATTACCCTGGGTAATCACTCTTACACCCATTGTAATACCAAAACAACACTTGCAGCTGCACATGAACTCATGACAGCTGGACTGAGTACTGTTGAGAATAGGAAAAATCAAAACACGTCACTCAAGTTAAGTTCACTGCTACACAGAGAAACTCAAAAGCACCAGAAGAGGGGAAAAAAAAAAAAAAAAAAAAGAGACTTTTAATTAAACTTGAAAGCTGGTTCTGGATGTTCTCATAGACTTGCTCTGGCAAAACCAGCATGGGTTTGTTTTCCTTTTTTCACCCCCACCCTCAAAAACAGAATGTAAATGTAAACAATGAACAGCACTGCATGTGTCAAGTTAATGACAAAGATGAGCAAAAGGAAAGAGCAAAGCAAAATGTCTCCTCTACACCTAGCTGTTTTTTCATATGTAGCATCTCCCAGTATCTCAGAACTATTTACAGAAGAAAAGAGGTCCAGGAAGCTTTGGGAAGCAGATCCATGGCCAGAGAAAAATCTGTGATACTTGCACATTGGAGTTTGACTACATTGTTTTCTCTAGAATAGCTATAAACAAAAACATGGTGTCACCTTTCTGTGACTGCAGCCACAGCAGTTCTAGTCCCAAGACTACTACCAGATAAAAATAAGGAAAAAGGAACCTTGAAACATTGAAGCATGCTTCAAAACTACTTCTACATCTACCACAGATCAAATTTGGCTACTAACCATCTCGTTTAGGAGCCCGCTCGCTCTGACAGTTGGGAACAGGCAGAAAGAGAAAAGGTGGCAGCTGGTCAGCCCCATCTTGGAAAGCAGCCACAGCAGAAGATGCAAGCACGTTGGCATGCTCAGATAGTGTGTTCAGCACATGCACGTTTACATAGCCAGACATTAGATACCTAATCAGCTCAATTTTTCTTTCATGGTCTGCAAAGTGAATGAAACACACAGAAAAAGGGATGGTAGAGATGGCAGGTGAGGAAAAAAAAGAGGAGGAGGATATAAAAGGTGAAACGGGAGGAAAAAAATATAAAAGTTCAGCATGCATTGTTAAAATTAAGCAAAGAAAAACACGGATAATTTCAACAAGGCTGGCTCACTGAACAAGAATGTTACAGAGCAGAAGGATGAAGTGGTTAATGAATAAGCAAATTTCCAGTCAAGTGCTCAGTATGCACATGAAGAGTCATAGCCAGAACTCATGGAATATGGATAACACCTGAGGAAAAGAATTCTACCCTTTAATGAACCAAGAAGCACTTGCTGCAAGAGGAGGCTGAACACAAGGAAATAAAGACAGCCCAAGATGGTTCCAATGCCCTCTGCAATGTTCACTTCAGCTCATTTCTCGGTGTCCTGAATGGCTTCAGAATACACTGTGACCTTTGTTTTCCATGGCAAACAAATGTGATGTACACAATTAGAGACCTCTTCTCACCTGGCTTTGAGAGTGGCATCGGGGGAGGAAAGAATCTTCGGGAAGGTTGTGGAGGGCTACGGAGAAATGAAGAGAGTTATCTTTAAAAGAGGCAGCCAAGTAAAGACATCTACAAACACATACATACACACATGCCAGTACATGTCTCTAAAAAGACCCTTACAGTCCCATGAAGACAGGTAAATATCACCTGTCACCATAACAAGTGGACTAAGCACACTTCTCTAATAGAGATTTTTTTATATTCTAACTAAATTAATCCTAGTCGTCAATGAAAAATATTTATCTGCGCTTTCCAACTGCTCCACCCCCATCTTGCACTAAAAATTTCAGTGGGTAACAGGCATTTCCCAAAATATCTTCAGGAAAGAAAGCACGTCTCAGCTGACATTTCCTCTTAAAACCAAGACATGCTTCCTCTTTGCAGCTGCTGCTTTCAGTAGGATGGCTAACCAGAACACAATCCAAACAACAGCCTCTTCCCTTAATGTGTTGAAGAAGAGGACTAGGGGTCTTTTCCCCAGTTCAAAGGCTCAGCAACTTTGTCACCAGTACTTCTCAAACACGTAACACGTTCAGAGCCTTTTGTTTTCCCCTTAATCTTGCCTCTCTTTTGTAATCCCACCTTCATGCATCAGGCCACAGAACACTGCATCTTGCAGACTGTGAGGATTTATCTACCCAGAACTCACCGGATCACCGCTCAAGTCCTGTACAACACTCTACTGCCAGCGTTTACAGGGTGGATGCAGCTGTATTGACAAAGCAGCTTTCCATGTTTGAAATGGTAAAATAAGCCCATCGCTCATTAACAAAACGCTACACTGGGTAAATAGACCTCTGCCAGCACTCTTACACCAGTCAGGAAGCTCACTTGTGAAGGTGTGGCTGGACAATCTCAGGAGTATGAAAAAGAGGTGCCTGAACTGCAGAGCTAACCCGAGTATGATCACAGACAGCTTTTATGCCACAACAGTGTGCAATACCTATTGAGATCCTGTCCTTGAAGATGGAGAGGGTGCTGCTGATAGTGCCCAAAAACTTCAAATACGATAGGCTTTGTTTTGATGTACTCCACAAATGATTCTGTCACTTCCACAGCAATCTATTAGGCAAGTAAAAAAACGGAATGAAACAAGCAAGAGCAAAATCTTGAAGTGCCGATTTTGAATTTTAGGAGCCTACATTTTTCCTACTGTTTAGAGCAACTCGCAGTAAAAGCAATTGCATTCCATTTTGGTTTAAGCATGAATTCTACTCTTTATTAAAGGGAAAAATTAAATGGATTCTATCAAGTCTCTCAAGTAGCAGAAGAGGGAGCTACACATAACTAAAGGATTCCACAGCTCATAATGACAGGTTTACTCAGTTCGTTTCATATCATAAGCACTGCTATTCACATATATTTTATTTCCTGAACTCTAGACTGTTTTCACTGAACACCCTGGAATGGGAACAGGGAATTCAAAGGCAGGAAATAGATGTGAAACAGAAGAGTTAAATCTTCCACATAGAATCATCCTGTATGTTGTTCTCCATGGGGGATTACATCATCCATCTGATCACTCCTCCTATTGTCTATTCTTAGTAATTCCCCTTGCTCCCCTTTCCTACACATCTCTCATGTGGTTAACAGGAAGGATACACACAACTTCCCAGTGCTAAAACAATCACTTACTATTCAGCTGAAGTTTTACTTACATTCTGAACATGGTAAAACCCAAGGGGAGTCCCACGACCGTTGTTTTTGAGAGGTTCAGTTGAGAAAGCTTCATCGTGCCGATGTAAAAAGCTTTTTAAAAGAGACAAATGACAGTTTAGTGGAGACTGTTGTGCTGTGAACCTAATACCAAAAGTAAACCTATACATTTATTCTGCCAGAAGTTTACAGAGAGTTGCATGATGGCCTAAAGCTAGGCCTTCGGGACCAAAACTCCCGTTTTGGCTTTGACACCCAATTTTCATTCTCTTTCCTAAGAAACTAAGCCAAACAACACTTCACTTGAGAGCTATTGATACTGAACTTTATTCTTCAACACCATGCTAACACAGAGCAGGTACTGTTTGTACCAGGAGTTCTGATAAGTGACAGCATGTTTTTCTCTGCTGTACCACACTATCATTGATTCGAAAAGCTCTCCATCAGACCCTCCAGTAGCCATTATTATTTGCACCCTCTATTAAACCATACAATGCCTAATGCAAATAAATGAGAACAAATTCTTACTTGAACTGGCAGAAAATATCTGCATATTCGGGAAGGATGCCGCTGGCTTGTAGCACTGTCACACGGAAGGTAAACACGCTACCCAGTTTCAAGTGATTACCAATTTCTTCAGTGAATCCTTCCATGGTCATCTTTCCATCCAGTAAAGTGCCTGACTTCAGGTCTTAAAGAGAAATAAAACATCAGGTCATTTTTTTGTTTGTTTCTTAAAATATTCCTCAGGCAACCGTTTAGTCCCATCACACATTCTTATTCTTTGAGCTGAAATTATTTTTTGGTTATAAAACAAGCTCCAAGTAACTGGAAAAAAAAATTCTACATAAATCTTCAAATATGGAATTCCAGCATTTACCATCAGCAAAGAATTGTTAACAACCTCTCCAAATCATGTTCTTGAAGGGTACTCCAAACCCCTTTCTATCACAGATTGAAAGTGTCCTAGATTTCCCTTAAATTCTCCAAAATTACTGCATATTGCTTGCTTACCTAGCTCATTCATTCTGTTGATCTCCTCTGGAGGAGTGATAACCTCTGAATTCTGTCCCTGCCCTTCCACAATTCTTAATTCTTCCAATGACAGTCCAGATCTAGTCATCGCAACCGAAGAAAAATCACTCTGAAAAGTGAGGTGAAGTTGCATTTAACACTCTGCAGTTTCTTTGTTTTTTTTTCATGCCCTTCTTCCCCTGCATTACTTACTCTTTATTTAGAAGCCCAACTACCATGCTCAAAGAAACCTGATTAAATGTTAAGACTTCTTACCTTATCAAAATATTCATTGTCAAATGAAATTTTAGCTGTGCCAGACTGTCGAATACCAGATCCATAATCTGGAGCTTCTTCATCAGCTAAGAAAACATTAAAAAAAAAAGACCAGTCACCTGATTTGACTTAGTGCTGGAAAAAAAAACATGGCAGAATTCCACGCAGCATGTACTCTTGGGTGTGGGAAACCAAGACAAGCCATGAAGTTTCATCACGAATATACTTAACTTTACAGAGAATTTTGAATGCAAAACAACTTCAATACTCATTTTATTTATTTACTTCTCAATGTTACACTTGAAATGAATTAACTTAGATAATACAATGGCCCTCATGGAAATGTATGCTTACATTGATTTAAATTACCATCTAAAATTCTCTAGCCATAAAGTAAGCAGTCACACTAGCCAAGTTCCTCAAGTACATGATGCAAGTTTGAAAGGTGTTACGTGCATACAGTCTGCCTGTTTTAATCTCTACCTACCCCTTTCTGGAGAGTACCAGGAAGAAGGCCTAGTGAAACACCACCTGTATTTTTCCACAGTAAATGCATGCTTCCAGGATTTAGAATGACTTTTGAAACTTCACTTTGGCACAAAATAAAGGTGTGGCCCTTTTCCAAGGGATGTCCCCAGTTTAATTTCTAATAGCCATACCGTATTCCTTAATATTATCCATTTATTTGGATGACAACGCCAAAGAGACCAAACTAAACTAGAAATAAGACTGTTGTACACATTAAAATAGATTTTATTTCACTTGCTGTTTTAGTCCCTGCCAGACTGATTCTTACACATCTTCAGAGCCTGAGATTTCATTATATGTTCCCATGGAGAGTGAAACTTCCAGGGTTACCATACCTAAATAAAGAATGTTGGCAGATGGCCATTGCTGAAAGTGACGAGCTACAGGAAGTATCTGTGGTCTCACCAGCACTGATGAAACACTGCTGACTACCAAGAGTAAAATTCAGCTACCTGACTTCATATTGGAAAAGAAGTGAAAAGTTAGCAGTTGACTAGTGGACAGCTTTAGGCTCTGGCATGAACACAAGGCAGTTCAAAACTGGATGAAGCAGTTACCATTCCCATATATCTACCCTGCTCTTCTGAAATCTGATAGTTGTTGGTGATAATACGTTAAAGCAGCTTCTAAGTCTCCACACATTTTAGTGGGGCAATGAAGTGGAAAATTGCTGATTTCTGTTTATTCCATGCCAAAAACCGGACAGTTCCTGGACTGAAAATAGGAACTTCTCCACGTGCTATTCAGTCAGAGAATGACAGAGCACCCTTGTGCTCATCACTTAAATGAGAGGTTTGAGAAGAAGCAGCAGCTGGTACATTTTACATTCTGCAAGTCACCACAGCTATCAGGCTTGCATATACCCTTGTGCACTGTTCATACTGTGCACCAGACAGAACCTTTGCTTTATTTTTTGCTGTTTTCAAAAGCAGCATTGCATTAGTCACCAGGTATAAGCTTAAGTGGTTCCCACCGTCATGTTCAAAGCTTCTGGTCAGCATCATTATTCCAATATTTATCCACACTCGGTCCCCACGAGTACAACCAATGAAAAATTTCAAGGGCAACTTAATAATAAAGAACAAGTGTTCTTTGAAACACTGAAACTGTTGAGGTTTGAGCATAACAGAAAATAGTTGTTGTTTGTTTGTATGTTTTTTAAAGCTGCAGCTATACAAAGCGTACCAAAGAGCTGCAATGCAAGGCTGAGCACCTCACCTGCTATAGCTTGCACTGCTACTCGCAGAAATCCTCGCACTTCTCCCTTCTCGCTAACAACAGCTACTCGGTGAATAAGAGGCACTGGGTACAGCAGATTGCTCAGGTATACAAATGCTCTGGTAATAGGAAGGAAAGAAAACACAAACAGCATTAGGCTATCATCTGCAGAACCAGACTGCGGTATTTGGCTGGCTAATGGGACATTCAAATCTTCAGCCAGTCTACTTCACTCCATCTGCTAGACCTGCGCTGTGGTCTTGTATTCACATGGCCCACGCGGGGCTCTTCACCAGTGTCAAAGCTAAGTGAAGCGACAAAATGCTCTAAATCGTGGTAAACTGGAGACACAGGGCTTGTATTAGTGAGTTACAAAACGTATGAAGGAGACAATTTAAGGTGATGGCTTTATAAAATGTAATTTTAGATCTACTACAGTTGTAAACAGAGCTGTTAACAAGATGGTAGAAGTCTACTAAGGAACTACTGAATATAAAGAATTATTTCAGTTTTCTACCCCTAAGCATGGTTTAAAATGATAAAAGGGGATTGATATACTGTGTTTGCACGGCCTCAAGTATTTTACTGAACATATAAAACCACTCTTCAAAACAGTGATTTGGCTGTTCTCTCTTCCACTTTTGCTAACTCTGCACACAGACGAATCAAAATTTCCCAATAAATCATAAATCATCTAGGTTTCTTGAAGATTCACTGAGTGTACAGCTAGTGGAAGACAGTCCTCACAAATAAATACCTTTAGAAGTATTACATTTATTTCTCTAAAAAAGGAACAAAAAAAGACCCCAAGAGTACTCTCCAACACCCATTTAGAAATCACAGTTTACAATAATGAAAACAGCATTTAGGGCCAGCACTGGATGATCCTGCTGAACGTTAATTTTTAAAATTATGTATAATTACAAGCAGGGTCTATTTTGGAACAGTTAACAAGCTTTATTGCATATATTTTAATTATAAGCTAGACTAACAGTGTTCAATTATTTTAAGTTTCTGCAATGAATTGCAGTTCTTAAAATGCTACACTTCCGTATGATTATAGCTTCAGGAAAACCTGAAATGTTGAGAAGTCTAATGAGTCTGGTAAAAGATGCTTCTCAACAAGGGGAAGAAAGGAAGCCTTCATTTAAGGGAGCTGTTTCAGAGTCCAGAAGAACGCTGAGATGGACAGAAGTTTAACCAATAGCTTTACCAGTCATTAAAGTAAAAGTAATTATGTAGGAAATTATTACGAATGTATGCATATTGAATTACACTGAAACATCAGTAATTTAACTGGATTTGCTTCTTGCAGTCCTTTTTATTAGTTTTTATTATTAAGTGTAATTAATTCCTCAGATTTGTAAGTTTTCTTGTTTATTATTCACAGGGAAAGTCCTGCCTGACAGAACAGGACTGAGAGCTCCAAATGTTCACGGCCTGTCTGGTGCCATCAGCTGCAGAATTTGTTCCACGAACACAGAATTTTCCAAACCCAATTCCTTGTAACATAGAGCTAAGAACCAAAGTTAGAAGAGGTTAAGTGTTCCTCCATGGCTTCACGTGCCCATTCCCAGGATGAATTGTTTTGAACTGATAAAGAAGTCAAACAGGTGTCAATTGTGAACCAAAGAGACAAAAATAATGCTACTAAAAAACAAAGTGGTGATAAAATGCAATAGAAAAGAGAATGATTAATGAAGCTATAAAAGTAACAGGGGAAAAAAAAAAAGCATACAATGACAAAACAAACAACCGCAACTTAACATTTGACTAAGATTAGGATCTAATTCCTTTTCAGTCTGCTCCAAAGTGAGGTAACCACTGACAAAGCAGGGGAAGGGAGAAGGTAAGTTTGAAGTAACAAAATAGGAAGTTGATTATTTTTTCTTTTCTCCCCTAAGGAAACATTTTCAGCTTTGGAATTTCAGGCAGTGCTCATTTAGGATAGAAATAAGTGTCCCACCGTGCACAATCAAACAGCCTCCCACAGTACCAGCCCGGAATTGTTCACTCGGATTATCCTCATTAAGAAAAATGCATCGAGTTTGGAAACCACATTGCAAGCTAAGGAAAAACGTTCATTCTCCCTACAGAAAGGCATTTAGTATCGATACGTATACAAGTAAGGGACAGTTTCACCAACTAACAGAAGCAGTCAGTACAGCCTTCCTACTCCAAAGCCAAACAACTAGGAAGTGGAAATATTAACTGCTTGAAAACATATTTTATATGTATGGCTAAAGTTCTGAAGCTGCTGTCCAACACATGACAGCCAAAGCTTTCAGCCTTATTAGCCTTATTTTTCAACAAAAATCACAATCCCAAAGAAAAAAATATTTAGCTTCTTTCCATCCAGTCACCCAGCTCACTGCAATTAATTTGACGTGGAGAAAGAAAAGCACATAATGCAAAAAAGGTTAAGTTTGCCATTTGGCGAAATTAACGTTGAATATCTTCTGTAGAATGAAGAGCCATAGGACTTTTGCTGTACAGAGGGAAAGAGCTGTTTTATGGTGTAATACAGCCTTCTGCTGCCATTCCATCTGCTCCATTACAAGACAGTGTTAAATTAGGAGGGGATGAAGTATTAAGGTTCTCCTTCTCCTCTTCCCCACATCTCCTCTCCCCAAACACACCCCGTGCAAGTGTCCCCCTGCACCTTAGCCCAGCAGACTGAAAGGGGGGAGCCGTATTAGCAGAAAGATTGGTGAGGTAAAATGGCATACTCACAACAAAAACTAGAAATGAAATTTAACAAACACAAATATTTGGAAAATCAAAACAAAACCAACAGAAGTCACTCAAAATTACAACATATTTTCAAATGAACACAACAATAAAATGTCCCATAATCCTCTCCCACCTCCCTTAAAAACATAAGTGTTTGATATGTCACACCATTAAAAAGAATCAGCCTTAAAAGACATCCCAGCATGCCAGAAGAGATGGCTAAAGGGACCAGCTCTTTTTTTCCCTGTTTCTTTAATAAGTATAGCACAAAAAAAAGGCCATCACAGCATAGGAGAGCAAAATAAAACACTGTGATGCCCAAGGAGTTGGGGAACCGCATGATCAATCTCTTATCCTCGTGCTCTCCTTCATGACCTGGACTCATTACTGCTGATATGAAGAAAAACAAAAAACGATCTTATTTTTACACATTCCATATGTAAAAGAGTGCACAGTTAATTAAAAGCACTCAGTGTTGGTTTTGTTAGGGATTGAACGCTACCTTCTGCTCAAGACACTAGGTGGATCAACATGTCCTCTGATACTCTACGACACATTGTTCAAAAGTAGAAATCTCATACTGTAGGACTCTGAAGAATCAAAATAGTTTCTGCTCACCGGTGTTAAACAGCCTTCTGCTGACAGAAGCAGCGTGCTAGGAAAACACATGGAATTCAACCAACAAATGGGGAAGAAGTCACTCAGCTCTATTTAGAGATAATATGAACTAAGTTTCACTCCTCAAGACAACTTACAAGCCAAGCAGAGCTCTTTAGTAAGTGCAGCCCACACAGGTCAGGACAGTTTCCTGAGCTGCTGCAGCTCCACACGTCTGCCTTAAGAGACAGAGCTCAAAATTCTCTTTAATACATGGGAAGGGGAAGCAAGCTGTGTAACTGCCAGGAAGCACAACTGCTCTCACTGGACACTGCGTTGGCTCAGCTTGCGTTGTGCTTCCTGAAGAGTCCGTGAAATGAAAATGAATAGTTCAACTTCTTCCCAAGCACCGAAGGCCCTGCTCTGAAAGAACGTGCCCAACAGGATGCCAGCACTGGCACAAGAAAGCAGCCTCGTCTTTGCAATCAGCGCTGTGTGTTTCCACTGGCTCACAACCACTACCAAGCCAGATAAAATGGCTTCCCCAAAATGACTCTTGGGAATTAGACTGACCTGAAAGAATTAATTTTTACTAAAAACATTATCAGACACTGCACATAACGGCACAAACTCACATAGAGGACTATTGTAGTTTCTTGCATCTTTAGTAACCATAGTTTGTTTTGAAAACAAGGTAAGGGACATTCCCAGTTTAAATCACAAATGATACCGCTGAACTAATCTAAAAGCTTCTTTTTTTGGTTGATGTTCTTCTCAGAAGAACAAGTTCAGGCCCCCATTTTTACACATAACTGTTAGGGAATCCCATCGTTTCTTTTCATAGCACAGTTGAGTTGCCAGCATTTGAGGAAACGGCACTTTCCTGATCAGGACGTCCTCCCTGCTTACAGTCACAGAAAAGGATTAAAAAAAATTAAGCTCTGGTTAACTTGTTTCAGAAATTCAAGCTCAGTGCATGTGGAACGCACTAATAAACACTAATGGCCAGTGAATTTTAATGATGATAACCTTTTTCTACATAATGCAATACTACTCGGAGTCATACATAAACTGAGAATCAAACAACTTCAAAGCATACTCCTCCTTATCCAGAAAGGGCCATTCTCCTGTCTCTACATGCCATCTTTTCCCTCATAGATGGGAAGTTGATGTTAGCTGAGGTTTCCAGACATGGATATATTGGAATGGACTTAAAAGTCTTTCCACTGTATTCTGAGACTCCTCTACAGAAGAAAAAGAGATACTACAGCACTATCTTAATGAGCTTGCAATGGCTAAGTTGAGCCTTCCTATAGGTAAGGCTTAAATACTGTACACAAGCAAAATCACATGCATTCTATATTGTGATGGACATCTATACCTAGAAGTGGATTTAACCACACTGTCACATCTAAGATTATTTCCTCAATTATTACTTAGGCCTTCCTGGCCCCTGACAGTGGGATTTTAAACCTTAGTGTTAAACTATTTTCATTCTCTTGCAATGCCAATTTATGTATAAGGCTATTTTGGCTGGCTGAATAGACATCCAGTGCAACACAAAGCTAAGACACAGCAGCCTACAGCAAGAGCTGGTCCCTTTTGGCCATTCTCACAGTAACCTCACCAACCTTCCCACTAAAATGAACCAAGGGGATCGGTCGTAAAACGGGTCGTGCCCATCATTGAAGAGGTCTGATCCCTCCTCGGTCCCAGCGTCGGAGCCGGTATCATCCACAAAGGCCTCATCATCAAAGTCCTCCATCTCATCCTGCTGTTCATCAGCCAGTTCGGTGATGTCAGAGTCAGCCGTGGAGAAAGTGGGGGAGGGCGTGCGATCAGCAAGACGCTCATTCACGCAGCCATGGAAAATGGGGGAGCTAGATATCAGTTAACGGAACACCAATTAACACAGGGAGGGGAAAGAAGAATGCTTCATTTAACAGCCCTCTGTTGCCATCAGCACAGAGCCAACCTGAACAACAAGCAAAGCCTTCAAACCGTCTCAACTGGAACGAAACATAAGGAAAGGGATGGCTAACAGTCAGGAAAAAGGGCATCCTCGAACTGAGTAAAAGCAATGAAAAATGAATACAAACATGGGTGAACGTACACATATTGACAGCACATCCATTTAACAGAGCTACAATTCTTAGTTCCAACATGTAGCATTTTTGTAATTAAAAATATTGTAAAGATGCAGCCAACATCAGGAAATATTCAAGAACCCCACTAGATACTCTGTATTTCTGAATGATATAACCAAATGATTTGAATGACACATGTAAATAAGGTGCTGGACCACTTTCCCCACAGTTTCCAGTGTCCTTCATATTCTGTGCTCTCCTCCAATGAGGTGAGATAGAACTTAGCTAAATACCCTTTTTAAAGGATTAACTTACAACTTAGTAAGTATTTGGTCAAATCAGATTCTACAAAGTTACACCAAGACAGGCAACATTATAAAAACAATTTCTGCTCTTCACTATAGTTTAAGTCTATCAGAAAACCCTGCAAGACAACACACACAACTGACACTAAGTGGCTACACAGTTTATAACCACATTCCAAGACAAAGCCCATCCAGGAACTGATGAGAGCTCTCAGCACACCCGGAGCTGAGGTTATCGTCACATACCTTCCAACCAGCTTGAACCAATGAAAGCGATCATAAAAGGGGTCACTGCCCGTCATTGTGCTTTCACTTTCATCCTGTGTACTAGATGCCATTTCCCCAGCTCTGTCATACATCTCCCGCATCAGATCCAACCTCTGCCTGCACAAAGAAAGCAGGATTTAAAAATTAAAACAGAGTAGGGAAGAAAAAAAAAAATCAGACAAAGAAGCAGACCCCACAAAGTTGGGTGAACTAAATTCATGTATACCAAATTACACATAGAAAAGGGAGAATAAAGAACAGAGTACGTACCACTTCTCATAAAGTACAAATTCCCTGACATGGAAGGGATTTGGGGAAAATATCTGTAGGCTAAGCCCACACATCACAAGGCAAAGTCACTTCAGAAAACTACATATACCTTGGATTTCATTTAAACTTCTAATTATGCTCCTTTGACATCTAATTTCAGCATCTTTTCATATAAAACACTTTTATATTTATAACATATTGTACTGTCTAGAAAGCTGGCATTTAGGAGGACACAGAACACCAAATAAAACAGAGTGAAGAGCAAGGGATGAAATTTTTCAGTGAAACTCCTTGGATATAATGATCTCTGTTCTCCAATAACATTTGCATACTTGAGTTTCTCTAAGGACCAATAATGTGTTGCTCCATTCTTCAGATCCTGGACTTCCACAGCTACCACTGTGCGGGGAAAAGGCCTGTTGTCCCGTGTCTTCTCCACCTCAGTGGGCAAAAGCTCTGGTGGCAGCGGTGAGTAGAGGGTGTCTGTCAGCAGGACAAACTGAAATTGCACCTGAATCAAAAAGAAATCAAAGTTCAGAGCAATCAGGTAACAGCACTACTCTGGGGATAGATAAAGACATAACCTAAGGCAACAAACGAAGAATGTTTGACTTTCACTTCTGTGAATAGGCTTTTGCTAAGTCGTGATTCTGTTTGTTTTAAAGTGTCACAAAACATTTTTCAGCTGAATACACGTAATTTGTTCTTATCACAACCAGCAGAGGTCCAGAAAACTATAGACTTGGCACACCCTGCAGCACCCACTTGTCTTAGAGAGACCAGTGACCACGTGAAGTTAAAAGCGACAAGGAAAAGGGGCCCCAGGGGAAATGGGCACGCACATTTGTTTATGGTATGGACAGGAACAGCATAAGGGAAACAAAGAGGAGAATATATCAAACCGATTTGCATGGAATATTCATTCAAACAAAAGACTGAATCACAGAGATCTGTGGTTTTCTGAACCCTTTAAAACCCAAACTAATAACTAAAATACATTTAGCTTTAAGGATGGTAAGTGACTCTGAGCCTTTAAAGCAGGTTTACACAGTCAGTATCAGTAATCAGAAATTTCAGAAGGATACTCTGCATGCTCCTACCTTTTTCTTTAACTCTACACTGATAGCATTGGCTTCTTTCAGATACACTGCATTTCCCCAGAGGAGGTCCCTTAGTGAAGTGAACTGGTGAAATTTCCATTTCCTGAAAGCCCACTGCGCGAGTTCATACTCGTGTCGTGTCCAGGGCACTAGAAGAGCAAAGACAGAAAACACTGAGGCTTCTTCTCTAAGCCATCACGTGAAATAACTAATATTATGGTTGATGTTGTCATCAGCTCTCAGCACCTTTTCTGCAGGATTAAAACCAGAAAACAAAAATCTGCATTTTTATTATTCAGTGACAAAAAATAGATTCAACTTTCCTTACCACTGGTATTGGAGATATAATAATAAGTAAGAGAATTTGGAACATAGAAAGCAAAACAAATTCCAATCCTATTAGTTTAATTAGCAATTATTAAAGCCAAATACTAAAACACTGGAATGAAAGCAAGTATTACAGGACTATGAAAGCTCTATCTGTTGTCAAGAAATTGAGTTAGTCAGAAAGGTCACAGTATATAAGAATTCCTACAAAGGAGAAAATGTTCAAAAATCAGAACAAAGCAAAGGCAGTAGTATTATTTTAAGGATGCTTTAACCCCGTTAGTACCAAGAAGAGAGGGATTCCTTCAAGTTCAAGATCACCAAATCAAAGCTTGTAGTTGAAATGATCTAGTTTGTGAATCAGTTGAATTTGGGGATGTATATCTACTGTTGATGTGAAATGTTCTGTGAACAGGTATTTTACATCTCTGTGCTGTGAAAATTACAGATCCAAAAGTTATAAAGGGTTTCACAGCTTTCCAGAGCAAATTTTCCATTCCATTTTCTATTGCAAGACTTTATAGCAACTGTTCTTTCAGGCTCGTGTCCAAATTTTAGCTGCAAGCTCACCTTCTTCCTCCTCTTCCTCCTCCTCTGTTGTTTCAGCTGCCAAGGATCGTGTCTCTACCTGCTTCTGTAAGGCTTGCAGCTTACTCTCATAGTCCTGCGGGGAGAGAGGAGATACTGTGTAGGAGGACAGACGAAAGCAAGAACAGTCAAGAGACACACAAAAACCTCAGATGGAGTGACAGACAAAGAACAGAGATACGAGGACACTTCTGTTAGCACGCAGAGGTCACATACCAACATCGACTGTTTTAGTATAGCCTGTCCTTGGACAACAGAAAGAGGGGAGACAGAGGCCAACACAATTAAGGCAGCGTTGTTTTTAAATCATCAGATATCCATGCTCATATGTGTGAGACGAAAAGGTTTAGGATTTTTTGTTAAAGACCGGATAAAGTGGATTTTGAGAACCTGCTTATGGGAACACTGGAGGGACACAGAGAAGGGTATGGAAATAAATTTAATAAAGAGAAGGATGATTCATCTTCATTTTCTCAAACAGAAGGATTAACAGTACCACGGTTTTAAATTTTACTGTATCACAAAGCAATTCAAATTCTAGAAAAAGGATTTTGTTTTAAATTATATTTTCCTTTTTGAGGGTATAAGTATCCTTTCTTCATGTTGGTATTTAATATAACACAACATGAAATAACACCTCCAAGACAAAAAGGCTGAGCTTATTTAAGGAAGTGTGTTTGCTCTAAATCTATTCCACACCTTAAGACAATAAAGAAAGATCCAGGAAGTTCTGCCAAGCCTTTCCATGGGAAGAACTCTATGCCCTGGTTCCCTAGGCATACATGTATTTACAAAACACAGGAATAAGCCCCCGTTACAGATTCAGATCCATCTTGCAGGAAGCGTTTAGATCCCATTTTTCAGGTTTTAGCAAAGTTGATCGGGGAAATTATTCTGACCTACCCAGGAATCAGAAAGGGACAAGGGCAGAGCTCAGCACTGGAGGAAGGAAACAATTTGGAGGTGGGAACCATTCCTAGGAGGCAACCATCGGCCTGCCCTGGCACAGGCAGAGAGCTCTGTGCGGAGGCTTCTGCATGACGAGCACTTCGGCACTTCAACACCTTCTGGGGCAAAAGCATTTCCTCCTGTTCAGCTTAATCATGCCTTGAAATAAATGCTACTATGACCCTTTCATTATTTGCTGGTAAAATGTTTTTTACATGTTTTTAAAATGCTTCCCAACATTGTTTTTTGGATTTGTTGCTGTTCATTTATTATTATTTTATCATTTGACAATTACTCTTCTCTACAACTCATTTAAGGTATTTAGAACAGATAGTTCAAATTTATTTTTAAAAAGATAATCCTTTGGCATTCACCGCACAAGTTAAATTGGCTTCTTCGAGGTTTTTCCTACAGTGGCAAGGATGCAAATATCCAACGTACCTGACGTTGCCATAACAGCACTGCATCAAATTTAACACAATGTCATACATAAAGACTTGTACTTAGATAAATCGTAAGGGTGTTCCTTTAAGTAATATTTCTCGGAGATAGCATTAAAAAGTGGTAGCTGTGCTCTTAGAACAACACATCCAAAGTAGCAGATTTCCAGCTAGCTAAGATCCTTCATGCCCCATGGCTTTCAGAAGAGAAAACCACACTATTAAAGATATGTGGCCTTCATACGAGACCATCATATGAGACCACATTTTAATTCTCTAATTCCTTCTTGAAATTTTATTGGGCTAAAATGCCCCTCCTTCATCTGTACCTGCTCCAGTGACTCCACTGGCTACATACAGCGTACGTACAGAAATCCCAGCCCAGCAGCAAAAGAACCAGACAGAATGGGCACAAATCATTTCTTTTGATATTACTCCTGACATTCTTAGTTCACTAAGAGGCTACTCCAGATTTATGGAATGAGCTTCAGACTTATTTATAGGCCTGAAAATACCCAGGAGTATATTTAAAAATTCATTAACAAAGGCACTGTTTTTTTTTCCCCAGCCACCTATGTAGATAACGCTTCTACATTTGAAACCAAGATAAAAGGGGTCGGACGTGAAGTGACAGAAACAAGCTTCTCTTACTTGCAAGGAAAGGCAAAAAATATACATATATTTTCCTGCAGCCTGAAGGAGATAATCTGCAGGTGTCATTTTGAGCGACTAGATTATAGAAATGAAGAACGTGCTGGACAAAAGCTCCACGGAAGAGCTTTTCAGTTAGTGTTTAAGTAGAATCTTTGATCGGATTCTTTCAGAAAAACTGGAAAGCTGCAGAGGGAATGGTCAAAAATCAGGAACATTCTGCTACCTTACTTCCAGCATGAAAAAAACACATACTCATTACGTTCATTCATTGACAAAGACTTGCTTCTTGTCTTCTCTCTGTATTTTCAGACTTGTAAGCCAAACAAATGCAAATAATTCGGAATAAAATACTTTTTTTTTTTTTTTTTTTTTTTTTTTACTACCAAAAAAAAAAACAAATAATTTAAAATAAAAAAATTTTTTTTTTTTTTTTTTTTTTTTTAATCTCCACACTAACAAGCTATCCATTACTTTAAAAGAAGAAGAATTCAGGTTTGTTTTCCCATAATGAAAAAATAGGTATCAGTTCTCTACGCAGAAAAAGAGGACTAAGATTGCCTCCTGGCACTTGATTCTCTGGCAGTACGAAGTAATTGGCACTGAGCGACCGATGACGGATGAATTTCAGGTTGGTTCCCTAACAGAGCACTGACTGCACTGCAAAAAGGATTGGTCAGCTCTGCTGAGCAGCGTTTCCAGATCTGATTAGTGATAATACACATGTAATTGTTAGTACCAATGTAAAGGTACCTCAAATGCTAGAGAAAAAGGCATCTAGAAGAAGCTGTCCTGAAGGTCCGTGCCTGAGACTGGCTGGAACCCAACGCACGTTGTTGCACAGCTTCATGCTGTGTTTTAATCATCAGCTCCATGAATGCACTAAACGGAAATGCAAACTTTATTTTGCCCAGGGGCATGGAAATAGGTAAGGCCATGACAATCATGGTTTTCAGAAAACGGAAAAATTATACTCCCGGACTAGGTCTGATCCCTTAAGACCAGACTGGATCAGCTTTTTCATCAGAACACTGTATCACAGCATAGATACTTCAGACCTAGGTGATGTCTGCAAGTCCCCCCTGTATTTGAGGCATTCAAAACATTGGTTTCAAATAAATAGAGAGCAGTCAGCTCTGTCTTTTCTCCAGGATTTAGATAAACAGCACCTGTGATGGTGCAACGGTATAGTACTGAAGATGAGTATGACTTGTTACCGCTTGCATTATGATTTTATCTACTTGTTTTAAATAACCTACATGACAGCAAACAAATCTGTTTAAGCTGCTGTTCACACAACTGTACAGCAGAAACATCAGGGTGGATGTACTTGCAAGAATCAGACTGAGGAACAATTAGAGAAACTTTAAATTTAACTCGCCTAGAACAATACCGACCCCAAGACAAAAAAAATAAAATCAGGACAAGCCTGCAATATGGTATAGTACTGAGACAAGTCTGACACTTACAAGAGTATTTCATAGTTTATTGAAAGAGCACTTGTTACAATACAAACCAGTTCTGCTTTTCACGAGGCAGATGCTTGCTCTTAAGACAATTCAAAACTTGTATTTTCTTAAACAACGGACAGATCTGAAAATCCCATTTATTTCAAAGGCAACTCACTGCTTTCTTTACAGTACAAATGGGCACACAGCATAGAATTCTCATTTGGCAGCTCCTGAAGTGGTTCAAAGGGAAGTATCAGAGTCAAATGTCAACATATAAAGGATAAAGGACAAACCTCTAACATATAAAGAATAAAGAACAAACAGTGAGTGTTATTGAAACTATGCTGAACGCACTGATAAAAAATAGCATCCTCTAGTTTGACAGATCCCCAAGATTGTTTTAGAAAGGACGTTGAAGTCAATCAGAGGAGAGTTAGTGTCATGCATTTCCCCACCCAACCCCCAGATCCACATGTCCCTAGTGTGTCTTAAAGGACATTTAATCAATCATCACTAAGGCACAGGTGGATACAAGCCAGCTGTCAAAGCACACAGCACATCAGCACTTAGCAATGGCAATTAAGCTCACTAAAACAGCACTCCCATCACGGATGCCACATTTCCATTAACCTGAAAGCCTTTTCCACAGTCTTCTATGAAAGCAGCTGTATTAGTGTTCATTAGCCCCATTAAAGCAGGATTTGAAGTGAGAGGTGTGCATATTTCCGAATACTGCAAGGAGATCCATGAGTTCTCACCCTTTCCCTTCTAAGACAAGGCACTACGTTCTAGTAAAAGTGGCTGATTATTTTAAAAGATTTCTTCCCAAGTTTCATTTCTGCAATAACCTCCTGAAACCCAGGAAGAAAGCTGCTTCCTCTGAGCAGGCTGGACTCCCTTCTGTCAATGACTACTCTTTTTCCAAAGGAATGGTACATCAAACCATCCAATAAAATGACTGAGGTTGTTTTTCGATGACTCTAAAACAGCGGGGTAAGAGACTGATGGCAACCTACTGTTCTTCATCACCATCATCCCAACACTTAGAGGTATTTTTTTCAGCATTTTATGCTGAAGTAAGTTGGCAAGAAACTTTTTTAGAATTTTGCATTTAAACATCAAAGAGCAGGATCTATTTTTAATCTCCTCTCAGTACATGTACTTCCATGGACTTCAAATCGTGTCGTCATTTGGTGGCAGCCACAAGCCTCAACAAATAAATGGGACAAGAGAATCCTGACTTGTTCTCTCACCACCTACCCCTACCGCAGACTACTACCTCCCTGGCTCAGGTATTCCTACAGAGCTGAGAGGATTTTCCAGAGCATACGTTTGTAAGAGAGCCCAAGCCTTTCTGAGGATACGAAAGAACTCATCGCATGTCAAGGGTAAAGTGCAATGCACTCGGAAAACAGAATTCTCAAAAGAAAGGCACCAGGATAACAGTGTTTGCAGCCCAAAATCTCATTTAGCAAATTTGACTCAGGCTCAAACTAAGCATTGCTCACCTACTACTTTTTTTTTTTTTTTTTTTTTTGAAAAAAATCAAGGCATTTTTTGGCCATGTTTTATCTCCTTTGTTCACGTCGGCCAAAGATGAGATAAATTCAAATCGCAAAGCCATAGGTGGACAAATGAATTAAACCTGCTGTAAAAAAACAATATCCTAAATAGCAGGACTTGCTGATTCTTCTAGGACAGTCAGACTTTGGATCTCCTATATCAGAGGGCCAGTATTCTATCGGAAACACATGTGCAGAGGCTGCAGTGGTGACACTTGATTAAAGTATACATAAACGGTGCATGGCTGCCACTTACCATGTGTTGCAACCAGCACCTATACCATGCACATTGGGAAAGGGGAAAAAAAAGTAGGACAAGAAATAAAAATAAGATGGAAGGTAAGCATGAGGCATTTTCTACGTATCTACAGCTATGTTGAAACATGCAGAAGTAACAATTACCAGTAGGGCTTGTATTTTAATCAAAAATAAGCAACCTCAAGTAAATCAAGGATATTTGTGCAAAAGAGCACAAGTCACTTAACTGTACAAATGCACTGCAAAGTGGACCGATCTCGCCGAATCTGGTATAGTAGCCAAGTTCACTTTTAAAGTTCTATTCAAGTTAAACTTAACAGCAAAAGGAAGTTCTCCTCCAAGCTTTAGATTGGCTTACACTTATGTCCACAGATTTTTAGAAGTACGCTCAATTTTGTTTTTTACCTTAAGAAACTCAGAAGGAAAGAAGTCTACAATTAAAAATGGGACTCTCCAATTGAGACGAAACATCAAACCTATAAAAAGATTATTGCTTAATCAGTATTTTTCCTATAATTTATTTAAAAGAATCTGAAGTAGGGATTGCAAGCACTTGTTTTATGGCAAATCACTTGCAAGTATAGACACCTCAGATCAGAATAGATATTAAAAATTCTAACGTGCACTTTGAGCATGGGGAGAAGGAAAATTCATCTTACTTTTTCCTACATGTGACCTTCTCCTTTATTAAAAAAAAAGTCTGGAAACAGGGGTATACTCCAAGACCAGAAAGACTAACATGAGGTATCACATTAAGATAAAACAGTTCAATTATCCTATCTTTACCCCAGCCAATTCAAAGTAGCGATTGATAAATCTTCGTAAGAATAACTACCTCCCAGACTTACAGCCTGAGAAAGCTGAAAACAAAATAAGAATTAGCTCTTTGAGGCTTCTTCCTGCACCAGAGTATTAAAAAATCCCAGTTCCTTTCTGCAATCTCCGTATAATAATTAAGAACTATTATACTTAGAGATGCAATCAGAATTAGAAAAAACGTGTTTCCAACATATTGCTTCAAACAAATATATCCTGACATCAAATTCCGTTCAGGCAGGTTTAACTGCCACAGCAATTTCATACCAATAATTATGAACTTAATCAGAAGGACAGAAGGCATTTCCTACTCAGGTCGTAGGATTGTGGCCCAATAGCTCTTCTTAATTACTCTATACAAAGCCACGTTATCTTGTCAGCCAACATTTCGTTTATAGATTATGGAGAATTTGGGTTAAGAGTGGAAAATACTGTACTGAAGAGCCAGATCGATTTAAAAACAGATGGTCAGTTTCCTTATTTCTAAAAAAAGGCACAAGAAACATTCAATGCTATAAACTAAATTCCTTTGTTGATTGTCTACATAAAAACACAGGAGGAAGGCAGCACTTGGTGAGTTCCAGACAATATTTTCAACATTAGAAAAATACTCCAAGACACACAAAAAAATTGGTAAATGAGCTAGCAGAGAAGTTCTCCCCTCCACATCCCTCCCTCCAAATCTTCTAGTCTATGACGAAAGTTCTTACAATTTGTCAGTGTTCTTCCAATCGGGGTTGTTACAACTGCACCATAAGTCACATGCAAACTGAACGGGCTGAAGCGCCGGTACCTTGTGCCGAATTACTCAAGTTCTACCTGGCCAAACCCAAGACATAAGCAAAGCCAATCCTGGCTGTTTCTTAAGAAGCCAGCATTGCCCCTGCTTCCCTCCTCCCCGAGACTAGCCTTGGCCAACTAATCATACGGTAGTTTCTCTGCCCGATTTGAGGTTAGGTGCTGAGAACTGGCGCCTCATCCGTGGGGGCGTCACAAACTGGTTATAGTGGTTAAGCCGGTCAGTCTGTTTCGGGTGGGAGTTTGCTGTACTGCCTTCTGCACTGCCGCCAGTGCTGTGATTGCAGTAAGGCTGCCGGTGCTGGTGGATGTGGCGCTTTTGCTGGAAAGTCTGCAGGTCGGGGTTCTGCTGCCCACTGTACGAGTGCAACGATTCAGACGAGCCCGATGCCTGCCGCCGCAAGGTTTTTTGAGAGCCGTTGTTGAGAGAATTGCTTCTCCAACGCAACTGGGGCTGCTGCTGCTGATTGCTAGGCTGGGCCTGAGTGTTTAACTGCTGCCTGTTAATTTGGATATTATCTTGATTCCTCTGGGGGCCGTAAAGATTCCACAGCTGCTGAGGGTCCTTAGGGGCAGCTCTGCTTTCTTTTTCTTTGCTTTCATCTTTGTTCTTATCATCATCTTTTGGAATTCTAACCTCAATAACTTCGTCCTCTGTGATAATTATGTGAGTGCCTGGACTCCAGGAGTTTCTATGCTTGGGGTTGCTTTTGAAAGGAAACCGGGGCTTGCGATTCTCAGGCGGGATAAATCGGTGAGGCATATTTTGTCGACGAAGCTGTTTTGCTATTTCCTGTTGCTGCAGATTTTTAAATCGAATCTGTTCTTGCCTCATCCAACGTAATCTTCCACGTCTGAAAGCTGGATCACCTGCCATTAACTGAGAAACACGCTCCTCTTTTGCGAGATCATCATTCTCACTTCTTTTTAATTCGCCTGTGGGCTTCTTATCCACATCCGCTACACTGTCAGAGTTTGGAGACTTATCATTAGCTGTGGTTGACTGAGCTTTCTCCGAAGACCCTATCAGAGGCAAAACCTTCTCCATTTTTAGCATCTTATTTCTAAGAACCTTTATCTCTTCATCCTTCATGTTGTTCTGCTTCTTCACTTCTTGCAAGATATCTTCTAATTTGTCTATATGCACCTTCAGGTCATCCACATCAGTTACTCCTTTGCCATTGCCTATAACATCTTCAATTTTCTCATCTCCAACTCCTACCGTATCCCAGACATCGCGGGCAACGGCTCGCCACGATTCACGCTCATTTGGATCCTTTTTCCCATACATGGCACAAAGCTCCTTCATTTTAACAATGGCCAGAGCCTCAATCTCCTGTCTAGTGTGCCTGAAGTCATTGAGTGCTACCTCATAGCATATTTCTTTCACAGCCTGGATCTTTAAGTCTGAGATGGTAACCCACTTGGAGTCTTTGCTAAGGCGTCGGCGTTGGGGTATCTGGTACATTTTAATAGGCTCTCGTTTCTTCCCACTGCTGGGGAGGCCACACTTTTTTACAATGGTTTGGAGCTTGCTGGGGGGCAGCTTCTCTCTCAGGGAAGTGATCAGTCTCCAACTCTCCTCACACGATCTCTTGTCCGAATCATCCCCACTATCAGAGTCTGCATCCTTTGGAAAAACAAAAATCAAGAAGTGGCCCCAAAATAACCAAAATTAAAATTGTAAGAAAATGGAAAAGCTAAACAAGAAGTAGCAGGCAAAGAAAACTAAATCAAAAATCAAAATAGAACAAGTGAAGTCCCTGAAGACTGAGTGATAAGACATTAAGTGCATCTTCGAGAATCATGGACTGTCAAAATTGGCTCTCTTCACTAAATTAAGATTAACATTACTTAGAAGTCTCGTCATCTTGAAATAACAGATAATCTAAACTCTTCCCTCCCAATCCCTTCCAAAATTCTTTATACTGATCAAGAAAAAAAGTTCCTGATTAAAAAAATAAAAATAAAAACCAAGTGTCAACTGCACTTCACACATGCTACAAAGACATGCAAATCCCCGCCACACACATTTGCCTTGGTTACTGCTGTTGCTTCTTTCAGCAAATCCTCCCCAGGTAGGTGAATACAACAGCCATCATAGAAGATGTCATGAGCAGCCAGAGTAAGTCAGGTTAACACTGGTTAGTAACGTTGCACATGGTTGCAGGGATGCTCAAGTTTAGAATCCGCTTCACTACAACAGCAGCCAGAGAAGTGTTAGACGATAAGAAAATATGAAACAGAAGCAGCCGAAAGGTTTCAATGTTAAAAGGACTGTAAGTGCCACTATGACAGGTGAAGACAGTGGTTCATACTCCAAGACTTGCTACAGGCTAAAAGGATATCCGGAATCAGAGTTTCAGAGATTTTTTTTTTTTTTTTTTTTCCTTTTGTCACCTTGTTTAGATTTAAAAAGCAAAAACATTAACAGTCTTCACTGTCCGAAGAATGAGTTTCAGAAGAATGTAGCAGTAGTGACTTTTTTTAAAAACTGTTTTAATTTGAATTCTCAATTTGATATCCTCGATTTGTCCTCTTCTCAAACCCTAGAGCTTCCACATGCTAAGAATTATGCTTGTTTTGCTTCTTCATTACAAGTTTTCCATCTTTTGTTAAATCATTTGTAATGAGCAGTGCTTCACGTTTTCATATGCCGGGAATATTTATTCAGGTATACTGCCACCAAAAGTTAAGCATATCCATTACTGCTTACTGAAACCAGGAATTAGTCAGACTACCTTTTTTTTAAAAAGGATTACTAATTTAAGACCTCTTCAACAAAAAAAAATCTTGTGTAATTAGCATGATCCACTAGAAACTGTATCATCTTCAATAAAACACAGCAGTCAGTCTCTAGCGAACCTCTAATGTCTGTATTTTTCACATGGAGAATTAGAATATATTAGAAATCAGGAACAGTGACAGCCAGTTACTCTAAAACCAAAGGAAACCGAGGTAATTTACTCTGCACCACAGGTTTCTAGACTTAAGACTTCGGGTAGAGGACCACGAAGAATGGGGAATACAACATAATTTGTCTTGGGAATGATGAAGGGGAGTAACAGAAATATTGCTCTACCCTATGGTCAGCAAGCTCTATAGCCTAACAATCAAGTTACGTGAGCTGCTTGTGACCTTATGTATCTTTAGCATTCAAGAATAGTACTAGATACTCAACCTGTACTAGTTCAGGCCAAAACATGAACAAAATGCCCGATTATGAACAGAACCAACTCCTCGTGAGTTTACAGCCAACAGACTTTGTGGCCTAAGGAAAAAGCATCTAACAAACTGCATGTTGCAGTGCAAGTGACAGATGCCCTGGAGGAAAACACTGCACAAACTACACATTCAAGACTACATCCAGAAAGGCAAAACCAACTACTCAGACATTAAGGCCTAAATTCCACAGGATTATTCTTACAGATTACAAGAACTACCACATTACTCCTTAGGGGTAGAGGATGTCTTGCTTATAAAAAGCTGATTAAGTGACACTACGTGGTCATTTTCCTGCATATAATCAGAGATTAACCAACCCAATTAATATAGGTATGTACCCGCATTCTAACACTAAGGGGTCACTGCAAAGGCATAATGACCAAGAAAATCTGGAAAATAACGAGCTCCATTAAACACCTTTTCACATTCAATTTGAAAAATGGAGAACGTTATTTCTACTTCCAAATAATGCCAGCAAGGCAAATAGGTATTAGTTGTAAATTTTGGAAGAAGAGTTCTCACTTCTCTTTTTTGTATAGCACATCTCACTATAAAGAAATGCCCAAATTGGTTGGCATCTCAGCACAAAACCAAAACATTCTGGAAAACAGTATCTTATATCCAAGATCATAATGCCATTCAGAACAAGAAAAATATTTCTATTTCAACATCAATCTTATATAGCAGCAAGATACAGAACCTGACAGCGTAGCTGGATATTGTGGCAATATAAATACTTTTAAAGTACACAAGCTGGAATGCATTCCCAGATTTCCCCATCGCTATTCAATAACAGGAGGCATTAATCCTGTCCATTTCAGACTGCACAGTGACACAAAAGTGACAAGATGTGTCAAGAAGTTGTGCTGTATGCTCATTAAGCAGTGTAAAAAGCAGTATCCTGCTTAACTGCCCAGTGACCTCATTTCTTATGACCCTTACAGCTAGCAAAGCTGTCCTCCAGAAATTACACTGGTAATGCAATGCATGCAGGATAGTCTTCCACCTTTGCCCACTAAGTGATCAGCAAAAAAAACAAACAAAAAAACCTTAAACTAGTAACTATACTACAGTATTAGATGAACAGCTATTTAAATAAAGCTTCCCCTATTCATAAGTACAGGGAGAAAAATTTCCTTTCACAACCCTTGCAGCAATACAGCCTTATTTGAAGTAGATCCCCAGGCAGCCGATTCTCTCGTTTAATTCACACAGCAGCTTCGCATATGCCTGGCACCAAAATTTAAGGGATGGAATTGCATCTCCTTTGACACGCAGCCAAACCTTGACGCTATTTTTTCTTTTCATGTGGAATTATTTGCAATACTGCTTTCAGCTCCACAAATTTAAAAAATGAAATTGAAGAAACATTATATTAGTTGCATCTTAAACTTTGACTCATAGTCTGCAGCAACTCCTCTCCACCCAAGAGAGTATTCCCTTGTAATGGAATAGTTAGAGATGCAGAAGGCTAAGTGCACTGTATAATACAAATAAATAAATAAAATGATGTAGCTTCTATCTATGGAAGCCAGAGTACTCTGCTCCACTATGCTTTTGGGAGAAGGCTAAGAGTGGCTTAAACCTCAGCATGCCTTTAACACGAAGTTTTCAGGGGTCTCAAACTTGTAATACAAACAAATGGACTGGGACTTTGGAAATCTTACTGGAATTACGGCACAACTGCATTTACATTCTGGCTAAAAGACACCCAGTGTAGTTAAAGCAGAATCAGGAGACTCAGGTTTTGTAAGGAAATCTAAACTTCATTCCTGGGCTTGGTCGTGTTTTTAAAATTCACAGGATGCTTGGAGATTGCATGCATTTCTATTTGTAATGAACTTCAGAAGACATCTGTTGTGAAAAGATTGAAGTCTTAAACAGGAAATCTGATAAATTAAGTCTGATTATAGGAAGAAATAGGTGAAATGGCGGAATTCCCATTGTTCTGAATGAGTTAACGTTCCCTTTGCACACTTATTCCCTAGTCATAACCCCACCATCAGCACGTGTAGCATTAAGAACCTTACAAGGAACTCCATGCAGGGGAAGGGAGAAGGGTTAAAACATGCACAATGCAGCAACATTTTCAGACATCATTCAGAAAAAATAAATCTAGCGTATCATTGTTCTAGAGTCTCTTTGGCAGCACAAAATTAGTACCTTCTGGTGATCCAAGATCAAAATCAAGGCAAACATCCCAAAAATCAGCTGATTAGACTATTGAAAATGAACTTCAAAAAAAAACTTGAGAGCGTAGAAATGCTCTTCTTTAAGGTTACATTGCAAGAAATCTGACCTGTCCCAACAAGAACTGATTAAAGCCTCTTCGGTGTCAATTACATTCCCAAATTAACACGAAGGAGCTCACTCACACTGATCATAATCCATTGGAGACACAAAGTGTTTAAAAGCAAAGGGATAACTGCATTGTGCAGACAACCCAAGCAGGTTTCCTAAACTTTCAGATAAGCAAGGACAGGAATTACTGTTGGCCAAAGGTATAGTTAATCTGAAATAAGGACACATACCAGCCTTTGCTGCTCCAACAAGAGATCTGCTTCCTCTTTTTCCTTCTTATACAAAATCTCCATTTCTTGTAATCTGAAGACCGACACAAGAACAGAAATAGACATATTAGTTTCATGTTGGTGTTGATCTAAACACAAAATCCACTAATTTACAATGACAAGAGTAAAAGTCGTTTGAAAGGAATTATTTATTAAAACATTACTGTGTTGTTTTTTTTTTTTAACTCCTTTAACCTAAAAAATTAAAATAAAGAAGTGCAATTTACGAGGATCTATTAATTCAGTGCATTTAATTTGTTACATAGTCTACTTGTCTATTATAGTACTACCTAAGCGAAACTACCTAAAAGTTACCGTGCAGTCCTTCACGAAAACGTGGTCTAGAGAGTTAATGGCAGGTGCTTAACTTTTTTTTTTTTTCTTTTAAGGAGCTACAGCACTGAAGTAAAACTTAAGAAGTTTTCTGAATCTTCACTAGAGCAGTGACACTAAATGGCCGAACAAGCACTGGAATACGTTGGAAGAAGAAGGGTACTTGAATTCTATTTTTGGAAGCTTCGTTTAAAAATCTTCCATATATACAACAGACATTAGCTTTAGGTTTTGCACGGATAACTCATAGCCTACAGCTGTAACTTTCTTGTTGTAAGAAGAAATTCCGAGTTCTTTCACTACCTTTTCTCCATCTCCTGCTTCATGTCAATGCCCTGCTTCTCCAGAAGCTCTCTCTGAGCAAAAGTCCAGTCAACTGGCTCAGAGGGAGTCTCAGCTGATGGTGTTTTCTCTCTTTCTGCTCGTGCTTGCTCTGGATGGTTGAATCGGAAGACATGGTTCTTACCCATGATGATACGATTTCCTAAAAATAGCAACACAAGTTAATTCTTTCAGGGTTCCAAGGCAATTAAAAACATCACTGAATGATTCATCCCATTTATACTCGTGTGGCAGCGGAAAAGATTGCTCAATGAGGATTTTAGTATACGTTCAAATTAGTAGGTGACAAGGAAGAAAAGAATGTCTGGTTTGTACAGAAAAAGCTACTGGTGATAAGCACTGCTCAGAGAGGATGGCATCACCCTCAGAGGTCCAATCAAACATTCTGGAAAAAATTATCAAAAATTAAAGGATGGACTTGGAGACTGACCGACTGTTGCAGCAGATAAAAAAATTCACCTAGTCTCCTTCCTCTCCTTTATTGACAGCACCAAAACATGGGCAAAGGCCAATTTTGCAGAAATTTCAGCTTGGAAAAAGTCTAACTTCAAAAAATGGAATGCATGGTGCTTTTCTTTAAAATGCGGTTTACATGTATTGATTTAATTTGTACCCTCATCAGTAATATTTATGGAAGGATTTTAGCTTCTTTTAACTAATGTGGGAAGAGCTGAAGAAACGTAATACAATCTTTCTGCTAAATCCTAGAGATATCAGATGTCTGAAGAGCCTGAGACATGTGCTTGATGGAAGACAGTGAAATTCCTCTGCTCTCCCAGAGAACATATTAATGTAGTTAAAATAAAAAAATATATATTCCAGTAAGTAGATCTTCAGAGTAACCAAAATTGCCCTTATGAATATATTACTAGAACACAGGCATTTCAAGATGTCAAGGCCATATCTAAATTCTCCTGGTAACTCAATTGTCTACATGCAGAAGGAAATATCTACTTTTTTTTTTTTAAAGAAAGTAATTACTAAAGGATAGAGTCATGGTTTTCAGTATGAGCCATATGCTGTCACAGAACAACAAAACATTTGCTCTTCATTGTTCTGGCTTGTACTGAAGTCAGGATGCTTGATTCCATGCAAATACTGGCTTATAACTTGGTGCAAATAATTCTGAGGAGGTTTTGTTTGTTTTAAACCAGAGGAAAAAGAGGAAGGACACAGAAAGCATCGTGGCTTGGAAGAGATGGGTTAAAAAGCATAATTTGGAGAAGTCACTCCCTCCTCTCTAATTCTTTCCCCACACGCCTTTGTAAAGGAATGTAGGGGACTGAGTGGGAAACCTAATGAGAGAAAAGAGAAGCTGTTGTACTCCTGCAGAGGGTCATATCTTAGCTTTGCCAGGAAGCTGGGAATTTTCCATCAGCAGCTGGCAGTCTGTCTGCTCTGTCTCACTGAGACTGCCAAGGGCAATAGGCTTGGGCAAGAATGTACTAGAATAATATCAGGGTAAGCAGAAGGACAAGCAGGATGCTGTGTGGCAGTGAATATTTAAGTACGCTTACAGCTAATGCAGCAAAGAATGAAAAAAACCTGATAAGAGAAAAATGCTACCAACTTGTTTAAAAGCTGCACTCCAAGAAGGTAAACTCCTGCCCTTTAACACCACCCAGCACTTTCAAACAATGATGAAAATGTCACAAGTGAACAATTCTTAGTATGTCTGAAAAAAAAAAATCTGTTCTAACATTTCTTACCTGAGCGTAACTGCACAGGCTGCACAACCCTCTTGCCATTAACATAGGTTTCTGATCGTTCGCAAGGCTCCAGAGTAACAATAACTACAAAGAGAACAACGACAAATGAGACTTCAGAGAGCACTACATAGAAACAGCTAACTGCGCAGACCCTCATTTTCTGGCTGTCTTCCTACTAACACGATAACAAGATAAAAGTGAGTCACTTCTTCATTCTACAACAGTTAATAAAACCCCACCAGAGAATCAACACTACCAACATCTTAATATTGCAGGTAGCAATTATTACTAGTTATTTTCTATTTTTTCCTATACCTCCAACACTTTACTGGGAGAAGCAGTTTTTTTTACCTTCACCATTGTTGTTCCTCTCGCTCCGGAAGATGCAGTGCTCTTCTTTGATATGAGCCCCACTCAATACAATATCCTGCCTTCGTTCAGCATCAGCTTGGCCAACCCTGAGTCCAACAGAAAACATTTCAAGGGCAAGTCAGACACTTTCTACAACTCTGTAAGACAATATGGCTATCCTTCAAGTGAAACGTTTATAGCGCTTAACTCTGAATTGTACGACATAACGTTTACTGGAAATTGGAGGAAAATAGCTTGAGAAAAGGAAAAAGTTCTCTCTCTCAAAACATACAATCTAAAGAGAGAATTGGAACATTAAAGACCTCTGAATTTGAGGGATTTCCTTCCCTGTGTAGTCCCGCTCTCGCTACAAACGGAAGCAGAGAACAAAGGGACAGGAACTTCAGTGGTCCATTTCAGCCAGAATTATCCCTTCCAATAATTACCATCTGCACTTCAACAAAGAAGCAAAAATGGCTCAGTAGGCTCTTGCTGAATAATTTGATGCCACAAGCAGCTTCATGTAGCTTCCAGACAACAAGAGGAGGTGGCTATATCCCAGAAGCATGAAGATTCAAACTGAAATATTTCAGCAATTCTAGATATTTGCTATTCATAAAAATGGATAACTTCATTTTCAGTCCTAATGTTTATGAACTTGTTGCTCTGCTTATTACTCTACATATTTCTCCTGCCAGCTGGCTACACTCAAAATTTATCATGATTTCTTAAGCCCTAAGCTATTGTCATCGTTCTGTGGTAAATTCTCTACAAGTTTGATACTTTTTTCATTAGGTCCAATGCAAGTTGGAGTAGTACAGCAGCACCTGTCTGTGTACTGTCCTCCATTTGTCCCCCAGGAATATAGAAACCAAGCAGACAAACAGTGCTTAACACACCAGACTTAAGCAAAACAGCCTCTCTTCTCCCAAGTATCTTGACAACAAGTTTTAAAATAGTCTAAGTTCCGATTTTGGCAATTAAATTTAGTCTCGTGCATGTGAATTCAGAACTACATTAATTGGGCATTTACACTGTCAGCCAAGAACACCACGTGACTGGCTATAGAAGCGTATTACAAAGACAAGAAGGCATTACATCCAAGAAGACAGCAGAAGAGGCATGGATAACAGTCTGTTTATATGAAATGAAAGCTCAGCCCTATTCCATTTCCTTTTATCAAATACTGTGGTATTCAATCCTCAGCTCATCAAAATCACATTTCCAGTGTTTCATTTCTTCTGTTTCCCTATATTTCAAAAGGGATATTCTACTTTCTTGTACTGCCCAGTGCAAGAATAAACATCTTATAAAGCAGAGCGACTGCACAAATCACTTCTAAAGCACAAAGTAAACTGTAGAGGGAAATGAATTTCTGTACTTCTGCACCTACAGCAAATCTCATGCCTTATTTATAGCTGGAAGTTGAGTAACTCAAGGAATACTTATTATTTAAGCTTAAGGTGTCTCCAGCACAGGAACTTAAGCAAGCAAAGAACCAGACGTCAGCATATTAGCACCAACCCTCACCTAGTAATACCATCTTTGATGTAGTAGAGCAGACATTCAGACATGAGTGGATCTTCATTAAGGTTTACAAGATGAGGAGTCTGAAACAAAAAGAAAAGTTAATTAAGAACTGAGGACCTACTTTTATGCCTCTTCCCACAGCTGTGGAGAGTGCAGATTAATCCAGTTTTGCTATGTATATCCAGGTTATTCCATAATCCCTCTTTTTAAATATAACCTCCTGCGGCACTGAAGAGCATCACGAAGTTCACGCAGCAGAAATACAGCTCAGATTAGTTGATATTTCAAACAATAAAGCAAAGAGGGGGAATAATTACAGCTTCCATTTAAAAAAAAAATGATTCCTTAGAAAGTCTCTGTAAACTTTGATATGGGATGGCCAACACAAGAAAAGGGTGCTTAATTAAAGTTTTGAAACTGATGTGGAATCAACTTTGGCTTTCCTTGGGAGCTGTTTTTTCAGGAGTTGGTGTGGCAAAGCATCCATTGAAGTCAAAGGAAAATCTAGAACTACCATCATTTTCTGATACAAACAACTAAAAAGCTCTTCATCTAAAGTGCTTCTAAATTTAAGTTCACTACAGTTACTAAACCAACCTTCTTTGGTGAAAAAACCCCATTGGAATCAGCAAACAAGTCACATGGCCTTGGTGTGAAAATCTAGCCAGTGAGATAGCAGTAAGCACAAGAGAAAAGCAACAGTGGTTAAATAATGGAAGATGATGGTAAAAGTGTTAATAAGCCTCCCTTCATTTTGTTACTCTCAGAACAACTAAACAAAAGGAAATAAGTTTTGTTAAGATTCATTGAAAACAGTGTCCTTCAACTCATTCTAGCTGCAAAAATATTATTTAATAGAAATGTTAATAGCACAGTTTATGGAAGCTCAAAAATTACTGTCTGTTCACGATGAAATTTCCCTTTGAAAGAAGTCTGATTGCCCATGGCCCAGTGGAAGACTAACTAGAGAGACAGAAAGGAGGGGTAAAAAGACATTTTCCAACCCCTAAAATTCGAGGGGGCTCGTAGAATTGTAGCCAAAGATAGGGCATGCTATCAACCCTGTTCACACCATTAAAATAGACATTCAGCACTGTATGAACTTCTTGAATCACGAGAAAACTTGAGAAACCAAATCTCAGACATACTCAACTGCTATATCAACAGTATGACTGTACTACTTGACACTCTGAAATTCAAGCTGTACCCTATACAGATACGTAAGTGAGATCACTTTATATACTACGCTCTAAGTCAGAATGTGTCTGTCACAGGCAACAGAAGGCTTTGTAAAAAATAAAGTTCAACCATTTGAAAGATGATGCTGGCTAAACCTGCTATTCACTCCTTCTGAGATCTGCTATTTACCCAAGGACAATCGTCTTCAACATTCCCCTGTACAGCATTCCTCAAGCATGAACTGAAGAATTTTCCCTGCTCTCTTCTTTGATGAGAACATAAGTAATTACATTTCCACAATCCATTTCAAGTAGTTTCCTGTCATCAAAGCACAACCAGTAGATTCAATAATGGTTGCACAATGTAATACCTTTTAATTTGTCGAGTGTGCAAAATTTACCTTCGAGAGTTCAATTTATAGCTCAGCTGGTAAAACCACAGTGCTGTCCTAGTAGCATATGATTATATTTATACTGGTACCTCAGAAGTGTTAAATCTTCATTAACAACTTAAAAAAAAAATAAATTCTGTCTCCTACATTTTCACAACAGCAGCCACAATACTAAGAGGAGAACTAATGAGAGATCTGCAAGGACAGCAAGGAACAGAAGCAGCAAGGACTAGGTTGGAAGTTTTACTTCTAATCAATCCTACATGGGTAAAAATAAACACTAGTACCAAAGCAACTACTTAACTCGGATGGCATTTATACACAAACCTGATCAGCTGAAAATGCATCAAAAGAGTCATCAAAAAGAGTTGATGGCCTTTGAGGGAAAATCTAAAAGGAGATTAGGATCCATAACGTAAGAGAAGGAAATGTAAAGAACACGCAACGATTTAGCGCCTTTACCAACCTTAGACACTTCTAGACTAGATAGCAAAAGCTAACCAGAGCTCTACCTACTCCAGACATAACACACTAGCGCTCCTTCAACATAAAGATAAAACATTTTAACCAACTCTGCTGTCCTATGCCTGCAGATAGGGCCCCAGCCACCCTCTGATCAAATTTATTAGACTTGCATATGCAACGCTCACACTAAAACATTAGCCTATGCTCCCTGTTCCAAGATGTGAGGCACAAGAAAGTGCATTCCTTTCTTTACACTTCATTAATTCTGCATTAGCTGCATAGATAGCTGCTTTAAGTAGATCATTTTATATTTATAGCATTGATTTATGCCCTCTTTCTGCACAGCTCTGCTTCTTTTAACTTCTAGAAAACAGAACTATTGACATGTATTGAAAGAAACATTCTTTCCCCTGCCCCCACTGTGTTCAGTGGTTGGCTTGTTCGATTACAATCCCTTTTCCTGTTAACCTTTTTCCACCTTGGAAAAATTCAAGAAAGGGCATCCAAACAAGACTTCGAACTCTTCTATGTATCTCAGAGATGAGTAGGCAGAGTACATCAAAGTCACACCCAGTAAACAGCAATGATACAAGAGGCAGCAATCCTGAGTTGCTATTGATTCAACAGACACGCAAGGAGCTACAAACACCTCCACCAGAAGCACAGATTTTTCTAAAGGAAGGCAGAGTTCAACCATTTGGGGATGTCACAAATCTCCCGTTCATTTTTCATACTGCTCCTACTTCATCGGGACATCAGGCTAGCACACACTTCCCTACCTTAATGACCAAAGGAAGCTACGGCAGGCAATGTTTTACACAGCCCCCTAGAAACACTGGGTCATGTCATTTCGCACAATGAACAGCACCCAACTTCATTGCTATGAGCAAAATAATCCTTAGATGTAGAGTGTTCTAATACTAAAGATATTTCTAAAAAGATACTTTTCAAGGAACTTATTCTGCAAAGTGTCCAAGCCTCACTTACATTCTCCTGTACCTTACACGGACACAAACCCTTGTGTCAATGGCAGTTCCTTCGTCACCCTCTCCCTGCAAGTTGACCTGCCATTGACAGACGGGATTCAAGAATTAGCAGTTTTCTTTACCTTTTTAGGTGAGAAGACTCCCAGTGTTCCTCCATCTTCACGAATGGCAACTCCCATTTCTGCCAACAATGCCTCCCTGAGAGGGCAAAACAAGTCATTTATCATACCTTAGGCTTCAAAAGATGCAATTCTTAGACAACATATGGTTTCATTTTCACTATGAAATACATTAGACTTTCAACCAGCCCATCCATGGACGACACAACAAGAACTGTTGCCACCTTATAACAATAGGGCACATTTCTAAACTTTAGCCGCAGAATTTATAGGCCTGAAGAGCAGAAACAGCAAAAAAAATAGTACAGATGTTTGACAGTATTTTAATGCAATGAAGTATCACAAGGTACGTGCATTTTAGGACGTTGACCTTCCTTAAGGTGGCAATGAATGTACACGTCTATTCTAAATTTAAACATTTAATTTAAATAGAGCTACCATTATTCATTAATTTACAAAGATTTATCTGGCTGTTCCTGATCTAATGTAAGAAGTATTCTCTCCTTCAGACATAAAAGGGATTTTATTGGGTCAGACAAACCACTCATGTAATACAGTCCTCTTGACTTTGACAAAGCAAACAGTGACTCCAACTGAGAAGAATAAGAACATGGCAAACTATTTTTTTTCCTTATTCTCTCAGTCTCCCAGTTTCTTCCCAAGTAAATTCCAGAACTGAGGGTGACATTTCTTTTACATAGCTTTCCAAGTGCTTTTGTTTGGTGTTTTTGGGGGGCTGTTTTCCTGTTTTAGTTTGTCATCTTTTTTGAGTTCAACTCCTAGCATCACCAGCGTAATGCAGCAGATTTCTGCAGCTTACCAATCTGTCGTGGGAACTTCCCATTTGTTTGAAATCTACCACCTGCTGGGCCTGATGCTCCCTAGCTCTTATATTAGTCAGGGAATAATTATTCTCTATCCACCTTCATACACCTCTCATGATTTTAGGGACTGCTCAAATTGTTTTCAGGCAAAGATGTTACCCTTATATATTTTATACACATTTAATATTCTAACAAACCATGCTTGGTTTTGTTCCAGCCACCTTCTGACAATTCTTAAGTATGGCTTATTGCTCTAAGACACAAGTCAAACCACAGCTGGAAAGCTGGAGTTGTATCACAATTTTAGATGCTCTGGCACAAAAACCTTCATCTTATCTGCTAACTTAAGGGCCAGAATTTTTGGAATGTAAGAGATAGGTGGAAGGGGAAAGAAAGACATCAGAACTGCATGCTGCTTTACAACAGAAGCCGTAGCAGCAGCTCTGGATGTTATCAGTATTGCAACTCTAAACATTCACGTTAGGAAACATCAGAAAGGATACGGCCTTCTCTCAGCATTGCCCCTACTGTTACACATAATACAAAGGCCAGCAGATTTATCACTAAGCCCTATTCCGCTGTTCCATTGCTTTTCACAGTGACATTCTCCATTTTCCACACTTCTATTTAGCAGAAACCACCCACATGTACAGCATTTCTAATTCCTGACCTTTCCATCCTAATGGCCTCTGTTTTCCTCAGCTTCTCTTCCCATGTTTCATTCAGCTCTGCAATGATCTTCTCAGATTCCTGTGTAAAAATCCCACAAGCTGTTTTACAGTTTTCTCAACAAACTTCCCTCCGTAATAAACAAAATAATTAAAGGTTTTATCAGTGCTAGTTGTCAATTGAATTTTGGGTACAAAAAGTACCCGGTGCTTCAAATCGATAAGTTGTCTTCCTTAATTTTTTTTAGAGTTAATATCCTGGAAGGCAAGCTGAGAAGAAAAGACTTCACATTTAACCTCAATCAGACTTTAATTTGAACCACCTAAAAATTGCTTTTTTTCTTTAAAATCTAATTTACAGACATCATTCAGTAACTGGACGCCAGGGAACTGCAGAGACCACACCATTATTTCCATGGTAACGGCAAGTTTCTAATAGGAAAGGGAAATGCAGCGTGTGTTCCAGCCCATTGCAATCCCTGTGGCACCGTCTCATGGACAAGACATGAGAACGAAGCACAGATTCAATACAGGCAGCTTTCCCCACTCATCCACCCATGGAGATTGGGGGCTTTGGTAAAATAAAGAAATACTTCACTGTAATGCACTTTTGATGCGGTTCAATTCTATGCAGAATTGGGACAAGGCTGCTATTGTCTGGATAAAGCATGCTATTCTGTGTGCTTCACATTTTAATCTGTGGGGGCTGGGTGAATACAACAGTGGCAGGATTATTCTGCCTCCTTTTCTCAACTTTGGGGCAATTTGGCTTTCTGAAAGCTGACTGCATTTGCTAGTCAGACCTAGTCCACACTAGTGTTGACCAGGCCTCTTGAAGTCTTTACTTAAGATCAAATTTCCCATAATTGCCACTGTATCAGAAAACCTATGAACAAAAATCAAGATTGTCATTTATAGTTTCACTGTAGCTCCAGGCTACAATCAAACCCAGACAACCCTACCAGGAAAGGCTCTGCACAAACCCAATCTCTAGCACACCTCAGTGAAACCCACTTTCTACATTTTTAAGGGGATTTCAGACAACTGCCTGCAGAAACAGCAGTATACTGGACGTATCTTTGCTGAAGGCAAGTTTTCCCAGCTTGGCCACTATTTACCCTCGGAAAAGACCAAATTAGCCTGCTTAATCCCCAGCACTACCTACCTTCAACCGTTCAATTGCCTCTTCTCCTCCGGGTGTTGACATGATTCTTTCCTGTATACTGGACACAGATGTTAAGCCCACCTGACTACTGAGAGAGCAGGAGGATGGAGATGCAGTGAGGGAACCCATGGAGGCTGTGGAAAAATTGCCAGGACGTTGATTCTCGGAGGCTAGCAAGTATCTATGTTTATTGTTCTGAAAATCTTTCAGATCTGAGAGAAAGACACACAGACAGAGGGAAAGCAGAGAGACAGGGAAAAGGAAAATAGGAGGAGGGAAGGAACAGGAAAGAGGAAGATAGGAAGGAAATACCAGTGTAAGAGGAAAGCATTTAAGCAGCAACAAAACAATTTTTGTAATTTTTAGATGGCAGTTCTGAAACAAGTCCTTGAATATTAGTATCCATGACAAAGATAACCCAAATCAGATCCCGGGGATTATTAGTAAGGATCATTCCGACCAAAAAATCCTTAAATAAATTACACTCACCAAAAATAAACTGTCCTATTCCTAAACGAACACTAAGCTGCTGAGCACCATGAAGCTCAGACCAGGAGCAGCTACTGATAAGATCAGTGACATTCTGGGCTGAAGCCTGAATATACACCAACCCCTTAAATTCTGCAAAAAACTTTATCTTCCTGACTCCTTTAATCTAAAAGGATGATCAAGTAAATTTTTATCACAGAAGCAGTTCTGCTGCTGAAGCACCATGACCACAAGGACAAAAAGCTGCCCCCTCACTAAATTCTCCCAGGAGTACCTACGCCACCCATCAGTCCATACCAGGGAGAGAAGAACACAAGTTCACAGTAACGTGCCTGTGCTTCCTCTCGACCCTCCTCATCTCAAAAATGAAGATCTGGGATACATGATCAGTGAAGTACCCGATACAGCTCTTATACTTCTGAAGGCGGTTTAAAGGTTTTTGGTCTTCATATATGCAGAGAAGGGCTTAATAAAAAATGTTAATAAGGCAGCTTGTGTAGTCTAAAAAATAGCAACCTAAAAGCTGCCCCTTTTAGAGACAAAAAGCAAAGAGGAGGCATGTGAATGGTTTAAGAAGAAACATCCAGAGACAAGTTATTTTGATCTAACTTAGCTTCTCAGGTATGTCAATAAGCCTTGTCCCCAGAATAATCACAAAGTAACTTCTAACATGGAAATACCAGGCTACCAGCTAGCTCAGTGTAAATAATTTTGATTTAATTTTTAGCTGAAACAAATCCTTTCAAGTAATTACTTTTAAGAAAAAAGCAGGTCAAATCAGACCTCACAACTTCTGAACAAGTGCTTTGCACTTAGAAAAATGAGAGGTGTTCACACAGACGTTTCATAAATATCAGTGTCCTTCCACATCTCTACTCCTGTCCTGAACAACAGTGCCATGGGTAAGCCTAAGACCCCAGCTCACTCCACATTCAAGTTTCCGTTTCAGCCTCATGAAACTGCTGATTGCCATCAAGTCAGTTTGAAAACCACCATCTGCAGATAAAGGAAGCAGGGGTGGAAGGTTAACAAAAGAAAGGCAGGTTAAGGAGAGGGAACGCCATCGGGATGAGAAAAGCAGACATGGCAGAGCAGGGGGATGAAGTCTCAAAAGGCCAATAGACACATGCACTCCTGGAGATAAAGAAGTGGCGCTTGCAATAGCTTTCACACTCGCTGTGACCACTGAGAACCAAAACCCTCAGCACCATGCACGCTTCTCCTGGAGGCTGCAGCTTTAACCGATGACATATGCACACGCTGGAAGCAGCATCAGAAAGTCAGACAAGGCCAGGATGAGTCTTTACACCACCAGTAGCTTTGATTTTAGGAAATTTCAGACAGATCTCTTCTAGTTGATATTGTTTCTGAGTGAGAGTGAAGACTGGCTGAAGGAGTTTAAAACAATCTTCCGCAAGTTTATGTAAAATGTGTATCAGATGTTTCTCTTGCAATGGACTATGCATATTTCCCTTCCATAAACACAAACAGAAGAACAAAACCAAATGATATTCGCTGAGTATTTCTGTCTCTCAAGATAATCAGCATCAACCAGGCATTTCAGCTCAAATAAGGGACCTTCATCATTACGATACGTGGAAATTCTTTGTTTAAATAGACAATATAAAGAAAATCAATCTCAGTCTCCAGGAGGAACTGATACCATTTCAGCTTGAGTTAATCAACACATTTAAATACTAATACTTCAAAGTGGAAAACTTAAATGGTCAGGAAACTAGGTGAGGAGGAGAGGTTTCAGCTGAGTAACTTCAAAGAGATTTGAGAAAAATATTTCTAGCTCTAATGTGAAATATTAGCTGTGATGAAAACTGGCTAAATAATCACCATTCTCCCTGCTGTATTCTGCAGAAAGCAAGCTATGAACATATGCTACATTCTAAACTTTTTTTTATGACTGTCAACTTCATCTAAGCTGGTTAAGCTGATTTCCAAGAAACTGTTATTACATATCCACAGCGAGTGTTCTGTCTGGGATTTCCCTGTGAGAAATGCTGGCATGCAAAGCTCGGTTAAAAGCTGACCCAGAGGAAGCAGATTAAGAAGAGAACCACACAATACACACATTTGCCTCCACTTCCAGAGTATTCATCTCCCATTGGATCAACTGAAGGGAAGCAGCAGGGAAAATACAAGAAGGATCATAGTTGAAGATTCACCAGTGACATAGGAAGGGAAGAAAATACTACTTTAAATTTAAAGAGACAATACACAATTTTCAATAACTTTTCCAGTTTTGATTTAGAACCAAAAAACACAGACTGCACCAAATTTCATTTCCTTCTGGCCCCCATCTCTTGAAAACAGACTGGTAACATACATATTACACATCTTTAAGTCAGGACTTCTGCTTCACAGACAATGAAACTCTAACAAACCAAGAACTGGTGAATGTTTCTTAAAAAAAAGTCACTTTTTTCCTTTTTAAGAAGCAAATCATAGCTAATTGAAATCCACCAGAACACATTGTGTGTTTTTACGGGCACCTCCTTCACTAGGAATTAAAACACTGTTCATATTGTAAAAGAATGTAGCAATTAAAATTGTAGTTTGTTTGCCTTATTTGGACTGAGTGCCAGGAAATAATTCAGGCACAAGTTTGTTTTAGTACTTTAAGAGGTTGCTGGCAAAGCAAATCAGTACAATACAGCTCAGCTAACCTAACAAACTCTTGTCCCAACATAATGCATTATTTTATTCACATGCAGCTGTTTCATAGCTAATTTTGAGATGACAAATTCTTTGTTACTAAGGGCACTGTATAACAGGAATTAGGCATCATTTTCCTTTCTGAACAAGCACTGTAGTGAAGCCAGGTATCAACTAATGACCTTTACCCTTCAAGAAACAGGAAAGTGTTTGCTTTCTCAGTGTGAAATTAGTTTCTGTATCACAACTATCCTCTTACCATCAGACAGACAAAATGCCCTTCTTAACTCACCAAGGCAACTCTTGGACATGGAAGTTCTATCACAAAAAAAATCCCCTCCACAGCAACAATAAGCAAATCCACCTCAATGTTTTTCCATGAGAGTCTGAAGGTATCCTATCAACTCTACAGACAATACTAGGATGGGTTGTTTAAAGATCTAAGAAGCTACCGTTCCTACAACTATGTGCAACATCTCAAGTCAGCACCTACATCAACTTCCATCTTTTAAACTCCTCTTTCTCTCTTGCCCAGCTCTCCTTTCTCCTTTAAGGATCCAACCCCAAGATGGCAAGGTCTGTTCAATCCACTTACTGTCAATAATATCTCCCAGCCCCTGGGCTCGCAGCAGATCCTTAAGCCTTGTCACCTCCTCCTTCAGCTCACGCACCAGCTTGGCATTGGGATCTTCATTGATAACAGCATTACATTTAATCTGTTTTGCACGATCAGCATACCTGGAACCAGTCAAAACCAACTTACAATGAACATACACTTGCCCATATGCAACACAGGAATGCAGCAACATAGGAGACATTTAGTTTGTAGCTGTACGTCAGAATAATTCATACTTAACATAGGGTACTGCTCCAGAAAGGCAAGACCTCCTCAAGATCTAATCAAGATGCATTAGCAAGGTACATCACGTGTACAATATATTTTTTCTTCCCTTTATTCAGTGCTTAGAAGCCTCAGCTCAACTAAAATGCTTAATTCTAGCAAACACTGGAAAACAGCACACAAACATAAGAGGATGAGTCTGATTTTTCAAATTAAAAGTAGGCAATAAGATCCTAGTTCCTTACTCACATCCTATATATCAGTTTCCCTCTTTCAGGGTAACTGAGTTTTTGCCGTTACAGTTTTTCTTCCCTGCAAATTTCTTCAAGTATGAAGATTTGAAGGATAGCCTGTGTCCAGTAGAGATGAAAAGACTATACCTTAAAGTGCTCAAAGTTTCATCGTAGTTAATATCCGCTGGACTCAAAGCAGCAACCATAGCAGTTCGGGAGTTACCACCTATAATGCACAGGCAAAGTTTTAGATGACTGCACTGCACAATCTAGATATATTACCTACTAAAAGTCAGTATTTTCTATAAAGTACAGAATTCAACTAAATTCTGCATAACTAAGGAAAACGATCACAGAAGAGTAACAGAGCTGCAGCTTTATCAAAGGGTGAAACATACAACTCAGATTTGACTACTTAAAGTATTTAAACCCATACTGAATACAAATTTAAGTGATTAAAAACATTCAGAAAGTTTAGTGGGAATTTCTTTCTATACTGGCACAGGTAACATCAGCCATACCTAAATTTTCTCGAAGAAGCCACGTTAGTACAGAATCTCTGTATGGTATGAAGTCTGTCTTCTTCTTCTTTTTAGTCTGCAAAGGAAAAAACACGCTATTAAAAAATCAGCACTGAATGGAAAATGAACTTTTAAAACATCAGCATGGGATAAGTACTAAAAGAACTGTGAAAGCATACACATTTACTGTCTAAAACGGAGGTCACCCATCCTCAACTGAAAAATGATTACAGAGTTTGATATAAGGTAACTTGGAACATATTCAGACATCCAAACTCGTAAGCAGGCCACATAATACCTTTGTAGCACTGCCTTCAGAAAGGCTTTCCTGTTGATGAAGATGATCTTTGTGGCATTTAAATACTGCATTCTAACACCATTCCAAGAAAATTTACACAGTAAATCCAACTTCCAGGGAAAAAATCACTATTGACTCTTCCTTTACTAGACACATTATAACTTTGAGTAGTCTAAAGGCCATTATAGGAAATTCCACAGCTACAGAGGTACAGGTACACATATGAGAGGACAACTAGCCCATCTTCCTGCGTTTCTGTAAGCAGTTAATAGGAAACTTGACAAAAAAGATGAAGAGGCTTACTAACTGTAACTAGAAGTAGAAAGGAGGGCATGTATTTGTTTTAAAACCTAAAACCTTTTTACAAATCACAAGATCACAAGACAGGTGCCCAAGCGTTTAAGCACTTGGTCCCCAAATCAATAATGTAAAGGTTTCAGACAAAGAAAGAAGACCTTGTCAGCACCTTTGGCAGAATTCCCTCCAAATTTAATTGCAGAGACTTTCCCCAGCTTCTTTGTTTGGTCTAAGAGAAACGTTAACTTCCTAAACTCTATACGAGAATGTGAATCTTGGGTCATCCGTTTACTTAGTGAAATAGTTAAAAAGGCAAACATCTCACTTCGAGAGATGCCAAAACTTTAATTCCACACAACATTTAACAAAGGATACGACTTTGCAATAAAAGGCCTCATTATAAATTGTGCAAGACTCAACAGTCAAGAAGTACATAAAAACAGAGTATTACTCTTGCAACAATTCTACTGTCCCTTGCAAAAGGTAAGTAACCTTACAACGGACGAGTGAAATTATGAGAGGCAGGTAAGCACCAGATGATGTCTGCAAAATTTTCCAAGTCATTTTAGAAAACCAGAAGAGGCTATTGCCTGCAGCCTACCATGTGAGGGAAAGAAAAATGCATGGAGAACAGAAGCATGAAAGCAAAGAAAGTATTTCTCCCTAGAACAAATATTCCTAATTTTGCTTCCTAGAGCAAAATTAATTCACCAAATCAGGAGCAGGGATGTAAGAAAAGAGTATCTCCAAAACATCCTCAAATGTGATTTTTTCATGAATTTCTCTCCAACTTCAGTGTATTTTTTGAGTTTTAGTATTGACAATTCTCAGATTTCATAACTGTACTTTGTAATTACAGGAATTTCCCGAAGACCTGCCATGAAAGATCCCTGCTCTTTGATTTAGAACTCAAGAGAATAAAATCTCACAGATGGTCAAAAAAGACAACATCCACTACTACTCAGACCATCCTACCTTGCTGGTGCAGTTATCCTAAGTTGAAGGCATTAAAGGAAGAGGAGTAAGATACAAGTTAAGCTTTTTAATATACCTTTGTATATAATGTCCATGTTAGCTTGGACATTCTTTTCTTGAGAAGCCCCATGAATTAGAATAGTTGTCATAAAAAAATAAAGAGCACTTAAATACATTCAACCCATCCCAAGCTGTTCACAACTCACTTTTAAAAGCACTATTAATTTAATGAACTTATTTAAATAATAATTGAAATGATTTTTCTAAATCTAAAAGATGTCTGGATCATCGTACGCTTACTTCACTCAAAATATTAAGCCTGGCCATTGGAAAAAAAAGCCAGTGATAACTGAGTTATTACACTGGTATTTCTAACGTTTGACATTTTAGTATTTTAACAAGAAGTCTGCACTTAGTTTCCTAAAATTATTCTTTCTAATAAAAAACACTACTGCAGCTCTGCAGAATTAAAAGCTTGCCACGTGAACACTCCCTTTAAATAAAGGCAGGCTCCTTTTGCAAGGCTTCTTCACAACTAAATAATAGTACTTCAACCTACTTTCAAATAAAGTTTCTAGCAGGTTGCATGAGATTCTTAGGATACAATTCATCTGTCAAAATCCACACAGCTAACCCTGCTGAGAACGCTAGGCCAAGAACAGTGAATGGCTCTGCTGTACTGTATAGTATTCACTGTTTGTTTTACAACTTAGGGAAAGGTTGTTGCAGGTAAGTAAATGCTGTACTTACCACCTCTGCCAATGCTGAAATAACTTTGCCCAGAGTTGTGAGAGACTTGTTTATATTTGCTCCTTCCTGGGAAAACATAATCCAGTATTATACAGCAATTCATCATTTTCTACCATGAATCTCAGCAGACTAAAAGAACCAAATGTAACATCCCCCATTAGAGTAAAAAGTAGTCTTCACTTTTATTATAATAACTATGGAAAAAATAGTTACAATTCTTTCTTTTCCTTATGCTGCTTGAGCACCCACTCCCCTTTCATCACTCCAAGATCAGCAGCCTGATACCTTTAATCGGGTTCCTTTGGCACCAGTTGAATCAGCTCGCTCACTCCCAGCTAGATCCACAAGGCTAATCTTGCTGACCTGATAACAGAAAACATTAACAACTAGAATTAGTTCTTAGCGAACTACAGCAAGAACAAAACTTTGAAGAATTCTACAACATGAGAAAAATTCAGTCTAAAAATCATAGTGTGCTTAAAACCAGTCAAATCAGGTTTTCACATGCAAACTGTTTTTTTTTTTTGTACCTTTCCAAAGTAATCAACTGAGAAATGTGAACATTCCCCGCATTTCAGCTACTTCCACACACAAAGCTTCTATTTCAGAGCAAAAAAAAGCCAGAAAACTGTTCCATGCTAAATAGTGCATATCTCCTTTTAACGTGCATATTCCAAAAATTCCCTAAGTCACACTCATCTCCATCCCTGTTCCCACAGAGAACTAATAAGACAAACATTTCCCACTGACAGGCAAAAGCACATAAAGTTCTGGGAACATGACTGGGGAAGATTAATTTATTTCATTTATCCCTCCCCATAGAACCTAGGCCTTAAGATTTAAGTTCTTCCCATGTATTCTCCTCCTGCATGTATTCCCAATTTAGCTGTTTTTAGAATTACAGTCAAACAAAATCCAGTAAGAAATAAAAAGGTTCTGGCAAGGCATACAGCAATTTCACCTGAAAAAAAAAAAAATACACCAGAAAAAACTTGAATTCCCATTGTCTCTTCATACTGCCAATAAGAATAGGTCATTGAAGAGAAGCTTTGTGAAAACCACTCCCTATGCTACTTCTTATTTGTAAAATACCTTCTCCGTGGAAAGATCAGTTTCTGCATCATGCTTCTTCTGAGTAAAGACAATTGTAAACACGGCATGAGAGCGGCTACTAGTTTCATTCATGTTGGTAGCTGCCACAGTCCTAAAAGAGGAACAGATACAGGTATGTTTAGGAAACAGTGGCCTCTATGCTCCAAGTGAAACAACCTGCAGGACTCAATGCAGCTGCAGGGCACTGAGACCACGAGGCTGTACAGTTGATGTTTGGCCCTATCAAGACCAAGCCACATGAATACCATGAACATTTTTCACTGATTTTTCACTGCTCAGCTCCTCCTAGTTTCTGCACAATTTAAACAGAGCTTGCTCCATCTGTAGAGTCACCAATCTGCCCAACACTAACACATAAGAAAAATGCAAATTTACATCAGTCTCTCACACAGACTGCTTAATGGATCGCACAGTTTACATATGACAATAACTACTAACGAACCAGAACCTCAAGTGGGAATGCCAACTTAAGTCCTGACCACTTCAGTGAATCAAGCATTATGCTTACATGCTTATTTATACCAGTAATGTAATAACGTACACATCAAAAGGCAGAATTAAAAGACAGTAATTTACATATGTAATCTCAAGCCATTACAGCTTTAAGTATCTGTACAGGGATTTGCAACACTACTACACCACACAAATCAATTTCAGCCTTTTAATAGAATCGATCAGTGCATATTTGAACACTATTCCAAATCTGACATCAGGTTTTAAAAAAGCACCAGTGCATCACAGAAGGTATTTTAAATGTGGTGCTATAAGCTATATAAACCCGCAAAGGAGATAAAAGTCAGTGCCACTGTCACTCACCTGGCTTTGTTTCCAGCATCCATGAGGTCTGCAATGTCTGTGTAAGACGTGACTGCTAACTTGGACAGATCTTCCACATATGGTCCAAGCAGAGGATGTTCTCTCACCCGCAAATTCCCTTTGTTCTTCGGGTTCAACAAGTCCCGGACTCTTTCACAATAAATCTCCATGTAACTCACCTGGAAAGAGGAATTTGTGTGGATTATTTAGTGATTCTTAAGGCTTCCTCCACAAGAAACTCTGCAGTATTTAGAATGCCATTGGCAGAAATTCCCCCAGTCCACTACAGAAAAGCTGTAGGTGGGTGTCTCAGTTTGCTTTATGGCTTGACACAATGGGAAAAGGGAAGAAGAGTCATGAGTCACATGTGGCAAGTCTCCAATATAAGCTACAGACCCTCCACCCATGCGTAGATCCCTCAACCATTTCCAAAAAAAAATTGGTGTTTAGTTAAAAACTTATACATTTGAGTTCATAATCACTTTTAACATGACGCATCAACAAAAGTACCTTCAGAAAGAGGCAAATGACAAATGGTAAAAAGGGTCTCCTTACAAGTAACCTCTCTTATAAACCCCCAAAGTAAACTTAGGAGAAATATATATATTTTCCCTGCAGGTAGGAGCAACTTTTGGTTCTGAACTGTACCCTAGTCCTATTATACACCTGAGTCATCAGTACAATTATTCAAACAATGGTAATTTTAAATCTACATACTTTGAAATAAATTCTATAGTTAAGATTTCTTTTTTTTTTTTTTTTTTAAATTGAGTTCCAACAGATTTCTAAATATATGCAAGGCTTAAACTTTTTTTTTCTGTAAGCCAATCTTTGTTATGGGTACCAAGCTACAAAGAAATGCTACCAAGTACTCAGTGAAGAGAACACTGAGGTACAAATGTTACCAGTGACAAGCTCCCTGAACCACTACACAACAAAAAATAAAAAATGAAATTGTACTTTGGCCTGCCTTTCTATCTCAGACTGGGATACGAGAAATATTTTGTTTCAATTAACCACCACCAGTGTTATGCCGTAACTATACCCCAGACCTCCCTTAGCACCAGGTGGTTCATTCCACCAGTTTACGTTCAACCTATGACCAAAAAACCCACACTTATCAGTAGCATTGTTTCAGTTCTGCTCCTCTATCTGCAGTCTGTCTGCAAACTCGTCTTGCTAATGGGAGATGCTAGGTAGCAATGAGCAACTAAACTCTTCTAGTCAAGTCTCACAGAGGATCAGGATACAAACTACGACTATTTTAATTGACAAGAAACACGTAATCTTCCATCCAGTGTTCAAAAAAATTATCTATGAATGCATCTTTTGTTCTTTGAGCCTATCGTGTACTTCACAGTTGCTGTCATAGGTAAAGGTACGCAAATTTTCTGGTGGGGAGAAAAGTCCTAGAAATATTTTACTTGTACATTTGCATCCAACACAAAACAGAGAAAAAACAATGCTTTCAAGACAAAGAACTCAGCCATCTTAACACAACATCAATAATGCTGCACCTAAGCTCAGTTGGATGACCAGCACACAAATACTGATTGATCACTATACGCACCTCTACAGAGTATGACATTTCTTCATTGCTGTTGTCATTGATTTTCTCAAACAGTTCTTCACATAGCTGGAAAGAGATTAAACCCAAGACACAAATTAGCTCTGAGTAGGATGTAGTAACTACTATGACAAATCATTAACTTTGCACAGGAGGGAAGGGGAAGAACAGATTTCAACCACAAACGGCCTCACTAGGAAGAGGCATTATCTCAACTCTCTATCACTACCATCCAAACAATAGTTTTTTTTTTTATAGAGTATTACAGTTGTTCTAGGTTTAAGCAATATTATTATAATGTACTACAAAATTAGAAAAATAACCCATTATAACATTAAAGCCTGTAATAACTGAAAGTGGAAGTAAGATTAAGGAAACATTAAAATACTTAATCCTCTCCTAGTCTCATAAAAATAGCAGTCTGTTTATTTTTAAACTAACAACCCTGTGTCAATTCGTTGGTGTGCTGAAGTTTCAGGATTCAGGTTTAAATCAATAGCCAGATAGTTTCAAAATTCATTAACAGCAGCTTCATATGAAGAATACTTCCACTATCGGCACTGTACTACTTCAATAGTGCTCACCTACAAATAACTTGTGTGAGACCTAAAATTAACGTCATAAAGGAGCAAAACGAACACTTGGCAAGCACATGGATATGTACAGGGAGATTAAAAAGCATGAGCACACGGAGGGATAAGCACAGGAAGAGGTTTCTAACTTATCTACTAACCACTGTATGAAAAATAATCATTATGATGAATGCAGGAAATTTTAAAGCATACACTCAAGAATTCAGTCCACACATGGTTAAAGCGTAAGATTTCACACTAGACACTGGCAGACAGAGCCACGGAATTTTGCCAACACAGCGAAATTTTATGTCAACAACCTATATCCCTTTGAATGCGATTGTGCTGTAGCCTCTCCATACATGACAAGAAAGAACAGTCAACAAGTTCTCCCTAAACAGATAACTCATTTTGTTCCTTTATAAGGAGACTTCTCACAGTGAAAGTGGAAGGAAATGATTTTGCCTAGAAACTGTGGCAGATAACAGGAACAGGATAACATCTACAGGAACGTTACAGATTTTAGCAGTCTTTAATTTCCATTAGAAGTTACAAAAAAGATAAACAGGAGCATCAAGATTACAACTCAAAGAATCTGAGCGCTGAGCTGTTTCCACAGATTTAACTCATTTCACCTGTTACACTGATATATTACTGCAAAAGAAAAAAGGAAATGCTTTCATGTCACAATACGTCTTTCATCAAAATCACGGTTGTGTAAGTGTACAAATACACTCCTCTAACATTATTTCAAGATAACCTAAATGCAGCCTCAAATGGTACCAGAGCACGTGCTACATATTTGAGTATACAATGCCTGTACTGTTCACAGAAAACAATGATCTGCATTGTCTATTTCATACCCATGGCACAGGGTCAAGGCCTACAGCAAACCTGTAGCAGAGTGACGACTCAGGCTGTTCAGCATATTTATTAGAATGGAAACCCAACCTCAGATTTCTACTTTGTTGGAAGACAGTGCGTTCCTCCATTCCCAATCTTAGTCCCCTGTCAACACCTACACACCGAGGAAGGTCTGCATTTAGAACAAGTGGCAGCCTCAGCTGAATGCCAGTCCCAGTTTTCTGTGGGTGTATCCCAACTTCTTGTATTTCCTGGGCAGTATCACAACAAACCTCGGGGGGCAACAACACTGGGCTGTGCTCAGTTCCTACCAATTTGATATACTTCTTTTTCCACTGATTTGATATACTTCATTTCTTACTGAGATAAAAGGTATTACTCAGTTTTTAGCTTTGGAAAACTCATTTTCTCAAAAAGTTTCTGGCAGGTTCATCAGTGGTATCACCTTTGGAATTCCTGCTGAATGCAAAGCGCTCAAGTGCTGTCCTAACTAAAGTCAGAACAGCAGACAAGAAACCTAGTGAATAAGACATCTTCATTTGCTAGTTTGGTGGGGGAGCAAAGACATTGGATGCGGAAGTATAGAGAGAATATATAGCACAATTTTTAAAAATATAACAGTAAAAATTACTTGCATCTCTTTACTCTTTTTCTGAGTAGATTCACTTCAGAAGTAAGCTATGGTTCTCTGTGAACTATCGCAATACAAAAAGACTGTCAGCCAGCAAGAATCTGAAGATGCTATAAAAATAAAGCCCTTTCTGGGTTCGGTTCTACCTGGGGGATTATCCCTGCTTGGCTCTCCTCCTGCTTGCCCATCATCGTGTAGGATTTCCCAGCTCCGGTTTGTCCATAGGCAAAAATGCACACATTGTAGCCCTCAAAGGCATGCAGCAACATCTCCTTTCCAATATCATTGTACACACGGCTCTGTGATGCAAAACAGGGATCTTCAGGCTGTAAGGACACGAAAACAGCATCAGAACAGACATTTCTCACTCACATAACATTTCAAAAAGCAATTAGTTTTAATCTACTTTTATCTTCTGAGTCAATCTCTTAGGAAGAGGCAAACATAGCACACGTTTACACATTTTTCCAACAGCAGTACCAACAGAATGACGCTGACAACCCTGGCAACACCACTCCATCACCGCTGAGGAAGCAATCTCCACAAGAAAAGAAACCAATTCTGGTTTGTGAGCATTGTTGGAACTACCAGACATGTTTTGTTCAAGATCACTGCCAACCAGAATTCAAGGTGTTTGGAATGGAGGGAGTTAAAAGACAGAAGTAGAGTTCAGAGAGGCAATACAAACAGAGAAGGTCCAGAAGCTACAAAATCCCCCAGTGGCTGGTCTTGACAAGGGCTCAGCAGGGCAACAGAGGAAGAAAAGCAAAAGCTGCTTTGTTTTTTTTTTTCGACTAAGGTTGCATGCAAATCATTTAAGAAATTTCTTGCAGTTTTCTGATTTCACTGCCTATAATCCAATCCAGATTCCTATTTGCACCCCACTATTGGGGATTACAAAATCTTTATGTATGAAAATATACATTTTTAAGGTAGCAAGTCACTGAACCAGTCAAGGACAGTGTATCAGAACATTTTTCTATGGTTACACTCAAGGTTAGCAATAAAACTGAAATGTAACACTGGGAGGGGAGGGAAACTACTTTAAAGCGCTTTATCCAGGTAATAAAATGAGGCAAAAAAATCAAAAAGCACAAAAACACTTTATTACAGGTGGCTCCAGTGACAGAAATTTAAAGAAGGACAAAGTAAGGCATCACCTTCAAATGCCTGACTGAAAAGTTTGTTATATTTTGGACAAAACACCACCTCCACTACTGCCTGATGAAAAGGAATACTGCACATGCAATAAAAGAGCAAACAATCACAAGGTGTCAAAGAGAACAAAGGTGCCAGATCTCAAGGCACACACAGAACCTGCTCAAAACAAAACTTCATGAACTGAACAAATCAATCCTCCATTTTTTATGTAGCACACATCAGGCACTCAGGCCCTGCACTGGTCAGACTCCAAGATGCAGTCACTGGAGGCAGTCCAAGACACAGCTCCAGGCACGGTACAGGATACAAAAATAGTGACAAAAATAGGATTTGCAGTATATGCTCTTTTTCCTGATGTCCTTTTCATCATTTTCAAATGTTTACCACGGACTTTCCTAAAAGTTATCACACTACTGAGAATCTCCGCAGGTGTTTTATGTTGCACAAATGAGAACGGACTGCACAGATAACACACCACTGAAACTTCACTGTGTATGTCACTACGCTGTTACTAAGTTAACATTCTCCCTTTTCACAAAATGTTGGATTTTAACATTAGTTGCTCCTGAAATCAGGATAAAAATCTAGTTGCACTAACATTCTCAAGCTAGGTTCATTGTTTTCTTAGACCGGGTTCTTCTCCTTGACACAGCGTATCTGTTGGGTTTGAGTGCTACTTATGTTCTTAATACTCCTCCAACTGACCCCATCAGCTATTTGCATAGCTGCTCTGGAAATTAGGTCACTCAACAGGAGGAATCATGAAAAGAGCTGCACAAATCCAAATTTTTCTAGGTTTTCATCACGAAAACATCATTCTGAGCGAATCTGTGGCCAACACGATCGTCTTTGCACCATTCAAATTAATAAAATTAACAACTTCAAAAAACATGATCCCATTCGTTCTGTATTTTTGGAGGAAAAACAGGCGGGGGGTAGATGGCAGAACACAGTCCTGCTTTAGAACAATTGCTGGAAGTCAGCAAGACCTTAGTACTAATTCGCAGGAGGGTGGGGCAGAGGAGTTAAATGACAGAGCTTATTGCTTTTGCAGCTAGTGGAAGCATAGGTCACTACTCTGCCTCTTCCAGATATGCCAAGGGAACCCAGACCACATCTTCTCTTGAACTGCAAGAACTTGCAGACAAGTGAAAGTTGCTCAACGTAGAAGTGAAGTAATGGTTCACATGCATCCTTCAATATTTACAAAAGAACACATTGGTGATTATTTTAAGTAATCTTCCAAGTAGCTACAGCTTGCTATCAGACTCCCAAGAGCTTAGCTTCCCCCTCTCCCAAGCTTTTAATCTGCATGAGGGCAGGAGAGCGCAGAAACATCTGACAGGGATGGCATGGCCAGAAAAATAATACATTTAAATCAATCAAATCAAGGAAAAATGGTTTTCTTCTGAAAGAACTTACCGATGTGTGGGACCAATAAGAGTAGTCAAAGCTGAAGGACTTTGGCGCTTCCTTAGGATTCTTTGGGTTGATAATACCTACAGGAAACAAAATTTAAACACTTAGCAAACTTGGCATTTAGCAACATAATTAATGAGCTTGCTGATCCTCGACTTAATCTGTGTGTGAGTTTTTGGAGAGTTCCCACACTGCACGGCAGTAATAAGATTGAAGCAATAGACTCGCAGTTTCCTAATACTATTTACGTAAGCCTGATTTGAAATAAGGAAAAACAATCCTAAAAGGAACTGATGCTGCTAAACAACATTTCCACAGCAGTACATGTCATTTTTATGCTCTTTTTCTCAATCCCTTTAATTCTTTCAATATTTGATCCATACATGTGTGTTCCTTGCAATTAATGGAAACTTTTCCAGATACATGGTAGGTGCGTGGGAGGGTTTTTTTGGTGTAGTTTTTCTTTTTTCTTCCCAGCAATAAAACAGATTCCCATAACCTTCGCCTGGAAGCAATTAATACACGATAGATTCCAGTTGTTTTAATGGCATACAACATGCCTACAGATTGTATATTCCAAGGAGGGTAATTTATAAGCACAGCTCTTGACACGGAAGTTAATCTCTACCGCTTCTTTCTCTCAAGACTACAGTACTGGAAATACTTACATTATCATTTCCATCAGCTGTTTTCAAAATCATCCATATAATAAGGATTCTAAAAAGGCACACTCATGAGGGCATCAAAATCTGATAAACCACCTTAGGTTTACACTTGCCCACCTGCACCTGTAGCAGCAATTTGCCTTTGGGAACAAAATACTTAAACATGCAAACAAAATCTACAAATAAAGAAGAATAGACAAGTGGCAAACTTACGTTCTGATACCAAGCAAAGGATATGTTCTGATCCCAAACAACCATCCTAAACTACAAATGACTACTTTTCACATATTCAGGCCAGGAAGGCCATGGATCTGGGAGATGGGAGCTTCTTCCACTTCTTCTGTCAGAACTAGACATCTGAACAGCCACATCTCTTGGCATTTCAAGCGTTATGAACTTAACATGCTGCAGTGAAGTCCCTGAAAATGCGGTTGCAGAATTCCCTTCAAAATTGAATCACTCCACCAGATGCTGAGTCCCTGTGCAGGGCTGCTGGCCAAAACTACAGAGTGGAGGAGGGATCACTTTGTGGACTGCAAATAGCAACAGTTGCTACTCTATTTCTTGTGGTCAGCTCCATTTTACTTGGATGCACCTTGTGCTGACATTCTTGCCGTACGAAAGCCGACAAACATGCAAAGCCAACGCAAAATGTGCTGTGCACCAGTACAGCACCACGTGGCAGAAACACGTGCAGCTTTGGGTAGCAACATGGGCATCAACACACAACAAAGAGGTAACCTAAGCAGTCCTACACGGCTTTAGCTTCCCTTTGCTAGTCTTGGCCCAACAGCTGTAAATCTACAGCACACTGGATTAAACCAGCTCTAAAGTGAACAAATCCCACAAGACAGCTCTCCCACCCCAAAGCCAAACCAGTTCTCTTTCAGTGGATTCCAGGCAGCTATAACTTACAACTTGTTCTGCTTCTCATTCCATTAATTAGCAATCAAAGCTCTGGAAGGTAAGGAAGTCCTGTCTTGTACTAGGAAGCTCCTACGCAAAAAAAAACAGTACAAAAAACACTGCCTCCAAATCAGTTCGATGTAACGTCCTTAGGGATAGGACATGATTTTCCTTCAAACATTTTGGGTTAAGAGCTCAAGGTAAAATGTAACCATTAGAAGCAGAAAAAAAGCAGCAATAAATAGAACCCGTGCCTTTGTATTGCTAACACAATTTTAAGCAGATACACGAACGCACCTCTCCTGGCCATAAGTTTACACTCTTGCTTAATCTCCACAGCATATAATTTTAACCCAAACCCTTGGTGTTACGTTTGAGGGAGGAGTGACAGCTAGGGAAGGAGAGGAGTGACTGCCTCACTGGAACGCACTGGCCTGAAAATGGGAAACTCCTGGCCGGGCAACCTGGGCAAGAACGCCACATGGGTGCAGTTTTATTCCAAGGTGCAAATTCAATCGTGGAAGAGAGCTTTGATCTCGTCTTATTTACAGAATGACTGAGGTGCCTCTTTAACATCTACAGTGGAATAGCAAGTATTCAGTCTTTTTTTCATTTTTACTTTGTTGTCTATAAAGAAGACGGCCACTCCTCCTGGCCGAGGTAAAGTTGCATTTGTTCTCTCCAAGGAAACGAGAACTAAATTGCATCCTAAGCTTCTACTGTGTCAGGAACAGGAAACATGACAAGCAGCAGCACACATTTCAGCATTAATCAAAAGTAAGTTTGATGTGAAAATACACACATCGTACCAACTGTTTAAAAAATGAAAACATCTAGGTTATTTCCAAAAAGAAAGCGAGGAAGCCAAGCATTTAGTCAACGCAACAACTAGTTTTTCCCTCAGCTGGCTGTGCATAAAGGATGTTGACCACCCATGAAAGACAAGATCTGCAGTGATGCAACACGCTTAGTGTCAGGACACGCACTACAAGCTTGCCCTTACAGCTCCATCCTACTGGCTTCAAGTTTTAATTTGATCCACCATATTCACGAAGAGCCAAGTTCACTCCCCACAGCTTATGCTAGCGGTTCCCCTCCAATTCTAATTTTTATTTATTTTCTTTAGCTTCTCTGAGCTCCCTCACATTAAGTCCCGTGTGCAGCCCGGTATTCTGAAAGTTACTTTCTAGGATGCACATTTTTGCAAAGCGTATCCTGAGAAGCATATTAGGAAAGGGAGATCAATGTGCAAGAAGGCAGCTCTGTCAGAGGTTGGGAATGCAGCTGCCTGGCCAAAACCTTCCACAGCAACAGGAACAGGGTAGAGGAAGCCTCCTGGCTGCCAGGAACTCTGCATGCTGTCCCTCGCTGCTCCGATCCAGCCACAGCCTTCTCACTCAACTTCAAGTGCAAGCTTGAACTGTTTTTATCCCCGTGCTGGTTTCTTACAGTCTACATCCTCCATCTTCAGAACCACTGGTTTAACAGAATTCTGTCTGCAAAGGAATCCGGGAGAGCAGAACAACTGAGAAAACAAAACCTAAGATCACAATCTCAGCTGATTTCAAGCGGACCAAAACCCTCTTCTCTTAGAGCACTGAGCATCAAGTGGGTAGCCGCTAGCATCAGTCACGTTTGATGTGGTCTGAACTTGAACCAAGTGGCTGGATACATAACAACGTGAGATACAACACCTGAAAGAAGATGGCGAGGCTGCTAATGAACCAGGAATTCAAATTAAAGCAGCTGACCCCACCTGATGGTGCCTATTGCACCAAGCATCATCTTTGGAGGGATGTCTAAAGGAAACTCATGGATACGTCTAAAGAAGATAAGACGACTTTCTACAGTGCTGGTAAGTTTTAACCTCAAATATCGTAAGCCAAACCGAAAAAAGCCAGCACGATCACACAGAAATTAGACTGAGTGGGCACCATTGATTTCACACACCATGTTCCTCAGCAAGCCAGGTTTTTGGCTGAACGAGGAAACAAATAGAATTAACAAGTAAAAGGATTGCTTCCAGGGGATTCAACACTCACAGGAACAGCAGAAGCTTTTCAGTTATTTTGTTTGGTTTTTAAACCACGCAAGGCCAAGACGCATTGTATTAGTGAATCATGAACTGGGTCATCATCCATCTCCTCACACCACAGCAGACTCACGGCATGGTACACAAGCTAATGGTTTAATTACAGAGCCTCAGGAAATGAGAAAGGCAATAAGGCAGACGATCGCAGCAGGAACACATTAATGGCCTTTTTATCTTACAGAATAAATTTGTTTATCTGATATTTCAAAGGTCCAACGTGGCAATTAACTTTTCTGTTTGCAGACTGAGACTAACGCTTTGTGCTGCAGCTATAATTAGTTACCGTCAGCATGGCACTGGAGCAACTTTGAACGTTGGAGCTAGCCGAAGCAGCCAGTTTCTGAGAAATTCGATCCCCTTTTTCAGGCCCCCTGCTTTCCCAAGAGCCAACTTCTTAGCTCGTTTGGAATCTTGCAGCTTCCCACAAGTTCAGGTTTCTGCACCAAACAGAACTGGCAGGGGCATTCCACCACATCACCCTCTTACACCGTTGCCACCGAAGGTTACATATAGTTCTGTTTCACATAGGTGGAAAGGACAGAACCAATTGAAGATGCTGTTTTCTGACTTCAACGATTAAAATCTCTTCTGGGATCAGCAAAGCAAACTCTGGATTAATGGTCAGCATTTCCCTTCGGAATGGAAGGCTGAGAAAAAAGCATGGGAATATTCGTGTTATAAAAATACCCTGCAGCTTGTTGGTCTGGTTGAGGGAAATAAGCGTCCACATCGTTGGAGGAGTGTTTTTTGGTTTTAAATTTGAATTTTGAATTCCCCCAGATTTTGAGTAACAGGCTTCACCTTCAGGCATAACATTCAAATCAGTTTTCCAGCTTTGTAAGAGAACAGAATAGGTAAAAATTGCAGATATCAAATGAATATAAATTTTACGGAGAAGTGCACAGTGTGACTAGCTCTGTAGCATTACCATTGAATTGGATTTCGTTTATTTAACTGAATACAGCAACATTTATACTCACTGCCAGTCCAGCCCAGACACATCAATTCTGCAGAAAGAAGTCTTACATTTTAAAAGCTTCTTTCTCCTTCCAGTTATATGGTAAACTGTACAGAACTTCTTCACGCCATTTGAGGTGCCTTTAAGCAGTAGTAATCCATATACTCCCTGAAGTTCAAGTTATTTAAACTGTTTTATTTAGCTGTTTAACTTTTGCGGGGTTTGTTCTCACACCTGTACCTAGAAACATCTCGGAATTTTATGTAGCATTGACCAAAAGGTAAGGAAACCAACAGTTTTAAAACAAGTTTCTTCACACCAAATAACCTAAAGCTGTGTATCATTACATAAGCAAGCATATGTTATCCTGATCTGTTTCGTAAACTTTGATTTCCTTAAGTGTGCTATTAAATGATAATGTACAAGCCAGCAGCTGTAATTTCAGGCTACACTCTGTACTTTGTACATATAACTTGCCAGAGACTGGTTGGGATGTGTAAGGAAAATCTATGCAACTAAGTCATTTTTGCAGACAAATCACCAGCACTGAGGAATCAGAGCGTAGGACTCACAAAGAAAAATCAGAGCCCAAACACAACGACAGCCTTCCAACGCAGCTCACAGGTACTGCTCCCGTACCAGCACAGCTTCCACAGGCAGAAGCGTGCTCCAAAGCTTTCGGAAGGTTGGCATGACTTTCCTGGAGTCTGCTTATCAAAAGAGATCCTGCGCGATTACACAATTGGAAAACTGCAGGGGCAAATAAAGGATAAAAAGTGACCTATGGCCCGTGACCCAGAATATAAGAGATACTCATATAACTTCTGTTCCCACACTCCCTCAAACACAAAAGAACAATGCCAGTTCTGCTTCTCCACTTAATCAATTGATACAATAGAAATGACAGACTTTTTTCCCCCTCCTCTCCAGGCTTCTTCTTCATTTTCCGATGCAGCTGATCTGTATGGATAACTACAAAAAAAGAACTTTTTCAAACAGAACAGATGGCTGGCAGCGCAGATTTAGATTACAAGATGCAACCCACATATTTTAACCAATTAGTCCTTGTAAAGGAAAAGCGTATAGTAGGAGCGGTACCGACTAATAAAAGATAAGAAGAAAGCCAAAGCACAATCAAAGGAATTATAATTTTAGATGTGCAGTATCAACAAGAAGCCTATCTGCACAAAACGATTGATCCTGCATGCCCTCACTACCAGGTAACTTCGTTCCTTGGCACGAGGCACTTCGACAGCCCAACCTCTAGATCACTCCTTGTTCCTTAGGTAACATTTTCATAACACCCACCATCTGCTGGATCAGCCGGCACAAAAATAACATACACCTTCAGCCTTTCCAACCTATGGGATCGAATTCCCTCCTAGCTTTTAATTTTAGCAAAAGCTGTTTGCGAGCTTTGACAGAGAGCTTCAGTATCAAGACAGTGCCCTTTTATTTTCTAACAGGTATTATTTTGCATTCCAAATATCATTTCAGGATTTTTTTTGCCTTACAATGCAGTTTTGGTTTCTTGAAGTTTATTTCCAAAAAGCACACATCAAATAAGCACTTCATTTTACAATTGTAACCAGAGTGCAAAGCGTAACAGAGAGCTGATGCAAATTTCTAGCCTTCTGTGATACTTTCAGTTGGAAGCAGCATTCTGTCTCCTCACTCCTTCCTAAATATACACCCAAACACATCCCCACTTTGGGCCTTCGTTTCTGGCCTTACACTTCCATTCCCCTTTAGAGCAGAGTAAAGAGGCAGTGGGAAACCTACAGAGGGGAAAGGGGGGCGGGAAGGCAAGCTCAAGCCAAGCTCAGCCCCCATTTCTACTCCCATCTACTCAGCTGCATCAGTATTTTTGTGGGCACAAAGAATAAACAAAACTCCTTCCTAACTGCTTAAATCTCATGGCAGTTTATAAGGGTTCAAATTTGCGGTTCAAATATAATCTGCTTTCATCCCAGGCAGCACTGCTCCTCAGCATGCCATCAATCTTGTAGGTTAGAAATTATCCACAGCCCTTTGTCTCGGGATACCAGCAATTCTCTTCACTCTTCGAATGGCGACACAGGACGCAAAGCACACAAGAGGTAAGAACTGAAAGTATTCTCTTATTCCTCACTGCATTTAGCTCGAGTCACTTGATTCAACAGCTCCACCTCCCCAGCGATCAGACTCGTGTTTTGGGGCACGCTGCCATCAGACACGCCACATCTTAGTCTCTCTGGGGGGTATTCCAGCAAGGAACGGGCTAACTAAGTTTGCCCTTCAGATCAGCACTGGCAGACAGAATTAACTCGGGCTAAATCCCGGGATTAGCTGACACACAGTCTGTGCAGGGGAGGGAAGGAGACTGATAGATTAATATTCAAAAAAAGCAGCCTCCTATCAACTGCCATTCAGAAATTAAACCCAGTAATGGTGGAGGTCAGGTATGGAGCTGCAGAAGCTGAACTTCCACCGTTGTGCAATGCAGCCTGCTTTGTGTCACTTCCCTCTTCCATCCCTGTATTCCTGCCCACCTGTCAATGCCAAAGGCGCAAACCCTCCTTTATTTCTACATACAAAATGGAAACAGTTCAAATGACGAGTTTTCACCTAACTAAAGAGTTCCCACCAGCCTCAGTAATTCTCCTAGTGGCAGCAGTGACCTACCCAGAGCACACATTCCTACCAAATGCCAACACACATCAAGAGATAGCAGCTAGCAGAAAAGGCACAGCCCTGTCTGCACTTCTGTTCTCGTAATTATTGGTAAAGAAACAGGCAGAGGTTGACAGAAAATATGCTAGTCCAGACAGAAATACAGAGGGCTAAGTTTTCTTCCGTAAGATCAGCAACATTTAGGGAAACAAACACCAAATAACTCTTTACTGTGCCTTCTTGAAATTCTATTTGAATCAATACAAGCAGTAGTTTTATTTTATGACATCTGAGTAATCAATTTAACATATAAAAGAAGTGGGGCTTTCGGAATCGAATCCACGAGACCAAATTGACATTAAATATACAGTCTCTTAAAATGTGTGTGTCTGGAAAATATATCTGCGCCATCTGTAGACTGGAATGACAACAATGAGAACACGTTCGTTACTGAGAGCAGGGTGGAGCAGGCATTCTTATGTGCTGGAACGTGAATAACACCCCGCAAAAACACGTTTAATACAGGCTTCTTTCCTAGGCATACGTTGCAATCAGATATACGGCTATACTGTTTTTATAAGACAGACTTTCAGGGTTGTTATTACAAGAGATAAATGAAGGGAAATGGACACTTCCAGCTTGTAAAGCAGTGCCTGCTTTTCAAAGCATTGTTTGCATTTTTCAAATCATTAAAAGGAAAGGAGACCAAATAGAAGCTAAGAACAGCTCATTTGGAATTCAACCGGATTCTCTCCCCACTGTGGAATTTCAGCCCTGCACTGGGAGAAAGGTTGGGTGGGGGAGGGCGTTGTGCTCACCAGCACCAGAGCAAGGCAAAGGCTGGCTCACAGAAGCTGCTGGAAAGCCGCTCTCATCCTCAGCTGCTCTTGCAGATCCAACCGCTATAAATACCATCTCTACAGCTGGCGTTCTGGGAGAACAGCATGCCAACAGGCTTTGCATCAAGTGGGAGCTAGTCGAACCACACTGCTCTAGCTATCTGAAAAGCTGAACCCAAAGCAACCCCAAACTTCCACTCGATTCGATTACCTGACGGCATCCTGCTGCAGAAGTTGTGCATCAGCTTTGTGCGTGGCTGGCTAAGCACCTGGAGTTCTGCTCAATTCTTTTCTCCTGTGGTTTTTCTCCTTTAAGATAAGCCAATCTCACCCCCCACTCTCTGCTTTTACATGACTATGTCTCCAAAAGCCAAAGGCTTTCTACGTAGGCCATTTTGACCTTCATACACATTGTCAGTACTCTTTTAAAAGGACATCATGCAGCAGCAGAATCCTGGGGAGTCGGTTCTGCCAGCCTCAAGAGCTGCAATGATTCATGCAGTGAAAACATTGGATTCTTGAAGCAGTTCTCATTGCAAGTAGAAGTAAAGATAATGCAGATCGTCATAATGAGAGAAGGCACATTACTTAAGCATTTATAAAAGAAACACCTCTAAAAGCCCTTGTTCTGTGTGCATGGTCAGTGGGCACTAATTCTAAAGAGGAAGCATTTGGCACAATTTTACCCACAGACACACAAAACCTCTCTGGGTTCATTAGTATTATCACCTGCATAGATCTGTACTAACTCCTTAACAGCTTTGCAGAAGTCCAACTGCATTTAACATTAGCTGGAATAGCTTGGCCATCCTACTGTCTTGCTCTAGGCCAAATATTTGCACCCTTAATCGTTAACTGTTCATCTTCTCCACCCCCACCTTCAAGTCATCTTCCAAAATGTGTGTATATGTTTTTGGTTTTAATGGTGTTCAGAATTAACACTCCAAGTTATTTTTTGTCCAACCATGAGAAATGCTTTAGAAGGAAAACCAAGTACCTCACTAAGATTCTAAGCCTGTTTTCTACAAAAAAACATTGTAACTAAATATATAAATGGGCAATATTGTAGAGCATTCAGAGACAGCAATTAAGAGACGCAGCAATTACAGACGAGCAACAGAAATCCCTAACCAGGCAAAACAGAGATTTAGTGTTCAGATGTAGAATCTTTGCTTGTTGTCTGTGTTCAGCATTACCTCTGACATTACCATTTGCTCTCTGACTCCCACTCCTAGAGTGCTTCAGTAGTGTCAGAAAAAAAATCCAGCAGCAACCCCCGCCCTCCCCACCAAACCCCGCTTGTGGTACAGCTATTTAAAGAGAACAGCAGTCGCCTCCGTTTTCTCTCGGAGCCAGCTTGCATTCAAGTCTTCTCTTGCCTGGTATGGGACTTGCAAGAAGTGTAGTAACTGGCGACAGGAGAGGCAGTAGAGGAACTTGGGTCGTCACCACCACCGTGACCGTGACTTGCCTTTCACGTGAGCTCACAGTTCAACTTCCACAGCAAGGCAATTCAGGCATCTTCCGCAGGACACACAGCCTTCCTTCTCAAAGACAGTCCACTTTGATAACATCTACCGTGAGTGCAGTGTGCATTAACATACCGCACAAACACGCATTTTGTTTTAACAACCACAGTTATGTGCATGCACAGACCAGGAAATCTGGAGGGGGTTAAGTGACTTTCTTCCACTTCAGTTTATCTCCCTGATGCAACCTCAAGATGCAAGCATAAAACTGGAAACACTTTAAAAGATGAAAAACAAGCTGGATGTGGAAAATAAACGCTAATCAAGAAAAGCTTTAAGAACTTGTGCCTGCTTCTTGGCAGGCACAAGCCGTATCAGAAAGGGTACGCTTATTTTTTCTTTTAATATAAAATTATTCATTTTCAGAAAACAGACTGGGAGTCGAGACTGAACTCTATAAAAGCGAATCTTCCCACCTACTCTGTAATTTCATTGAAAATGTCTCATTTGTGTTTTATAAGAGGAGGAAAAGGTATTAGGTAAAACCATGACACTGAACTCCTTGCTTGCCTTTCCTACGTGCGTAGCAGCCACTACACAAATTCCCACTACTTTACCACCTACACATCCTCAGCGCTAGTCTAAAGGAAAGCCAGGCTCTCATTAAGGACTAACTTAAATCAAAGATTAGTTTCACTAAGGCACTTGTATCGTGGAAATATCTGACCTATGCTTACAGAATGCTACCTCGGAAGAAAAACCAACCTTCTATTCCCTTGAAGGCATGCACACACAATAGGGTTTCTTTGCCATTCAGCATGGCTTTTCACTCAGAAACCAGTCATGGGTTGGATCAGAACGCAGAAGATCTGCAAATCCTACTCATTTACCCTAAGGAGTAAGCTTCTTTGCAAGAGGTTAGTACTTTTCAGAGTCCCATAACAATGAAAAAGGCCAATTTTAACAATTAATCCCTGCCAGTGTATATCAGTAAAGTGCTAGATGAATAACTGATTAGGCTACCTTGCTCCAAGACCTTTCAGTACTTTTCACTTTCGTATTATCCAAACACCAGCAATTTTAGCATTATATTTGAAATAAGTAATTTACACAAAGAGCACCATAAATCAAATCCCCACAAGGCTAAGTCCCTACTTTCCCACTCATTTTTATTTTGCTTCAGAACAGCTGCATGAAGCAGGACACAGCTTAGGAGAAGAAAAAAGGAATTTCAATTAGAGGCTCTTCTATTAGGATGAAAAAAAAAAGTTTACTTAGGTTTAGACACCTTTGGGAAAAAAATAACCCGATTAAAAAAAAAAAAGATTCCCCCCCAAACCTCTACAAATTAACTCCAGAAATCCTTACAAAAAGCTTTACTGACACCAGGGATGCCTGCCTGAGAACCTAGTTGCCATCTGCCTACGGCAGCAGCTGGGACTATTGTTACTGGCAGCCGGGACCGCTGCACTGTCCCTGTTTTCATTAAATACCTTAAGCAGTCCAGAAAAGAACTTTCCAACATTACAAAGCTACAAAGAGCATCACTGAGTTAAAAAGACAAAAAGGATTTTTTCTCCCCCATCTAAAATCCCCTTTTGGTCCTCGTCTGAGGATTCAGTTGCCCTCCCATCTTTTCATACACCTCGGCTGTGCAGCTGCATTTTGCCCCCAGTTTGTGGCAAAATCAAGAGTACACAGTAATCTTACATGAACCTGAGTTTGAAAAATGGGTTTCACCCCTTCACTGGCACCCACAAGCTACTTCACATATGAGATGCTAAAACCTATCTTCATTATCACAATCTTCACGTGCTAATCTTCAATTAGCACAATCAACTACAGAGGACATATTACAAGTAGGACAATTCCTTATTTCCTGTCTTCATTATTTCAGTTTTCTTGACACTTATCCAGCTTTTTAAAAGAAAAAGCCAACTAGACTCCCCACTAGCGATGACTACATACTGTCTTGTAGCTAATAGCCTGAACCTCTGCTTCATTTCAACCTTTTCTTTTTGCATTATTTATTTATGGATAGAAGGATTATCAAGCCATTTCCACCAAAAACAAAACAAACACCACAAAAGCACCGTAACACTACGATGCTCTTTAGAAAAAGAACAGTTCGGCTTTTTATTTCAATAATCTAAGGCAACGGCTGCCAACATTATTTTATGTCAGTTATTCTTATATTGGAAATATTTTTAAAAATTGATATAAATACTGCAGATCTATAGCTCACCTCTCACCCCATATATTATGCAGCAGGATCCTTTTCCCACTCACCATAAAAAACAGTAATTTATGGAATGGACTGACACTAACGAACATGTTGTAAGATGCATGGGTGCAAACCACCCTGAACAAAAACAGAGCAAGCAGGAGTTACCAATAAAACAACCAAGCAAGGTGTGCTGACAGCCAGCGGTTCGAGACCTGTTCTTGAAATCTCATTTCAAAAAGCTGCTAGCGAGTTGAACCTCGAGCATGATAAAGCTCCATATCCAGTATATTAAGGAAAATACAAAAGCAGATAAGCTTCCAGGTCTACAGACTGACAAAATGAAATACAGTTGTCTCAGAGGGAAAGACTGAACCGCATTAGGGTTATCTAAGAAGCTTCAGTCTGTTTCAGTTTTTATGGAGGATTTTATTAAACTGCCACCACAAACGTAACTTGCAAGCCCACTAATACCAAGTTTCACTTCAAAGTATTCCATAATGGCAAATATGGAACAAATGACGCATTACAACATGTCAAGCTAACTGACTGTAAGGACTGCTAGCAGAGGGATCACCCCAGGGAGTTAATTATCAATATGAAAAGTCTTTGGAGCCCATCAACTCTTCCCTCAAGGTACATACATCTCTCACCAGGAAGCCCAGCACTGCTGGCTGGATTAGGGGCAATGCTGCAAACACAGCCTGACCGTGCCCACACCTGAGAGGGTACGTGTGCAAGAGGTCATACTGGACTACCTGCTTGCATAGCAAGTGCTTTTAAAGCAAGCCTTATTTTTTTCCCTGCAGTCCTAAGTGATGATAATAAAACACAAGGACGCCCTCTTAAGAAAGGAGTCCTGCTCAGTTAATGTCTTTTTATTATTTTTATTTAACAAGTTGATAGTGGCATTATCTTCTTTTCTTGAAATCATTTTGCATTCCCAAATTAACTTCTTAAGTAGCAGGATGTTGCAGTTTCTAACATCTCCTGTCTTGAGGAATTCCTCTATTCTCTTTTATTCCTCTACCCCCAGTTCTCCCATTTCCACTGAAGAACTTCTGACAGGATGATTCAAATGGATACCATCTGCAATCTGATACGATCTGAGCAGCACAGGCTTTCTGCCAAAATACCAGCCCCTTAATGCAGTAAGCACATGTGACTTGAGCTGGACTGCAGGATTCCATTTTTGCAATATATATTTCACAACCAGAAAGACTCAGTGATGCACTCTGACAGTGCTTTACCTGCATGATACCGTATCACTGCAGATCACTTCCTTCTACAACCATAAAGGAAAACAAACAATTTATAATACTAGACAAAAAATGTTTCAGATTTCAGAATTTCCATATTCTGCACCCTTCAGACAGAAGCAGAGAAATCCTGCCTGCTCACAGTAAGAGCACTTCCTGCAGGAGCACTGCTGTATTCCTTACTTTCAGGTTCAGTTACTTTTGTATATTTCATTAGTTCAATTGTTGCACCACAAACCACACGTCAAGTGATTTCTGTAGGCATCAAGTTTAAACGTGGATAAGTTGAAACAGGAACACTTCCTTGTTAACTGACTTAACTGTCACTGCATCATTAGTGTTCTTAACATAGCAGGATAAAGCACTTGGCAAGAACTTTCTCTGACGTTTTAAGAAACAGAACTATTCAGCTACAATGACATTTTTTAAAAGCTGAAGAATTATAAAAAATCAGGGTTTCTCTACAGACCTCGATTAGAGGCCTTGACCACATACAAGTGACCTAAAAGCCAAGGCCAAGTTAATTCTGGAGGAGACCTGAAATCCACAAAATTACACTTGCTTTGCTTCAGACGCAAAGCTGAACTGCAGAACAAAACTGAGAATAAGCTTTCTAGCCCAGGAGAAGGTTATATTTTGCTGGCAAGTCCCCTATGAATAGCAGGCACTCCAAAAAGTATAAACAGCTAAATTCACACAAAAGCTGACAAACAAAAGCAGTACTTCAGGAAACAACCCTGAATTCCAGCATTCCAAATTCAACACCACTTTATTATGGATGCCTCACAGAACACTTTCTGCATGCATTCATTAGGAAAGGATAAATGGAGCATACCTGTGACATACTTAGCAGTATCTCCGTAGTATTTTTCTTAAAATAACACCAAGTGATTTGCTTTGGTTTCACTCTAGCACAGTTTCTGCCTATATTGCCAATACAGTCACAAAACTCAGACTAGGATGCTATTTAAACTCCGGACTAACACATCTTGGCCAATCAATACAGAAGAAAATAAGGCTCAAGTAGCAGGCAAAATCCCTTCTTGGTTATCCGACTTCACACTGCCTCATGAATCCTGTTCATCACAATAGTCTATTCAACTTTAATTCCAAGATAGGGGAACTTGAACTGCCTTGGAGGCTTTAAGTAGTTACTATCCCACATTCCACCAGCTTCTCAGATTTGCCTCCTGTCAACTTGACCAGCGCACAATTGAAAAATTAACCTTCTCAGAAGTAAGATAGCTAAGCCTCGCTCACTTCACCACATAGTTGAGGGTACGAGGCTGGCACTCCAGAGCCTTACAAGAATTATGACTGATTCCCCTTTATTTTTCAACCACAGCATCAGGTACGCAAGTCAGGTGCATTAGCATCACTTTCTGTAGTCTGCTTTTAGCCAACTCGTTCCAAACTTAATAGTAACAAGTTAAATAACCTAACTGAGAGGCTGCAAGATTGCAACAGTCAAAATGAACAGGAAAAAAATAGCCACAGTACTTACAGGCCTAGGCTAAAGCACACCAGAAAGATTTCAGCCTGAAGTTAGGTGCATCAGACAGCTGAACTGACTTTTGAGAGGAAGATTTCTGCTCAGGTTTTTCCATCAAACAATGCCTTTTTCTTATCTATTATCATAAGAACCTTTTTGTTCATCGAAGGAAAATTACTCTTCTGTCTACAGCTATTTCTGTATGTCTCTTCAAAGAAGGAAATACGAGGAAAATAGCCCCCACACCGTAAGAACAGGTAACTACCGAAGCTGATGGTTCCTTTCCCACAGCCTGTAATGGCCCCTGGTGACTTAAACCTGACCATCTGTCCTATCACCCATCTTGTACCACAGCCATAAGACTCACGCAGAAGGCTGCGGATTAAACATTTCCAGAATACAAAATACAGCAAGAGCTGTAAAGAAATTTCCAACGAGATAAATCAAGAAGTGTTTTTCTCCTTTTGAAAGCTAACACAATATCCTGACCATTCAAGTATCTCCGCAGCGCAGCTCTAGCATTCAGAAACAGAACCGGTGTTTTTATCTACGCTGACTTCTATAGCCGTTGACAGACAGGCTGACAGAGATTCTCTGGTCACCCTTGTCACTAGCACAAACAGTTTCCACAGGCTCCTGGAGTTAAGCAATCTTAAGCTTCTAAAATTATTGCCATCACGTCATGACAGCAGCGAGAAAACCTATTACAGAGGCACCCAGCAGTGCTGCTGTAGTTGGGAGCTTGGTGGCATTTCCATAATAAATGCCATCTATTGGAGCCTACAGTTCTTCCCTTCTACGCTGTTTTGGTCTGAAAGTTGGCAGGCAATGTTTGGATACAAGGACCTGCTTCTACATGAGAAGACTTCTAAACATTTTTTTTCCCCACGTTTTAAATGGAAACTTGAAAATCCAGGTTAAAATTGTTTCTCCAGGAAATATTCCACAGAGGGTCTGAAGAGAAGAAGTCATGTAATTGAAAAGCATGAGGTCTCTTCTGCATGGTGCCTCTCTTTCACCAAACCATAAACATTGTACAGGATCTAACTGACACCACAGATTCCACTACATAAGCAGACTGAAGTACAACCTCAACTAAAAGGGAAATAAAAAGGGAGGGGGCACTGGATGCAACCTTTCTATTAACAGCAAATACACAATTTATCAAATTTATCACAGAAAACTCAGTACTCTTAGAATGTTTCTTCCTTAAGGTACACGCACGAAGACATGACTTGATTACCTGGCAATAAAAAACTACCATCAGAAGACCTGTTCATAGTTATAGCTCAGTCCATACAACACTGCAGAAAATGTTATCAATAATTTCAGAAGCACATAAAAATTAATTAATGGTGTGTCCATATTCAGTTTCCTGTAAGAAGAACCTTCTCCTCCTAATTTGATCCACAATAATTAGTTAATAAACCTAACACTTCTAATCGGTTAGAGAAGTCTGTTGGTTTGCCATGTAGTCTGGAAAACGTAAAACCTGTTATCTTTTTCCCTCAGTTGTCTCACTCCAACCATGCTCCTAAACAAAAGCACAGACTGCCAAGTAAGCACATTAGGAAGTAAAGCACCAGACCCAAGCATGCGATACACCAAGAGCATTATCATCTGGCGGCCTACCACATCCCTATTTCTGCTGGTCCACGTGATATTTCCACATACTGAAGGTAACCAAAAAGGTTTTCACTTCTCTGTCCTAATCTTCCTGCAGAATTCACAGCTCACCACAAGCACACACCGTAAGCAACAGCACTGAAATCAAGACACTTGTGACTTCGACTTTCTAGTGAAATCCAGAGATAATTTAGTTTGCAATGACAGCCTCAGAGGAGATGAAGGTTTCCTAAAAGGGTAATTCTAGATGATGTAATGTACACAGAACAAGTTTAGTCTGATAAGAAGAACACAATTAAGCAGAGATGGAGAGGAGAAAGACTCCCGTATGCAATTAAAATAAACTTACTGGTTGAATTGCCTTGCATCTGGATGATACATTTGGATTCTTTGCTGGTTTCTCGGGAGTTGAAGGGCCGGACCCGAACAGCCACCTTCACGGAAGCCCCCGACATTCTGGTTGCTTGTAGTGCGGTCGAGAAATTAAAAGTGAAGGGGTCAGAATCCTTCCAAGTTTACCTTCTTGCTGGCGTCTTCTAAAGAAGAAAAAACGCACTTTAGTTATTTCAGCTAGTGCTTTCACAATGCTGTTAAAAAAAAAAAAAATGAGGTTTTACAAAGTGATTTGATTACTTCAGCTCTCTCCCTGCAAACCCCTCCCCATACAACAAGCTGTCACTTCAAGGACAGAGCTAGAAATACCCTAACAGCACCTGTATGCTGGCTCCCTGTTCCAAAGTTTCTGTCATCCAAAGCAGGTTTTTTTTGATGCGTACAAACAGATTTGTTTTCATTGCTTGGTTTTCTTCCGAGAAAGAAGGGACACTAATACCAAAAAGATCTGGTTGCAACATGTGTTAGGCTTAACCTAACAAAGATAATTTTAGCAGTAAAGATACAGCTGCTTGGATTTCAGAATGAGCTAGCTGCCACATACTGCATGCCAACGTGCTCGAGCTGTCAACCCCTGCTGCCACAATGCCCTAGCAATAATAACAAAGCTAACACAAGTGAAGTGGGCCAGCCCACGCTGACTTTTAGTACGCCCCATTCCAGACAAAAGGGTGCAGGCAACAACCTTAAAGAACCCTTCGCACTCCTGGGAAACTCCTCAAAGCAAAAGAAAAAAAAAAAAAATCTCCTTAACTACTTGTATATCTAGCAATTAAAGGACACACTACTCCATGGGGCGAAGAGGAAGCAAAAATTATCGCCTTTAGGGGAAATATTACTATCTGGATCTTCCGCAAACGTTCACCAGCGAGTTCATCTTCATTCATTATCAAAATACTTGTTCAAATCCTCCCTACCACATCCAAATGATGCAGCGCTTTAACAGCAGGAAACTATCCATCACACCCACAACCCAAACCTCAAGGCACTTCCATCCGAGCCAGAGGTGCAACGCAGAGCTGGAACAGTTTGGTTCAGTTGCACTGCCCCGAACCAGCCCTTACCATTAGAAGAATGGTTTCCACCTCATGGACCATTAAGGAGTTTAACTTACTGCCACAGGACATTGACAGTACTCAAGCTTAACAAGAGCTCAAAAACCAGTAAGACAGATTCAAAGAAGGCATTGAAGGCCTAGTAAAAAACCAAGCTACAAGCCGCAGGCTCTCAGAACCTGGCAGAGTAGACTGAGAAGGCATTATCTTCATATTTTAGCATTACATTTAAATACCTGTGTACGCTGAAGAACGGATTCATGGGCTAGGTGAAATCTGGTCTGACTCAATGGAGACATCTCTAACTTGAGTTAACACGGGCAGAACCCTTCTCTGCACAAGTCAGCGTGCCTGGCCTGGAAAACTTGAAAGCTTCTTTTATGGTTAGCTACATCCACACAAAACGAAATGCTCATTTTAGGGTTGTAATCACAATGTTACAAGATGACGATGTACCAGCAGATCAAAAGCACAAGCGTATCAGCTCTAAAGCTCTCTAGCTGGTAAAAACGCTTCTACACGCTTTGTCCAAGCGATGACACACCTTCACGTAGAATATTTCAATAAAACCACATTCCTTCATTAATGCCATCACATGGAGAAGACGGAAATTAAATTATTCCACCGGGCAGAAGCAGCAATTTAAAGCGTTCCTTATTTCAGTCTGTACCTGAGGTGCCTCACCAGACTACATGATGAGGAACGTCCGTAGGAACAAGCCAACTGAATTTCAATGCCAGTGGTACAGCAAACTGGCAAGAATAACTAGTTGGGAGACAGACACACTTGAGTGGCTTTAATAGCCAACTTGAACCATTAGAATTCTGTACTAATGATAGCTGAAGAAGTTTCACTAAAAACCTAAACACAGACTGGAGCAGAGAGGTAATGGGAATGAATTAGCATGGTTTGCAAAGCTTCAAGGAGATTCTGTGGTTGTTTTACAGAGGTTTTGTATAACAAAGCATGTCGAATCTGCACCTTCATTATAACCTTCTCCTGAGCGTCTGCAGAGTGGAAGTTTTGCTCTCCCTTCCTAATACAGCCCTTGCATAAGTACCTGTGCCCTCCCAGGAAAGCTGTGACAGACTAATCTGGATACGGCCAGCAGCGTTATCCAACTGACCCCGAATATCGCTGCTCCAGAACAGAACGTTACTGAACGTGGCCACGTCGGCTTTCTGCTTCTAAAGAACTCTGTCAAGAGCAGAATCTCTGTTATTACCGGGTTCATAGCGCAGGGCTTTACTTGGCCAGACTTGCAGATGGTTACGTGGAGTTTTCTGAGGGTGTGGCACATCACAGGAAGGGACAACAGGACACAAACTCGCAACCCATTTCACAGATTTCTCAGGAAGCAGACTTTGGCAACTCCACCTAACACTGGCTTGGTGGTTCTCAACTGTCTTTTCCCCATCTACCCTTATTAACATGAAAACTGTAATTTGTAGCACCCTGATAAATAAATGAACGTAAGGGCACTAATGAAGAGATTTAAAAACAACACAATGTGGTCTTGTAATATGATTTATGAAACTTAAGGAGCTCACACTCCCTTCACGTTGAGGTCTCACATACAAAGATTTTTTCTGATGCATTCACAGAAATACCTCTGAGTACTGCATTAATCTCTACAGACAAGCAACAAGTAAATAAAGGACGCTGGAAAACAGGCGACAGATTGGAAGAATCATCTACTTGAAAAAAATTTTGAGTACCTCTAAAGCAGGCCAACGTTCTGCCTGCCCCCAGAAATGCCAAAGTGCTGCCGGCAGCTACTTTTCAAACAGAAAACATTTTACAACTAAGAGCACCAGAAAGCACTCCCGAGGCATGCCTGGCCCATGAGACACCGGGCTGCAGCGGAGGGGAAGGCGGGCACTTAGCGGAGCCGTGTCCGTTGGAGAAGTCCGATGCCCTTCAGGGCGTTCTGACTGTTTTAACTGACCAGAAAGAAAGACAACTGAGGTAGTAAGTATGTTACATAAGAAATTATGCCTCTCGCTAATATACTATGTTCTGCTTAAATGCTGTTTTAGAATCTACATCACACAGAGTGCAATTGTGCAGAATTCAACAAGAACTGGACGTCTGAGTCCTCTACAGGAGGCAGCACCATGCCCCCAGCAAGCTCCTTTCCGTGACCCAAGCACAGAGCAGAATCCTCACTTCAGGCAAACTTTGATGTTTCAATGGCAATTAAAGGAGAAGATAAATCTTGATCTTTACTGTGAAAACAAGTAAGATTAGATTATCTACACGCAGAGTAGAAAGTAGACTTATGGAGAAGAAAACAAAGCTACCGGTAACACGATGCCACGCACTGCTGGTCACTTACTCTCCTGATAGTGACACATTCAAAAGCGTCCCAGCGTTAGCATGGAACAACAGTTCTAGAAACTCATCCTGCTGCATGGGAAACATCTCACTTATTTGGAGCTTCTCTGCTCAAATCCTTTATCTCGCATGATATTGGGCTTGGATCTCTCCTCCTCCTCTAGTAGATATACAAAAATACCTAACTAACAGTGAAACGGAGCTTCAATAAAACAGAGATCTGTACGGTACTGAATCAAGAGCTTCTCACTTCTACTCTGTTCTTTTTTAATCCTTTAAACTACCGAAAGCAATAACAGAAAACGGTTGGGGGTGATATCAAAACAGGATTAATTAGCGTGTGTTGAAAGACCTCAGGAATGGAGCCAAATCAGCTTATGGCCACTGACAAGGAGAACCCTCACAAATAAAAGTACTTTCACAAAATGCTGTCCCCGCTCTTCTCAAACAGCGGCGGAAGAACAACACCGTGATTGTGCGGATGAAACGTCCTCAAAGTGCCTTGAGCAACCTGACTGTGTTTTCATTTCAGTCAGCAGAAATCATTACTCCCCAACAAGCAAACCACACACTGAAATTAGGGGAAACTAATTTCACAAGTAAACACCAGATTCACAGCAGGAAAACATGAAAAGCACACCACCAGAGGTTCCACATGCGCCAGCTAAATGATAGCCTTGTTCGAAACTGAGCTGTGAAGAAACACTTACAGAACAGGTCGCAGAACCAACTGCATTAGCAAAAAAATCAATCACTGGTAGACTTCTGAAGTTACTTTTTCCAACCCTATCTTTTGTGCTCATTTAAAACTACACCGCATTTAATTTCGTCTCATTCTCAACTCTACTTTTCATAGCTGTAGTAAGCCAAATGCCTACTTGCTGCTGCCCACAGATTTTTGATGTTCAAAACACCACCTCACTACGCAAGATCCAGTTTTAATTAATAAGAAAATTAACCCAAAACCATCAAAATTGTTTTGTTTGTTTGTTTAAAGTCTACTAACTGGTCATAATATTTTATAAAGGCATTACTGCCTTCATCACACAGAATGATACAATAAGGCAGAAAAGATCAAGTTGAGCAGCATCACTGAAGTCAGAAATAAATCACAGCTGGTTTTTCATGGTTCCCATTTCCTAGCAGTATCACTTAATACTAGCAAACCCCATCTCAGAGTGGTAACAGGAGATGCAAATTGCAACAGAGTAAGCCTAAATGTGTAATGCAGCCTTTGGTACAGATTTAAGAGAACAATCTTAAGAAAACGAAGCTGTCTGTTATACGTTCGTTACAGGCTTAGAAGGCCTGTTCACGCTGGAATGAATCATTCTCCTAATGTCTGGAAAAGAATCTACTTGCTGCATATCTTTAAATGCTTTTTCTGCAGGAATCCAATTGAGACCCTAGTAAGGAAGTGAACTGCATATTTGATACACCACTGTCTGTAAAATGGGTAGTAGGCAGCGTCTGAGAATTTACTGAGCTCTATCAGCACAAAACCCCTACATATTAATTTCCACTTATTTTAAGCTATTACTGAAAGATTTCCACCATCCACCCAATAAGCCACGTACTGAGATTTTATTATTAAAATATGTCACTAAACAAGTCATCTAAATACCCTGTTTTCTGTTATTCAAGCTACCAAACCCAATGATGCTGGTCAATCACCAGTCAGTCTCACGAGATTTGGTATGTATAAACAAATAAGCTGTTCATTAAGACTTGAATCCTTAGATGTATCTGAAAGTTCTGACAAATCAATTTATAGCAAGCTACAGAGCATATTGCTCTTTCCTGAGATACTTACTAACAAATTAGGAATGCAAAGAATCAAATTATTATTTGCGTCTTCAGGTAAGGTTGTTTTTGTAACCACTTAGAGCTTGTTGCAACATACAGAATCTAGATCTGTACATTCAAATAAAGAAACGCACGTCACAAACAAAGAAGCATCATTTTTATTCAACACGGCCAGCCATTGTGTCATATTTGTACAGGAAACAAAATGCCTACCAGAGAATGTGCTAACTTTTAAACCAAAAAAACGCTTCCTACGCTTGTAACTTAATCACTACAGCAGCTCTAAAGAAGGGAGAGGAACAAGCACAGCGGCTGGTATATGGAAAGTTAACCAAACAGCTGTTCAGAGCTGCAGGGCTTTACGAACAAGGGGACTGCAGGGAATCCAAATTTAGGTCCCCCACCAAGGATCAGGTAGTGCTGACAGCCTGATATATCAGCTGAACACATGCACTACGAATTGCTATCTTAGTGCTTTGGGATAAAGTGACGATGCCAGATGAAACAGCGGCGCAGAATTTGGCTATGAACTGACAAATCAAATGCTATAAACAGATGGCTCTTTACCAACACACCAATGTACAATAATGAAAAGAATCGAGCTGAGAAAGAGCTAGAAATGACGGGAAATATACTTAAAAAGAATAGCGTGAACGTCTTTCGGTGTTTGATTCTACATCTCAGAGCACAGCTACGAATTCGCTATCTGTGTGTGGTGAATTCCTGCTTGTTGGCATCAGTTTCATGCCCGTATTCTGCCCACGACCCCCAACTCCCAGGCCCGTCGCCCTGCCTGAGCTCACGGAGGATTGTCAGCTCGTCATCCCAACATGGCTGCCTCTGCTTGTGCTGTGCGGGAGCCAGGACGGAATGCACTACCTCGAGGTGCCCAGAACCCAAGCGGACACCCTGAAAAGCGCCCTGCTTTCGGCTCCTCCTCGCAGCGGGCGGCTGGGGCTCGCCGAAGGGGCGCTCGGCGGCCCGGGGAGGATGAGGAGGAGGAAGAGGAGGATGAGGATGATGAGGAGGAAGGCGGCAGCACCCGCGGCTGGGATGCAGGCGGGGACCAGATCGGGAAGGGGCTGCGCCGCCAGGCGGAGAAGGGAAGAGAAGGGACGGCCGCGGGCGAGGAGGGGCCGGGGCCCCACAGCCCAGCCCTGCCTAGCCCCGGCAGCTCCCGCCCCAACCCCGGCTCCCCCCGCGTCTCAGTACCGAGCCGCCCCCCGCCCCCCCTCGCGCCGGGCCGCGCTCCCTCAGGGCCTCACCTGGGGGCGTCCGAAGGCCGCGGGGGGCCGCCGGCCTTGTCAACGGCTAGGGAAGGCGGCGGAGCCGGCGAAGGGAGGGCAAAAGGCGGCCGCCCCCATCACGCTTCGCTGCTGAGGCCGGGAGGAGAGCGAAAGGAACAAGGAAAGAAAAGAGAAAAAGGCCGCGACCAGAGGAGGGAGCGCAGCGATGCGCACCCCACGGCGCCGCTCCTACACTGACAGGAGCGCGGCGCTCGGCGCCCGGCCCCGCCTCCGCGGGGGACGGAGGGGCGTCCTGTCCGCCAATCGCCGCGCACCAAGGCTCCCGCCTCCCTCCCGCTCGCCAATCGCCGTGCGCAGAGCCGGCCCCCGCCCGCCCCCCCGCAGTGCCAATCATAAAATTGACACGGTCGATCGCCAATCGAAGGCCCGGGAGGGAACGCCCTCAGTGGAGGGCCCCTCCCTTCTCCCTGAGTCAATCCCTCCGCCGAACCCCGAGGACAGAGCGATTCGGTTCCCCCGCCGGATCAGCCAATCAGAGCTCGGGGCGGAACCCGCGTCGGCCCTCCGTTAGCCTATAGCAAGCGGCGCCAGGACGCTGTGGGCACCGCCCCGCTCTGTGCGTGCGCCGGCCTCGGCTGCGCGACGGCTGTGTGGGGGAAACGCGGCCCTGACAGGAGCTGGTGGCCTGCATGTTCCTGCTACAAAACGTGCAGGGACCTTCCTAAAATGCCTTTTTTTGATTTTTTTTTTTTTTTTTTAATATCTGTGGTTAAATGGCGTTGGATAAGCTCACATAAATAATTCTGTGCACCTTCTCAAAGAATAAATCGATTTTTGTGGTAATAAATTCAGTTAAGTTCCTCCTTTGTACAAGTTGTTTGGTCATTTCCACTGCTATAAACAGCCTTACATTTAATCCTACAGAATTCTCAATAAAATAATTATTTTACATGAAGTACCTTCCTTACTTTCCGCACACGCATCACGTACAACTCAGATTTAAACTTGAGAACATTTGGTGTCTTAGACACCTGCCTTCAGAACAAGGTTTATTTTTGTTAACGAGCTCCTGGCTCTTAATTACATTAATCACCATGCCCCATCGGCTGCAGGATTGTGGAAGAACAAGATATTACTTTTGTGGTGGTTGAATGGGCAATTTTCCCTCTTGCCAGCCTTGTTTGTGATCATGTGTGCTTATCCCCTGCAGTTATGCCCATGAACCCAAAAGCAAATGCATCGCTGCACAGTACCCAATAGGGAAATAGTGCTGCAGAAACAGCAAAGAGGTGGTTTTTCTATGTCCTAAAAAATACCACTGCTTGAATTTCAAAGGACTTTGTGTTGGTGGGACATCGCATTTAGTACTGTGATTAATGCAGTGTAACTCCACCAACTTCTGTTTAGGGCTGTGCAGAATTACATGAATGATTTCTCTGGAGAGGAAAAAAAAAAAAAATCATGAAAAAACTCTACAAACCATCAAAATAGTGGGTGGGTGCAGCATTCCTCTATAGTGAATTATTGTACATCGGCAGTTTGTGTAATATTTCTGAGGAATGCTATTTCTTGCATCACTTTCTTGAATCTAAGTTGTGGAAGTACTCACATGGAATAATTCCACTACGTTAGTTCTTCGGTTGATTGCTTACTGTCATGAAAAATCTGCCAAGAACATTCAGAGAAAGTCTAGTTGCATGTCAAGAAACAAAACTGTAAAGGGCATATGACACATGCTCTACAAGACCTGGGAGGTAACTCCCTGCAAAGGGAGACAGGAAAATTGCCCTTTAAATACCAGGTTATTTAGTTGAAAGGTGGTTGAATATGAAGGCAGCCCTCATCTACCTGGTTGTGCCACACCTTTTTAATTATCTCAGTTCAATTAGATCAGCCCTTGCTTTGGCTAGCTTTCTCAATATCATTTTCAAAAGCCAGATCTCTGAGTGTAATGTAGCATTAACCTTTTTAAAAAATAAGTATTTAAGCAGAACCACAGTAGAATTCCACCATCCTGTTTAAAAGAGAAAATATTAGCATCCTTTCCCTTACTCCTTTCATGTGCATCTGCCTAACACCCTGCAAAACAGCGGGGACTGATGCAATTCCCCACTAACATGTGTGCATTTTAAACCAGCTTTTAGAATTTGCTGTCAAGAAAATATTCATGTAACAAGGGTCCCCTGCACAGAAGTGCTTTTAAACTGTTATAAATGAAAAATGAAAGCAAGCAATACTATGATGAACTTCTTACATGCACTTGGTTACTCAGCTCACCGAGTTACATTACCTAAAGTTGGGAAGTCTGTCTAAACACAGGACAGAGAATAGGCTTGAGCTAAGTAGTGAGGAAAAGGAAAGCAACTACATGGTAGCGCAATGCTCTCGGGGATTGTTAGAGTCAATCTGCTGCTGGCTAAGGCAGCACTGTCATCCTGCCATTAAGAACATTAGTCTGTCCTTGCTGCCAGCAGCAAACAGTTGACTCAGATGTAAATTTGGCCATTACATAAGTGTAAATTGTGATACAATAGAATCAATTGCACTGAATTGTATTGCTATCAGCATCAGAACTCTCCCCAGTCATTTCTCTAGTCACGTAACTACAGGGCAAGTAAAGACAAGTGATGGGATCTCAAAAAATTGCCTCAAAAATTAGGTGATAGTGGAACAGTAAAGTTTTTCTTTATGCAAAAATAATTACCTTTATGGAAAACAAAACATCTTGAAAGGTATAACTCACTGCATGCCCTTATAAAACGTTCAGAAACCAGGGTAGATTTGGATGCTGAATGGCTGTTCGAAGATAAAAGCGTAGCTTGCTTTGTTCCTTGACTTTTGGAGGGGGAAGAAGATTTGAATTTGTGGAAGGGGTGTGGATTAAGGAACTAAAACAGTCATAGAACAAACATGTCTGTTCCAATAATCCACGGAGACACAAACTGTGGAATGCTCCCCTCCACCCTTGAGTAAAAATAAAAATAATTAAAAAAATCAAAATTAACTTAGAATTACATACCCGTTGCAAAGGCCAGCACTGGATTATATACAGCCTAACTAAAACTTCCCCCTGAAGCCTTGTCACCAGCTGTCAGTTAGCTATGAATAGGTCCAGGATTCATCCACTTGGAAAAATGCTTTAGTTGGAAGTACTGCTAATAACTGTGCTCATGGAAGTTTCACATGAAATGGTTTATTATCCCCAGGTCCTAAATCACTATCAGCAAACGTGAAAAAAGCCACCATTTGTATTTTTTTCTGCTTTCACTGACTGAAAGGGAAGACAGACAAAGGAAACACTTGGTGCGAGTGTGTATCATCATTTATTGTAGTTCAAGAGTCAGGAACTGAACAGAGGACACAGCGAAAAACATAAAAGAAAAACAACCTTTTTTTTACAGACTTAATTTTAAAACACTGTGGTTTCAAATCCTTTTTAAAAAGGAAATTCAAGTATCATAAGCAGGGGGCAGTAATACAAAAATGTTTGTGAATATTTTCCTTTTTTAAAAAAAAAGTAATTCTACATTTGCTGCACCCTTTTTGCTTTGGTAAGGCCAAGCCATGGATACAAATTGGTAAGCAACATAAAAAATGACCCCTGCCCCAAACTGCAGCCTCCAAGAATAAAAGGATCTCTGTGGACTAGCTCTAATGGCTCAGAACTGTCATTTAGCATATAGTATATTTGCAGCGTTAAAAGAATGGATTTTATTATTTTAAAAAGTCACTGAAGTCCTGGTATTCCCAAGCATCTAATTCTTGGCAGCTGTTGTAATGTATTTCTGTCTCAAGGCTTCTCAGAAATACCAGAGCATCTAGATCAACACAGAGGGACATCTCAAATAACGGAACTTAAAATCCACGCGTCAAACCTTTGCCTTTTTGAAATCATCCTCGTCTCTTCTAACACCAATTAAAAAACAAATATGCGAATATGTATAATATAAAAATACGATCCCAAGATTAACACTTTGTTGCAGGCACAGTTATCGCACAGAATATGTTCTTTTGCGGGCAGGGGAATGATTTTGTTTCTTCACAGGGATTTTTTTTTTTTTTGCATTACAAAAAAAAGACAGCAGTGCAGGTTTGATGGGTGGATGAGGAAAAAGGGAGGGAAAGGGGAAAAAGTTACTGTAGCAGCAAAATGTCCAAGTTTCTAACCACAATCAAATTAACGGATATCCGGCTGTAAAAAATAAGGTTGAAGGGATGCTGCCCTGATCCATTCATCTTTGCTAAAATAATTCAGCTGTAAAAACTTCAAAACGTGACATACTGAAGGACAGCTTTGTAACATAAGCAACTTCCTAATTTGTCCTCCATGTTATTGACCATCGTTATCACTTAAATATATGTACAAGAATTAAGCTGCTTTTCTTCTCGTCCACATGCTTCTGGTCAGTACTGCAAGTTAGTGCCAGTGGGCGTGCTAATCCCATCAATAACTCTCCAAGTGTATCTGCCCCACTATTAGCAGAACAGCCCACGCCCTGTTCTTCCCATTGGTGTTGGCGTGCACTGCAAGGGAACTTTTAATGGTCTGCATTCTGCTTGTCTCTCATCCAGGCTTGAATTTGCTCTTTAAGTTCTGGCACTAGTAATATAAAGAAGAAAAAAAAAAATAATTAACTTTGCTGTTAAGTTATTTAGCAATATTACTATAAGAAAGCTGCTTGTGACTTATAGAAATTCATTTTCTAGAAAATCTGATCAGGAATATCTACTATTATTTTCTTCTATCAAGGTATTTTCTGTGCCGCTTTCAGTAAATTTATTACTCATTTACCTATCATAACAATACCCATTACCCCAGTAGTTAGGAAAGCAAGGGTAGTTTGTTTGCAGAAAAGGGGAAAACAAGGAATGAACTTTTCTGTGCAAATTGATTGAATGTAGTCAATCTCAATTTGACAATCTCATTACGTAGTCGTACTGAGGCATCAACACTATTTTCTGAAAGTATGTGGAACAGAAACTACACAAATTGCTTCCCTAGATCAACAGTGCCATAAGTAACTTAAAAGCCAGGATACCTGGTTCCAGCATATTTTCTGTCAGTGTCTGACGATTGAAAGGATCGGTGGAGGAGTTCAGCAGATGCCTCAGGATGATTGACCTGTCCATAATAGTTCCAGATGGCAACCTCACAGGATCAGTCATCAGAGTGTCCATGAGTGGATCTGAGGACACAATTATCTCAATCATCAAACTGAAAACAAATATAACTTTAACCTGCACACAAACCTACTGCACAGAACTGAGAATCAGAGTCCACAGTCAGGAATATTGCTGAAGGTACAGAAAACGGATGAAAGTAGCAGCAGGTTTAAATAAGCAACAGATACAGCCCCAATTCAGAAAGGGAAAAACAGTATAGAAGTTAAGCATTAGCTATTTTCTGATTTTTTTCCCCTTACTGCTTTAAAGTACACGTAATAAAGACAAGGGTAGGACTGGACAGTGCAATCCCAGGGAAAAACAATAACACCCTTTGGCTCTTTTCATTTACTTAGTCATTTAATTGAAATGGAGAAGGATGCGAGGCTCCATAAACAATACATAGTTTCTACTAATATATATTCATATTTAGAAGCAAAGTAACAAAAATCCCTCTTGGCCTAACAATTCAGTATTTAGAAAAACCAACTTACCTCTGAATTCATCCGGAGCATCGCTGTAATCAATTTCTGCACGGGCATTCTTGGCAACAATTTCCTCCACTTTCTCTGCCAGCAGTTTGAATTTTTCTATTGCTATGGTTGACTTGATTCCAGCCTTTCTCATCTTTGATATGACCTCCTCAAAGAGCTCTTTGCTGTAGGACCTCTACAAGCAAAGCATAAAACTTTGCTGAGCTGTAGTATCCTAATATGCCATAAAAATTCTACAGACCTTTTAATGCTTTTTTAAAACTTCAGAAGAAGGGATCAATGAAACCTCAACATTACATCAGACGGAGAAGTATATACATAACACTTGATCTAGCACAAAAATGTCAACTTCGGGGTATAATTATGCTTTTGTAAGAGTCATCACTACTGCAGAACTGTTCAGGACCAAAAAAATAGAAGACAATACGAACTAGTCAAAATGGTTGAGGCATTCAGAGAGGCTGACTATAATTATTAGGACTGTTCCTTAGATAAAACATCTGTCTTGTCACTCCTGTCTGTATTCTTTTTTTCTCTCACATGTCTTGCCAGAAAATATAGTGTAAAAGGTTTTTTTGAACCCTAGATCTCCAACCACTGTACATGAAGGCAGCAAGAAAACTGCTGTCTACACCAGCAGAAATACCCTCTAAGCACTTCTTGTGGATCTTCAGGAGCATTAACATCCCAGTTCCTCCTGGCTGTAAGAGAATACCATAACAGAATAAGACTGATGCACCAGCTTTCAGTATTTAACATCAAGGAGTACTACAGGGATTACGTCATGACCACTTTGCCATGAAAGTTCAACTAGCAAGTCCACTACTGTTCCCTCAAGATGATGTGCTGGACAGATTCAAAGGAAAAAACAGTTTTCTGTGGAACTCCAGTGTTTGGAGTGTAACTTATTAACCGCTCCAAAACAAAAACACAAGAAACAGACACTGCAGCCATCTGCCATACAGAGTAGAAGCAGCATGCCCAAGCCTCTCGATGCGGTTGGTGTTCTCCCATGTGGTAGAAACCAAGTGACAACTCCTGGTAAAAGCACAGCTGACTCACTCATTATCGCTGATTTCTGTACACACGCTTCAAAAAAATTGTGAGTCAAGCCATGACTTAAAATCTTTTGAAAACAACGGCTGGAAGTACAAGACTGTCCAGCCCATCCACGGTATTAGTGACTGCTGAAATGTGCTTTACAACAAAAACGATGAGTTGCAAGCTAACAGATACCATGCAATACCGGAAACAGGTGATAACCTCCTCCTAACACCCAAACCAACCCATCTGCCAAACTAGTAAGGCAACTTCTTGAAGCACCTATGCCCACTTGCCAGCTGGGGCAGCATGCAGCACGCTGCAGGACAGCAGCCTGCTGCTCGCCGTACACCTCCCTGGTACAACATACAGGGACCGACTGCACATCCCATAGCTTCAACTGAAACAATCATTGCTCTCTTGTAAATAAAGCATTAGGCAAGAACTTTTGAAAGCTGCTTATCTTCTGAAGACGCCGTTTGCTTTTAACTTGGCAATGCTGTGTTTTGGTATCAGCCTTTTAGTAGTCTAGACAATGTTCTTTTAATAAAAATTATTTACACAGTGCAAGGCTGAGTTAAATTACAGAACATAACACAGTAGGTCTCACAGGTTTCTATTTTCTTTGGGAAATTCAAAATACTCACCACAGTCCCAATTCCCTCATCTACACTATCTCACTCCACGAAACACCATTTGCTACTTAGGACACACGGTGCCCACCCAAACTCCTTACTAGTCCACGGAGAGCAGAACTATGGCAACATGCCCAGGGCTTTGTAAATGTTTCCAAATTCCTGCTAACACGTGCTAGGATTTGAAATGGGGGATGTATCAAAATGCTTTTGAGAGATGCTGCCATGATCAAGCACCTTTTTTATTTTTAAATACCAGGTGCAGTTAACCAATTGGGCATTTTCTTACTGTTTCTTTCCTGTCACCGACAGTTTCCAAGCTACTAGTCACTCCCCCCAGTTTTTATGAAGGGCCACTTTGTTTTTTAAGCTTTATTCCAGTTCCCACACCAGCAGGCTTCTTTCTTTTTTAATCCCTACGTCATTGCTGTGCATTTTGCTGTAGCTACCGCTGATGAATAAATGATGGACAACATTCTCATATATACCGAGCAGCATGAAAAATACCCTGTATGCTTATTACACACACACGCTCAGTCTGTCTCAGGAGTGCTACTGCCAGAAATTAAATTATTACAGAAAAAAGATCATGAGTCACCTCTGCTATCTCCGCTTCACCAGACATGCAAATACAGCGTTACGTATTGTAAAACCGCTTCCGCTCGAATTTCAAGTAGCCATGGATGTTTGGAGCCAGTGCTGTTTGTTCCTCAGGATTTTGAAAAGTTTGTGTTATAGGCATGGACAGAAGCAATTCAGTAGTTTAACTAACATATCATCTTTACAAGAACACAGAGGTGAGCAATGGCTTGTCTATCTCAAGAATTAAAATCCTGTTAACATTCTGGTCTGAAGACTACCATTGGGAAAGCACATTGGCAGTACAAAGGTGTGTTAAACGTCCCTTTTATGCTCGGTTTTGTCAGTTTACTACACAGACATTCAGTGAAGTGACTACAATTTGGAAACAGTCTAGAGAATGATTTTTGGATTGTTAAAAGAGGCTCTTAGTCTCAGCTCTGCTTATTCTGTATTTTCTTGATGAGGAAGGGGAAGGGAGAGTCAGAACTCCTTGCATGCTTCATTTTTCCCTCTTGCAAAATCAGGACAAGGTACTTCCACTACATTACAATGAGGCAGTAGCTAATAAACAACTAATGCTCAGGAAGTTTCCTGGGTATGTGAAGTGCTATCGAAGTTTACCTGTCTCCAAGGGACAAAACACTTGGCAAACGTACCTATCTACAAAGAGCAGAGAGAATACAAACAGAGATGATTTGCTGAAAGAAAATAAATTGCAAACGCATATGATGAAAACTGGGTGGCAGCATACAAATAAAATGCAACTCTTCTAGAGAATCCTGCAAAGTTCTGTTTATCCACAACACTCACTCTTCCCCCTTATCTTTTGGGAGCTCACCTGATCATCAGCAATTGCTTTAGCAAAACGAGCACAATCTAGCTGTAGATAAATATCAGTCAGTTGGTCCAACAGCTTCTTTGGTTCAAACCCGTATTTCTCAGGGTTTTCAACTTTTAGGTCACGGCACTTCGGGCCACATAGTTGCTGCAAGTTAAAGTTCAACATAGCAGCCAATCGTGGTCCAAGTTCCTACAAGACCAAAAGTAAAACACAGATCACAGCATGAAGGCAGAGATAAAGTAGATTATCGTTAGATTTGCATACAACAAGATCAGAAATTATTAACCAATATAATTATTTTGTCAGCTTGCAGGAAGTATCTTTTCTTTATGTATGCTTTCCATAAAAAAAAGCAACGCAAACAGCTTCGGTCTAGAAGGATCACAGCATCTCAGAGACTCAAGTAATGCTCTTAACGCCAAATAACCTTGAGAGCAATTAGATTTCAATGCAGTTGGAGAAAGGTGAGGTGAAGGGAGACAGAGGGCCACCAAACATTTCCAGAACATTATCCAATAGCAGAGATATTAAGAGAAACTAGAAACTAAGTTAACTCTGAGCAGTACTTACAGGTCTGAGAAAAGGCTTTTGAACCTGCTTGGTAAGGATATGGAACATATCAACAGTTTCTGTTGCCAGGGCGAGATATGAACGAGAGACACGCTCATCCTGAGCAAGCTGTGACTGCCGAGCCTGCTGCTGATCCTAGAAAATAAATATTGAGTGGTTAAAAAGGTTACGTCCACAGAATTTCCTTCCTTATCACCAACCAAAAAACCTGAACAGCCACAAAGCTAACGTGATCTAGGAAGGCAAAAAAACAGACTGCAATTCAAATCCATGATACATATTTAACTGAAGACGCAGCTCACTTTTACTACCTATTACTAAACAGAAACCTACACTAATTTTCCAGAATTCTGCAACACCAGAAGTGAATACAAATGGTATCACAAGACTCCAAGTTTAGTGAGTCTGCTTACATCCTGGAACTGCTCCTCACAACTACAACACTGTGTTACGTTTTCTTTCCATCCAAATGCCAATACTTCAAAATCAGCCTGGAATGAGAGTGTTAAGAGAGGCTTTTCCTAATTTATGTACCACCATAAGTAATAAACACATTACACTGGAATACTCTGCAGATTACAGACCAGATCATTTTGTCACCACAGTAATGGCTTTGCCTTTCTAGCAGGTGTAAACAGGAACAAAGGCTTCAGAAGAGCAAACCAGAATTAATAAAACAAGATTTAACAAACAAGATCTTTATAACTTTTCTTTTCAGACTTTTTTAAAAAACTGATAACCTTAAAATAGAAATACCTGCCATTGGTGGGTTAGCACACAATTGTTGTTAAATCAGGCTAAGATCTGAGGTTCAGTACTCTAATCGTCTATACCAAATCTACACAGAATCAATGCATTAACAAAATAAAAGCGTTATTTCCTTGAGGTCAATTCATCTGGTGAGCATCTTCCAGAACCTCCTTCAAGAAGGTTAAAGTCTTAGTTTCTCCATTTAGTATTTTTAAGTGCACAGCAAATTAAAACTTTATATTATTTCCACGTCACACACTCGGCCAGCCACAACATAGCTATGCAGAAGGATGATTTTTTGCAGAATGTCATCCAGAGTGACCACAGCCATACTGGCAGCAAGAAAAAGTATTGAGAACTGCTTCTCATGAGCAGCTCTTTGGTGCTGCCCCTTATTAAAAAAATTAAAAATGGTCTTGTATTGAAAAATTAAAAATAAGAAAAGGGCACTTTGAAAAACAGCTCTGTTCACCCTGGGCAGCAGGTCCCATTGTTCTTTATTCTTCATCTCCTCTTGCACTTCATGGATACGTTTTAGGGACTCCAGACTCTCATCCAGCAAGAAAGTTGTGTCATTTATCAGCATGTTGATGTAGCGAACAAACTGCTTCCCAGAGCTGAAAACATTGAAACACAGTTATCACTGCAGAGTAGATGGGTGTGCAGAGCAGACTGCAACCCCAGCAACACACCTGCTGCACTGTATATTCTGAACAATGACCCCATTCCCCAAGCCAAGTTGATTGTGATGTCCAGAGCTCAGCTTTAGAAACACTCCAGTTCTACTGGAAGGGGCTGTCATTTAAAACGCAATGGAAAGCAGTATCACCCATTCCCAATGGTAATGACCTCCTCAGCAGATTGCATGACAGTAAGCAGCATCGTACACAATTTCTTACTCACTTGAACTCTTCCATAAATGTACCATGGTGAGCTATATTCTGCCAGAGGCTTTTGAAAATGGTGCTGATGTGGTAGCGGATTGTAAACTTGTCGTAGAACTCACTAGTTGCTCCAGTATGTTCAACATCTGAAAAAGAAATCAGATCCCAGCACTGAAATCAAAACCCTTTCCCACCAGGATTCCCTACATCTCTCTAATAACAATCATTTCCTACTGTCTCCCATGTGATGACCTTCAAGCACCAAGCTTTAAGAGATTAAATTCAATTCCCATTCAGAAATCTCCATCATAATCCCTACTTAAAGGAGCACTGTCCATTATCTAACCCAGAACCAACCTCATTCCTGAAGAAAAGCCTCAGAAAACACGTTTTCTGCTGTATTCTATTCTACTCTTTGTCCTCCATGCCTAACTTTCAATGCTAAAAAAAGCACTGGAAACATTACAGCAAAATAGTTCCGTGAGTGCAAGGACACTGAGGAGCATATACATTTACAGGACTCACTAAATCACTGTCAGAAAGTTTTAAATCCCAGTGCTCCCTTACAAATCAAACAAGCCTTTCAGTTTGAAATCTAAACATCACACAAACAATACTTACATCAAGCTAAAGTGCTGGAGCTGTCAGTGCACAGCAGCTGTGGAAGGACTAGAATTCTTGAGGTTCCCCCTAATGCTAGTTTCACCTGATTCCTGAGCAGCAAAGCCTTGTCTTTCCAAGATCTACCCTAAGGTTTTTTTTTTGTTTTGCTTTTTAAAAAGGTCACAACAGCCAGCACAGACTTTTGTCCTGTAATAATCATTGCTTACTGTACAGTCACAGAACTATAGATGAAGCACTTACCTGTGTAAAACTTCATCAAGGAGGGGACCAACAATTTAGTGGAGAGAGGATGATTCTCAATCATTTCAAAGAATTTCTGGGTCCGGGGCTGAACAGCTGGGTTTGTCATGAACATCACCTCCACCAGCTTGGCTACTAAATAAGGATTTCGGATGTAGTTCTGGTTGCACAGCATCACAACAAGGAACATGACTATGTCCTGAGTACAGGGCTCATAAAGCACCTGAGGAGCATATCTGAAAGGATGGAGATGAGGAAAATAGAGTGAAAAATCCCAACCCTGTATTACAAACAAAAGATTTGCCACATATATCAAGTGAGTTCAGATATCTCTGAGCTCATATCTCTGAACTTCCTGTAACAGGAGGAAATTCTTTACTCAGAGTGCGGTGAGGCACTGGACCAAGTTGCCCAGAAATGCTGTGGATGCCCCTTCCCTGGAGGTGTTCAAGGCCAGGCAGGATGGGGCCCTGGACAACCTGGTCTGGCGAGTGACATCCCTGCCCGTGGCAGAGCAGGTGGAACTAGGTGATATTTAAGGTCCCTTCAAACCCAACCCATTCTATGATTTCACGGTCTCATTAGCAATAGGAAAAATAAGTAATTTTACTGTTGTTTCTGGCTATCTCTACAGAAAATAGATTATTCCTCTTCAAATTTTCTTCAGAAATCACTTCTACTTACTGTACAATAAAAAATAAAAATTCAGCAACATCTTCCACATAAAACTCAGGCAATGCTGCAAATACTTTCGGAACTTCAGGAGTTAAAGGCAGCTTTATGCTGTAGAATGAAAGATTCAACAAAAGAGAACAATGAAATATCACAGTTAAGTAGCAAGTGTCATGAGTTCTCTTACAGAATTCATCTATGGGAACAGTTTACAAAAGATCTAACATTAACTTTCCAAAAATCTATGCCAGTGCTTCAGATCTACTAACCCCACCTGAGGGCTGCTTCCCACCTTCCACAAATAAGATACACATTCCATGCAAGAATGTATGTCACTGACAAAAATAAATAATGTAGCTTTTACATAGGAATGTAGGCAGATACTGTAAAAAAAACTAAAATTCTGAAACAGCTAAACTCGGTAAACAGTCTTCCATTATCGGAAATATCTTAGATACAATTTACACAGATAATCCTGGCACTTACTTGGGATAGGCAGGGTCGAGAATGCGAAGCATCAGCTGAATAACCATGCCATAGAAATTCAGACATCTCCTGAGGAAATTCTCATCCAGCAAACCAGCGTCTGCACAAGCCTTGCACCTCACCAGTTTCTGCAGAAGATACAAACAAAAACTATTCCAGGAAAAGACAACATAATAGGAAAGGAAGCCCAGACCTAGAGCTAAATCAATGTATCTGTGAATCATGACAATATTACAAAGGTCTCTTCTTAAAATATGCACTTAAAACAGGGCACTTAAACCTCATCATAACGCAAAGAACACACAATGCAGGCAGTTGCATGGACAGAGCCTTTTACTAGCTTTAAGGGAACAAAAAGAAATAACAGAGGTGTCAAACTGGGAAATGTGCAATTAAAGTCATCTTGCTCATACAGCTCAGGAAATTTTTATCAATTTATACAAGGAAGACCTAAGGAGGACAGAGACCTTCATAAGAGGACCCCCAGCATATTCACCTTTCCAAGAATTCTACATGAGACGAGGGACTTGAGACCTCTGTCTCCCACTTGGGCATGGGCTGTGCAAAAGTACCCCTGATAAATCACAATCCCTTGGCTGTTCTCTCTCCAACAAAAACAGTATTTTCTTCTTTCTCAGGAATACCGGCTAAGTTAATCTTGGCATTACTTCAAATTTTAAGTTATGATTCACATGATATTGTGTCATGACCACCACTTAGTACAGTCAAAATAAGCTTTAACATGCTCACATGGTTCATAGTTTCTTGAAAGTGGTGCTTTTGAATCATTACTGTAAATTTGTATTTAAGCACTAGGACAAAATAAACATACAGACAGTTTGACAAAGGCATGTTGTTGTGATCCAAACCACTTACAGACCTTAAGCTGTGTCTTGCAGCGTTTTAGCATTTCTCGATGCCTAGTAGCGAGAGGAGAATCCTTCCATTGACTTTCATTGTTTTTAAGATCTTCAACAGTCCTGAAAACACGCAATAATTGGTTATCATGACAGAGTGGATACGTATTACCATCTGCAAAGCATTTCTACAAACACACTATTAACATTGACAAATCCTGCTTACTCCTGTACCTTACCTCTTTTTAGAAGGGCAGCTGATTAGAACAAAACTCAATATATTGAACTATATTAATAAGATCCCTTTTTCTCCCTCCTCTAAACACAAATTCCTTTCCACATCAACCTCTGCCTACAGCAGAAAAATATCCAGTCTACTTTCTTTATTACCAACATCTAAATACATTGTCTGGTGTTGCAAGCAACTAGGCAACCTATGGTAAACGCTGAGCATTAAGCTCCTATTGAAGTCAGTGAAAGCCAAGAGCTCTTCAATGCACTCTAACACCACATGAAGACTGCTGCGTAGGCAACTCATTTTCAACAACTCTAAATAAGGAAAAGAAATAACTTCTTCTTCAAGCCAAATGTGTAGCTTATTTACAAATAATTCGGTCTGTTTATTTGAAAATATTTTTTTCTTTCAAGTATACTGACCCTTCCCGCTCTGTTTTCTGCAGCTTCCCAAGTTCTTGGCCTGCATGAGCTTTAAAAACTAAAAATGAAATCACTATGAATGCAGTCCAAAAATCCTGTAATGAACTCATGGTATTACTGCCAAAGAACATTTACCAAAATGCAGTGAGTGCAACTATAAACAATGGAAAATACTGATGATACAAAAAATCATTCTAATTTTAACAGAGTATTCTTCGAGGTTTAGCAACTATAAAAGTCTATTTGGCTTTACGCCAAGAGAAATGGAAAACAGCAGTATCTTCAAGTCAACATCGTAACTTCTATTTATAATTTTTAAAGTGGTAAACCACATGCTGAAAGACATGTACATCCATAATGCTAAGAGTTTAATGTTGAAGCCTTTTTACAGATAACACAATTACTTATTCTACCTTGGAAACCAAGTGAACAAGGCGAGTATCTTCGGCAAAACACAAAACAGCACAAGCACAGCTAATGATGTGCTGTTTCTGAAACTGTAAGTCATCTGCATGACTTCTATTTATCAGACATGTAAACTTACATGCAATCCTATGGCTACGCCAAAGAGCCCAAGACACTGACATCACCATCAACCACACACCATATTAAGTTATAATAAATAGTGTTAAATAATGTCATGGAATCTAAAATGCTCTGAAGATCAATCCAATCCTCTTTTAAATGGAATGGTCTTCTCACCAATTTGAGCCGGCTTGTGTAAATAATATCCTCCCTCCCATTATTACTTGCATTCCTGATGCAAGCCACAGTCCCTCAATGTAAGCAAAATCCATAACTGCCAGAAGCATCAGATTAACAAATGGTTACAGATGATCTCTGACAATTTTGAGTAAAGCTGTTGCTGAGTATTCTCATTTCCATTAAGTTTGGGGGACTTGCCATTATGGAGAAAAAAGACATTGGTAGGACAGCAGGGGACATACTACACAATTAACAGATTCCAACCTGTTAAGCTCCCTGATGGCCCGCAGTCTACGTATGTACCGACGGCAGCTTGGCAGGATGGAGAGATGATGGGCATGCAGGGTTAAGAAGAAACATTCTGTTGGAAATTTCGGCTCAGAAAATGGAGACGGATCCCTGTCTAGAAAACAAACAAAAAAGCAGTGTCAGTGAAGAAGTTAACAAATTGGCTGTGCCTCATGTCGGGATGAGACCTTGAACTCGAGGTCTCAGCAGACAGCATCAAGAAAAAACATTTAGGAATAGGGGAACTATCTGCTAGAATCAAGTACTTCCATGTGCCTCCAACAGCAAAAACACAAAGCAGAGTTTGTGTTCAAAATATACTCAATAAAGCACTCACAAAGCTCAGCAATCCAGGCTGCAACATCCTCCATTGTTGCTTTCACTCTTGTCTCATCTGTTGGGAGGTCAATACGACACCTGGGATGAAATATGTACATGGGATCAACCGTTTCCAGCTTTATCTTCGTACTTAGTTGCTGCAGTACCCATAGGAAGTTGAGCATAAAACCATCTGTAGATACCAAACGATCATCGGTCTGTAGAGGAAGAGAAACAGTTCAAAACCTAAGTTTAGAAATACAAGGGTATTTTCTGATGCTTTAATAGTAGTCAACAAAGTATATCAATTCAAGAAAAGGGAGAAGCGAGTAAGAACATGGATCTGTAAGGCCTTCCTGACAACTGGAAGATCATTTACTAACACATTGTCTTTTTCTTTCTCTGTGGTTCATGTTCAAACAGGTATTCTCAGTAACATTAAACAAACAAAAGTAGTAGAAAATATTAGAAATTAAAAGGATTTTAAAGTGTTTCTTTCAGGAATGGTTTGCTGCAGGTAGTCAGCAACAGCTGTTTCAAATAGTTGCTGAGCTTCAATTTGTAACTTATGTCCTAAATGTAAAGTTCCTGTTCTTCATTGGAATTTCAAAGAAATAAAGTGATGGATCCAAATGTTTGCTTTTGAAATTGGAGTTGAAGACAAAGATTCAAACTTCAATTGTTCAGAATTCATGCACAAGAAATAAGTGCAATACATTAATCAAATGATGACAAAAAAAAGTGCCCCAGTCCTTCATTGGAACCACACCAGCTCATATCTGCATTACGCTTTTTATGGGACCACACAAGCAAAGCTTAGTAACTTACCAACTGGGGAAAAAGGGGTTTTAAACACAGCCAGCTGGAAGAAAACCCTCAGACTGGAGTGTGTGTGTTTTAGGGGGTGAGGAGAGAGTTTTAAAGCAGAATCCTTGTTAATGAAGTGACATGTCAGTCCCAAGGGAGGGAATAACACAAGCTGATCAAGTACATAGAACAGAATTATTTCAGAAATGGGAAATGCATTGAAAGAGATGACTGATGACACAACTTCTTGCCTGCTTTAATACAAAATCAAAATTCTTCCGTGTTCCATTCAAGAACCACCACTGCACCAGGCATCGAGTGCTAGATCTGTAAGTCACAGGAAAAGCTTTTCCTTTATTTACCTGCATTTGTGCCTTTTTCATGTTGGCATTGACAACAGCTGCCATGTAACTGAGAGCTGCTTCTCGAGTTTCACCATTCAGTAAAATACTGTGTAAGATCTTGAACAGTTCTTGCTGGAATTTCAAGTAAACACCACGTCAGGTTGCACACACTTTTCAACATTGTATTCCTGCTATCTATTGCTCCATATTTTTATGTTCTGCAAATTCCACTTGCTACAACTACTGCTATGATCTTATTTGTCAAGATTATATGGATGCATTAATTACAACATTAGTTACAGAAAGGATGTATATGGAGGACAAGCACAACACAGAACTAATACAGAAGGTAATTTTTTTGTTGTTTACTCATCCTAACTGTTCTAATACTTTCTGAATTGGCTTACAGCCTTAGAAGAAGGCCTGTAGTGCTCATCAGCTTTTTTTTCTTAATTCCCTTCAGCCATATCCTAACAGATATCTTGCTAACATAGAAACTAGATTTTTTTTATATTATATTATTCATCTACGTAAACACTCTCCCCGCCAAAACCACAATATTTTTGCAGCTGTTTACACACAAGGACACTTACCCTTGCTAATTCCAGGTAATGTTGCAAGGACTGGCTAACAACCCGGGTGTTTTCAAGCGTGATGGCAGGCCCTGAGAAGTACTTTTCAACTACTTTGTTCTGAAAGTGGAATGAACATTGGCAAACGTATTAAACACATTAAAAATAAAACATACTACTGTCAGCTTCCTTCTGTAACACTTACATCATCTTCAGCAAAGACAGAGAGACTGAAGAAGGCTCCAAGATAGGAAAGTCTTTGCAGTTCTCTTCCCGCACCTGTGCTTAACGATTTAGGCAGCCACAAGGGTAAAGAAACAACCTAGAAAATCAGAAAAACAGCAAGTTGACCATAAAGATGCCATGTCAACCATACTCCTTTATCTGCACTGTCACTATTTGGTGTTTTACTGCACACCCTTGATTCTTCAAAATTCAGTCATACTGTTCAGTAAATGGGAATCCTCCTCAGCATTTCAGAAATCTAAGCAACTTAACTTCATTCTAGTTTTTCTAAATTCTCAGGGAAAAGGACTCCCTTTATGAGTTTAAAGTGAACTATTATTTAGCATGAGATATTACATTAGTCCCTCTTCAGAGTTCTAAAGAAGGTTATAAATGTAGATTGAATCAGCCAACAAATTAAGTTACATGATTTATTTAACTTGAAAATCAGCCTGGATACACTTACCAAACTGCACATGGGGTGTGTTTTCCCAAACTTGATTTCACAAAGTTCACATAGTGCCTATAAGGAAAATACAAGAAAAATTACTTGTGTGTGTAATTCTTAGGTAACCTGTCTGCAAATAACAAGATAAACATTGTAAACTGCTGAAAAAAGAGCCAAGCCTTTTTCCCTTAATCAGTGGGAAAGAGGACCAAAAAAAAAAAGCAGCTAGAGCACACCCTGCTCCCATTTTAGTTCTTACATCTGTTCCAAAAAGTTTCCATCTGTCTCAAAAAAGCTAACATCTCACCAGATAATAAAATATTGCACTTATTTCAAAAATTAGCTGTGCAAATTATTTGCTTGTTCAGAAAATAACAATAGCTTTGCTGGGCGCCTGAACTGCCACATAAAAGTCATTAACAATAATAAATAGAGCAATTGTACTATACATACACCAAGGCCTTTGTCTTTTGAGTCAGAGTGGAAAAATGTCAGATGAACACAGTAGCCAGAAACAAAGAATCCTATCCCAGATCTCTAACTCACTTTCAACTGCAGCACAGAAAAAAGAAAGCAGTTATAACAGACAATTTTGAAAACACAAAAATACTGTAGGCTTTCACGTATCCCGCTTCTCCTGATTTGTATTTTCTCATACTTCAATTACACTGCAGCTAGGAACTATATTCCTTCTTTTTGATGCAAACAGCATCCACTAAAGATGACCAAAATGGAGTACCATTTTCAAATAGCCCTTACTGTACCTGACAGCCAAATTTGCAACAATTTGCAATTTAACATGGGGGAGAGTTGATCTGCAGCACAAACTCCCATCCAACTAATATCCAGAATTAACCCGAAATATGAAGGACTGCCGTTATTGGCACAATGCACTGAAGATCTTAAGATCCGAAGGTGCTAGCTGACAATGCTCAATTTAGTCAAGAATTTAGCTTGCTCTTTCATGGCTATGTGTGCTGTTCAGATGATTTTTTTTGTTTTGTCAATAAAAGCAGCAGGAGGGAAGCAGATCGAGGGACTAAAATACACACTTTAAAAAAAAAAACACACAGCTTCTCAGACAGGGAACATTACAACATTTTCCTACAGTACACAGCCATCAACTCATAATTTTAGTTTTAGTGCAATAGATTTTAATTTGCTACATACACAAGTGAGTCCAGCAAATATGGTTATGAATTAGTCCTTATTTCCCAGACTTCAATTTGGAAGAACTTAGCATCCACAGTATTTAACAAGTACGCACAATGAAGTCCGTACATTTGTTTTATATAAAGCAATTCATACAAATACTTGAATAGCCCACTATACCAAGTCTGCTGTACCTTACATTTGAGATATCACTTGCTTAACAACATCTCATATCACATTAAACTTTCTGTATCAAGTTTACTATTAACCCACTAACCAAAGGAGGCCCCAAAATGCTAAAGTACATTATCTTGTATAGGATTTCCAGAAGTTACCAATAATCATGAAGAAAAAACTTCTACAAATGTACAGTCCTTACCATAAGGGGGTATTTAAAATTGTCACTATCAAGGGAGCACTCTTTGGAAGCTAGAGCCAGGCCTTGTAAGATGGGGATAAAGATCTGTAAAAACAGAAATAGATTACTTTCTTCAAGAATAGGAAGCAATCAAATGACACAGCATGAAATGCCTGCTCATTCTTCAAATACTGCAAGTTACACTACAGAAAAATTAAGATCTTTTCTCCAAATTTCTACCAGTTATGTCAGGGAACATTTCAATGCCTGAATGCACAAGAGTATCAACACTAAAAAAAACAACACAACAGCTTTCGGCCAATTGTTTTGCTCAAAGCCCTGAAATAAGATCCGTAAAATGGCATTTTTTGTTACAAAAGAATGTTTTCTGGCCTGAATCTTCTTTGCAATCTGATGTAGCATAAATGATATATTGACTTCATGCCTGGGCATAGCAGCTTACCCATGCCAACTTCTTTCCAAGCACTTGTACGTATCTTTCCTGATCACTTCCTAACTTGTTTCTACTTTGCAAACTAAATGCCCCCAGAATCATCTAGATTCAGATGTAAACGTAACAGATAGAAGCTGAATCTGAAAAACAGTAATGATAGCATTCCGACAGAATCAGGTGTTATTCCATTAACTTCTCTGCACGTGGAAACCAAAAGGGGAAGCACATATTTCATACAAGATCACTGGAAACACTGCGTGCTTGTGTGCAAGTGTGTTTGTTAAACACACAAATGAGCACAAGTACTGTGGAGGTCTCCAACAACTTGTCAGCCAAGCTGGTAACAATTTATTTGCCTATACAATTGGGGAAATCATATAGCTTTAATTTTTACATGTCATGGAAGTAAGTTGTTTTTGTGCTGGTAAATTTTAAGTGTGGTAGGAGTAAAGATAATAAGCAGTAATCACGGACTGTTATGAAAGAGGAAGTGACATCTCAGTGAACTACTCTGACACAGGATAAGCTAATGTTTTTCAGTCATCTCCTCCATAAAATATGAAGATTTCATGAACTAGGATTTGCAAGGTGTTCTTAGCACCTTATATATAAGCCATTACAGTTGCAAAGAATAGTAAAAATAGCAAGATAGCAATCTTCTGTAATTATATATAGATTTTTTTTTTCCTATCTTAGATATACATTAAGATATTTTGCACAGAAACACAGACGGATGTAAACAAAATCAATCCCATAACACAGATCAGTAATACAGACATATTCTGAGTAGCATACTTCAACATTTCATAACTGTGCGCTGCTTAAAACACCCATTTAATAATGAGAATCACCAAAAAAGTTGGTCTTCACAAAATCATAAGCAAGTTACAAACTCCTTGCGTTTAACAGTTTGCTAGTCTTTGAAGTAATAGGTACAGAACTGTGACATGCAGAATAAAGTTTTGAAGAGATACTCTCTTGGATATGGAAATCTTACATTTTTTATTATTTTTTAACCCATGCCTTACCTGTTTGAACACCTCTTCATCCTGATAAGTTGTTCTCACCAATTCTTGGATGAAACCAAATGGGAGATTCCTACACAGCATATAGGGTACCAGCAAAGACTGCTGCTGCAATGACCTTTATTTATGTAAAAGAAATCCAAAACTATTCATTACTAGCAGAAAAAAAACACATCAGTCATCACATTTAAGGATGTGCCAGAAAGTAGATCATCCATATGTAGACACCTGCTCTTTTCAGAAGTAACCAACCTTGCTTTCTCTAGTGTACTTGTGTAAAGATTATTCTCAAGCAGATGCTGCTGCCAACATCACACTTCAGTTTAATGAGTCTGGAAGAAAATAACGGCTTCTATGTAGTAATTGGCTCTGCCTTCTACTCCTCGCTAATGAAAAGACCTTTTGTTAAGCTCGGCTAGTGAAAGAACAACTTTTTTGTTGTTTTACCAGCATTAAGAAAAAATTTAACATTAGTCTGTGCTGAATTAATACAGTCATTACTTTTAACTGCTAAGTTTCCGCAAAAATATCTTTTTTGTCTTATTACATATACAAAACTTATTCCAGTGTCAACACTGATTCACATAAAGACAAAACTAATCTCACAGCACAGTGGATAAAAGGTACAGCTTGAAAGATAATCAAGTATCTATCCATTTCAGATCCCCCATTTAAACTGCTCAAATCAACCTGAACTGTTTTATATAAACACAATTTTAAAGCACCTGAACTGCTCTCTAACATATTAATGGGAGCATTCAATAGCAAAAGAGTAAATTATTCTTCTGGCACTTAAATGTATCCTGTTCCAAAAACTTAGCCTTTTTTAACTTAATCTTCAGAAGAAAATAAATCCCCGAACAGTCCAGCTTTCGTGATTAACATCAGCTGTATTTACCTTGGTTGTGTTAAGGATCCCTGTAGCACCAAAGCAGCATGTGAAATACACTGTGATCGAATGTTGCTCAGTAACTGGCTGACTGTCGGCTGGCTACACATCTGATAATAAAATAGGTAATTTTTAATACAAACTAGAAGTTTTCAGATACAGAACAAGCAGACAATATGATAAACTTCTTAATTAAAATTTGCACTACTTCAGCTAAAGACTTCCAGTTTATACACAGAAAGTTGTTTTGTTTTGCTTTTTCCCCTAGAAGTAAAGCTTAAAGGAAAATATACAAAGCTCGTTGGGAGCTGGTCTCATGAAAGTATGTTTTACATAGAATAAATGCCAATAAAACGCAGAAGATCCAACGAGGAAAGACAGCTTCTAACAGAGTGCTTATTTTAGAGATGTAAAGAACATACAAGATTCAGATATGATGATCTAACAAGTTAAAGGGACCTTATAAATTCTCTGAATCTGTTTCTACCAAGCCTTCAAGAACGATCTACTCATTTCCACTAACTTTCCCCACTAAAGAGTAAGAGGACTGTCTACAATAGCACTGACATGATTTCAGTCTGCTCAAATATACCTTTGGTGCTTTTCTCTCCTCTATTCCAACTCGGTCAAAACACTCAATGAGGTAGTTCAGCATCTCTGTCTCCTTACAACTTTCAATGGTGAAGTGGTCATTGCAGGAATCAGAAACACTTGAGCTGCCAGAGCCTCCCATACTTTAAAAACACACACACAAAAAGAAAAGAAACACAGAGTAAGGTGCAATTCTTCACTCTTGCACAATCCAATAATTAATGCGCTCTTGACTTCTTCTGTCAACTCTCTGAAGACTCTGCTCCATCACACACATGACCTTCTCAACCATTAAGACCATTTCTGTGCCCTATATGAAGAACTCTCCATTTAACAGTTTGTCCAACACACACACAAAAAAATCCCTCAGCTGTACTGTAACGAGTTAAGAATTTGTTATCTTATTAAATATCTTAGAGATGGCTATAAGGTGCAAGAAATGAATGGGAATCAGTAAGTCGTTATTATACGGCAGCACTGGAAATGTACGGCCTTTATGTTGTACTTGCCATCAACACTGTTTGAAATCCTAGGACATCACGACACTTCTATGCAATGATGCAACCTCTGCACAGTTCCTGCAGAAGTCTCTGTGTATATCACTCATGAAATTATAAATGTCACCAACTCTGTTAACACTAGCCAGTCCATGGAAAATAAAAGCCTCCCACTGCAAAGAAAAGACCCCAGATTATAAATGAGGGCTACACACAATCATGCTATATACTCTAAGGAGAAAAAACAGAACAGGAGGGAACACATCCAAGCAACTGTTTCTTTTGACATTGCCACATTAAAGATTATTTAATTTCATCTCAGTTCACTTTAATTCCCTTATAGTAAAATAGGCCATTTCATTAAGTAGCACAGCTACCAGGGGAGAAAAAAGAAAACAGTGATATTGTAAACATGAAAACTAAACCCACAAAGACAAAACTATGCTTGAGACAAGTGACAAATTAAATAGGAGAATAGACCCCCAGACTCACAGTCCCATATTTGGTATCTCAGCAGAATTCTTCTCTATGTAACAGCTTAACAAAGCTAATTAAAAATGAAACCCTCATTTTACAGAAGGGAATTAAGAGAAGACATATTCACTTTAAAAATACAAAGAAAATGAATAGCAATCATGTGGATGGTCTATTCCTATTCCTCACTGAAGAAATCAATGTGCACAATCAGGGTGTATTTAAAAATAAGAGCAATTTAAAAACCCAAAACCTTAAATTTAGAAATAAGAGCATTTTTCCTTAGATGCAGTTTTGTAAAAATATGGAGTTTTATAGATGCAATTTTATAAAAATAGTACTACAAACTGCATCAAAACTGGCATTTCCTACAAAACGTAAAATATTTTCTGCTTTACAAAACTAGTAGGTAAGTTTTGCAGTCCAGCCAATGAACTGCATAAAGGTTATTACTTGTGAAGTATCTGGTAGCTGAGCATCTGAAGAAATGTAACTTCCAGGAGCAGCAGTCTCTTTTGCAGAGAGAATTTTTTTTCAGTTATTCAACTGAAAGTAATGCACGTAAAATGTAGCTCTAATAAAATAGTACTGGGTTACCATGCAACCATGCATCAGTTCTCTGTTGTCTCTTACATGATTCTATGGTTCTAAGGAACAATGTCATGGTTCTACGATTCTAAGAGGCAATAGAACCTCTTGACTTCTCACATTCAGCTTAAAAATTACTCCTTTAAGAAAATCTATTTATTTACAAAATTACTATTTCTGTAGTTAGTCATTCTGGTAATGATTTCACTGCAGCAGGAACTGAAATTATTCCAATGCAGAGCTCATACATCCCCTGCAAACGTATTGAATGCCTTGGTATTTTCAGAATGCAGTTGCTGTGTAATTGTATAGTCACTGTGTTCATAATTTAACTAACATCTACTGCTGTAGAATGCCAGGACATAATATAGAAACCAAGATTCCAGAAGCATAGCAACCTCAGGAATCCTTACCGAAGGCCATGCAACTCAATCCAATATTTACATTAAATTGCTAACAGCAAACGAATTAAACAAAACAATAGTGAAAAACAATCCTAAATTCCATGTACATGCACGCACAAAGGCCTAAACCTCTGCTGTTGAGTTCCCTCTGCTGAATTTAGACTGGTATGGAAAATAGGAGAGGCAACTGGAAGGTCTTCTAGTTAACTGAGTTATCTGTAGTATCCCCACATACCACGGGAACAGATAGAAATGCTACTGGGGGTGGGAGGAAGATTTATCTCATACCAGGTCTTGCTCTCTTCCAACCTAGATAATTCTGTGGTTCTTTTACTGCATTCCCTAATATCCCAAGATACTTCCTCAAGTCTGTACCTAGCCAGTTTTAAAAGGCTTGAGCAATTAGCTTTCCCTGACTTGCTGTAACTGAAATACTTCAAAAGGGACTGAAAATCCATAAAAATTCTTTTTGTCACATTTGTTCAACAGGAAGCATTTGTAAGCTGTCACTGGCTCTGTGTATTAGAATAAGACAACGTGGCCAGCCATAAGGCACCTCCACAGTACTATCAATCATAATCAGAAACCTGAACGATCGTAGAAAATGGTCAAAATACCAGCAAGACTATAGAAGTATCACTTCTCAGAGAGTCTTCCTAAAAATATACAGCTTTGTATAAAACATTTATTCCCTTGTTCCAGTTTGGGTTGATACAAGACAAATGGGCATTACATTGGGAATTTTGGTGCATATGATGAAGCTGATGAACGTCAAGTTTTAATGGAAAAAGAAAGAATCACTTGCACCAACAGCCAGAGAAAGAACACAAATCACTTGGATATGACAAACCACCTTGTAGGAGGGCTGCTCATTTTTTCACATCAAAAACTCACCCCTCATACAAAAACACTTCTCTACGTGCCAAGACACTGCAATATTACTCTGCAATGGGATGTAAAGCTAGAGATCCTACCCCACATTCACATTTCCAAATGCTTTTTTTCCCCCCCCCGGCACATCCAGTGTTCTGTAGGTTGTGTTATTTTTGCACAGCTACCTGGCCAGCCTCCAGACAGAACTAATAACAATCCTCATTTTGCAGAGCGAAAGGTTTTTGCTATATGATTCCTAAGCCTGGTTCACAGAAAAAATATTCTGCTGTTTTCTTCCCTCCATTCTTGCCTGTTCCAGTTACATCAGCTTCTACTACCCACCACATCAAAACCAACCACAGTCCCCAGTGGGTCCAGCTTTCAGGTGTGTTTTCTTTATAGGCTAGAGGAGAGATCCTCAGCTGCCCAACAGCAATGAATCAGAGACAAAATGACAGTGATTGCATCAGCTGGCTATTTGCCACGGTATTTTAACATTTGTCCTCATTTTTGAACTTTTTAATAGGAAAACATCAACATGATGTACCACTGGTTTTAAAATTACAGCCATGGGTGAATAATTTTCCTTCTCATAGTCAACGAGGAGTTCAACTCAAACATCATCTCAGAAACCATGCTCATTAAACTTAAAAGGCAGCATGATTAACATTTCCTTTATCTTAGTCATCTCTTCAAAAAAATAGCTGACTAACTAGCATTCATTATCCATGTTTATACACCATCTTAAGAACCATCCCAGTCAGCTGCGTGGCTTTACTCATTTCCCAAGTTACTCTGCAGAACACTTGACGCTGCACATACTGTTAGTGCCTAGGCAACCAGACATGCAGGTTACATTCTCTTTCTCCAATACCTGGACCCAAACTGGACACAAGAAAAATCATCATCTTCATTTTCTTCATCACTACTGTCCTCAGATACATCAGAAACGGCAAGGAAGAGGAGGGAGAAAGGGTTGTCGTATATACTACCACAATAGAAATGAAAAAGGCCATCAGACTTTTTTTAAAGCCAAAAATAGTACACAACTTTTCTTTGTAAGTCTGCCAAAAAACATCTTCTCTAAACATGCAGACAACGGATAACCCCACGTTAGTAAAAACCAAGACTATACTAACATGCTCCAAGTTATTCATGTATCCAAACACCACACTGTCACAAAACAAAAATTTAACAATTTCGTAGGCCTTGTAAAGAACATGGCTGAAGTGGGAATATTTAGATATCACTGAACAGTATTACAATTGTAAGCTACTGAGCTGTAAAGCAGTGGTTCCAAGACCTTGCCTTTCCATCTCTCCCCTCTGCAGGGAACGGGGATTCTAGGAGCAGCCAGAGAGAAAATGCAGCACTACTTGGCCCAGCCTACAGAAACTGGCTAATCTGTAATTTAAATGTATGCACTAGGGAGTCAAATCTAACACAGCCCAGCAAGTAACAGCTTTCATCAAATCGACTAAAGCCCTACTGAGAAAAATGCTTTCAAAGCAGGAGGTCTGCTTGGTTTACTATCCAGCAGTACCAACTGAACAGAAAGCTAAGTTTAGCTGGGATGGATGTAAAAAGCGGAGAAAATCAAAACAATATTGCTACCTTTAAAGCAATAGCATACACCTCAAATGCTCACAGAAGCAGCTTTACCATTCTGGCAAAGACGGCTTGTTAGCAAGTCAATGTATTAGTGCAAACCAAAATATAGAAATCATCTCTGGGTGAGTAGAGTGAGCTCAGCACAAACATAAGTTCTTCCAAATTGCAAGATCATGCCACACCCTGCACTGCACACATGAAAACGCACTCTTGTGTTCTTGTGAAATACCTAGAAGGAATCCTGTTCAGTAAAGACGAACGCCTGCGCGAGGTACTGGGTGAAGCAGTAAACAAAGGCGGACCCATTGTTGTGGGTCTCTGTCTGGATGCGGTGACTGGCATGGCTGGAGGGCTCGCAGCCACGACCGAAGGACTTGGTGAACTAGGTGGGATGGAAATATTCAAGGAACGCGGGACAGAAGAAGCTGAAAAGCCTCCAGAATGGGCAACAGTGTATGGCCGGTACCTCGGAGAGGAAGGCTGCATCCAGGAAGGGCTTGTTGCTGTCAGGTGAGAGCTGACAGTAACGGAAGGCACAGAGGTGGTGGCAACTGAACTGGCTGGTGGGGTAAGAGATGAACCAGTCATTGGTACATAGCTTGTGAAATTGGTAGTAGGAGCTGGACTAGTCCCATAGAGACTAAACCAGTTACAGGGGAAAAAGAAAAAAACAAAAAAGCAATGATTTAGGATATGAAGAAAAAGGGTGAAAAAGATAAAATGAGCAGCAGATGCCCTTCCCCTTCTGTTGACTCTTCAGCTATAGCTCTGCAGCTCACACACATTAGTCCTTTTTATTAATGTTGAATAAAAGTATGTCACAATCTACACGTTAAGAGACACAGCCTTTGCTGATGTATGTTAGGAATACTTGTTGGAATGACCTACATGGCTTTAATCTGACAAATATGCTTCTAGCCACAGCAATGCAACAAAAAAGGGTGAGACTGCAGGGAGACATTCACATGAAAAAGAATGAAGAACTTTTAATATCTATTCTATTCATGGTTCTTGGGACATTTCTATGCCTCTCTAAGCCTACCAATCAATATTAAAGTGAAATCAATATTCAGTTATAATCAGAAGTCACCTGGATAATGAACTGGAACCAAAGGAGCCCACATTACAGAACATAGGGCTGGTTCCTGGGTTGGAGCCCGTGTTTAAAATTAGGCTTCTGTCAGGAGACCGGGCAGTTGCAGCAATTGGCTGTGATGTAGCTGTCAGACTGGCAAATGGGTTTTCATCCCTTGACTGGGTGGACATCATCAGCACTTCCATCAAAATCTGTCCGATCAAGTCTTTAAAATCTGAAAACACTGTAAAGAATAAGAGATTTAGTACCCTCATCTACTGTCTTCAACAACACATGAATCAGATTTCAACTAAAAAGGACAGTAATTTACATGTGTGAAAACAGTGCTGCTCTTGGCAAAAGCAACTAATGATATTTACATTTATAAATATGGTAACTACAGTTCCGTCTATAGTAACTAGGTTCTGAAATTACAACTACACAAGAATACGACTGTCATAGTAAGTACCGAAGATCATACAGGACCTAATGCTGTTACTACTCATTAACAGAGTTGTCTCGTCCATCCCTCTCACACACTCCCACCCTGACGCTGCATGGGAAAAGGTATGTTGTAAAACAAAGAAAAACAACACAGAACTGTACAATCTACACATGCCTACCTATGAAAACAAGTTTCATTCTGGTCATATCTTACAGCTGACAAAATATAAATTATATAAAACAATCAAAAATTGTTAGCTTATCAAACAAACTGCTAAATTCCTATAAATCCGTTATGATTCAAGATAACCTATTAAAAGTCAGTAAGTTTTCTGAAAAAAATCCAAGCGCATGACAGTATCAGCCTAGTAGTCTCACAACAGAAGAAATAACTAGCAAGATTATAGCAACTGACTACAACAAGAACTACGACCAAGCTGTCCCATGTTTCTTCTTGGGAATTCCATTTCTTGGTACATCTGCTGACTGCAGATGCACCTTCCTCCTACCCTTGAAATCAAACAAAGGCTGCAAGTAGGTGGCTCGTAGCAAAAATACAAAAAGCTAAAGATAAGGGGAGGAAATATGCCACTCAGCTGAAACCACCTCTAACAATGGTAACAGCTTGGATCCCTACCTTCTTTTGGGTTCTGCTTAAACTGGGCAGAGAGGGAATTCAGGAATATAACATCTCTGTCCCGGTCCTTCCAAGAGACTCTGAAGATCTTACAGACCAGCTGTAAAGCTTGCTCCTCAGATACTTCAGACCCAGACAGAGGTTCCTTGGATAGAGGGGGAGAAAAGAAGTTAACTTATGTGCATTAATTACAACCATACTGATCGAGACACAATTTTATCAGATGCAGGTCTACTTTAAACAGCTTCAGAATCACTCTTGATGGAAGGTTTAGCATATTTATGAAGGAACACAGGTATCTGTCAGTTTAAAGAAAAAAAGAAACGTGATGCAGAAAAAATGTAGCAGAAATACACTACACCAGCAGGAAGCAAATTCCTCAAGCACATTAGAGAACAGTATAAGAAGAATGCTGATAACCAGACAAGAAAATTTTTTGCTCACAACTAAGGACCATGCTGTCTATTCACTTACTCATTTGGAGACACCAAAAAGTTAAGAGGAATTGAGCCAAGTGTGCAAAGCTTCACTTGACTTTCCAGTGAGGCCCCCCCTTTCAAGACTGTCCTTGATTCCAAGCTATTTATTTCACAGTAGCACAATGCAAGCTGTCCAGCTGCCCTGTTTGCAGCTAGGAATTGACTGGAAAGGATTCTGCAGCAGGGTTATTGCTAGATGGCTTTAAGCCAGGCTTTTACCAACTGAGCTTATTACTGACAGTGCAGGAATAAACAAAGGCATCTAATGAGCGCTGCAAGAATTGTAGAAAATTTTCTCCACCACTCCGATGTCCCATTTCTTTGTGGTTTTATTTCACAAGGGCCTTAAAACCCGATGACAAAGAGGACTATCTCAAAGTGAATTAAAGCTCTATACATGCTTTCTTCCTTTTTCTATTTTAAATCGTTTTACCTCCTGTGTAATCCTTGATAGCTAAATATTCTTATTTACTTTCATATAATATCATTAAGAACAAAATCTTATTACATAGCATTATTTCAGCTTACATAACATTTGAAGTGGCACTTAGTAGACTTCTAAAAGCTACACAAATAACCTGCAACATATTCTTCGGAAGGGTCTTAAAAAGCGTTTCTTCTTAATACTGCATATTAAAAAATAGATCTGGACAATAGAATCATAGAATAGGTCACTGGTGTAGGATACATAAAGTATTTTTCTTTGGAGTTTTCAGAAGTCATTCATAAACCTCTTTCTGAGAAAATGTGAACACAGCTTAGAGGTTTGGAGGTTGTTTCTTTTTTTCTTCAGGCAGATTTCAATGAGGAACAATGAAGTTTTTCACAGGTGACACCTGAAAGCTAGCTCCATCCTTTCAAGAGAAAGCGTTCAAAACAGGAAGATAGCTGAACTCACTGCAAGCTGATGTTCTGCATCACTCCTCCATCCTAAACTCCTTGCTCCTGTTCCAATTCCACTATTTGGGACACTTACCTGCACACTTTTCTAGTAAGAAAGTTTCTCCAAAAAACAATGTTGTTCATTTTGAGAAAGAAGAGAACACCTGGCAAACATCAGGAATATTACAGATGGCAAAGCTGTGGCCACAAAAGGTTATACCAGTGAGAGAAAACTTAGCAGTAGAAGAAAAGGCAAAATTTATCAAGTCTGAGGTTAAGTCTTCATCAAATAAACAAAGTTTTACGTAGGAGAAGCATATGCTACACTGGAAAAAAAAAAAAGAAAAAAAGAAAAAAAGAAAAACTAACACTGCTAACTGCAAATTGCATGATTTTAACAGGCACGCCATAATATCCTGAAGCTTGATCTTGCAATAACTTACATATGTAGTCTGGAAGAGAACAACCAACATATTGAGCTAACCTTATCTGTCAGACTCCTCTTCTCCCTGCGATCATTCTCATCAACCTCCATGTTTTCAATTCCTGAATCCACATCTACCTGGGACATGCTGTGTGGAAGAAGAAAAAGTCCATTAACTTGCAGAAAGCCACAGACAATCCTCTGTGTGATGCTGACCGAGGGAACATCACCTTAGGCAGCCAAGAAAGAACCAATGCAACAGCAATAGACACAAAGAGCAATTAGAAGTCATTAGTTAATAAAGGCTTCTCACGTTACATTTATTTTGAAATCAAGAAACACAATATTAAATTTCTTCAGCAGGCAATACAAACTAAATTGCTATCACATTCCATAGTCTTTACTGTTTTAAATAGAACAGTTGAATCATCCCCAACAGACATGCTCATCATTTAACGTCTGAGATGATGCTTTGTCTTTTATCATTTCAGGTAAGGAATTACCATCCAAGACAGACTAGAAAAAGCAATGCAATGGTCTAAACAGTGTGTCATGTTTAAGCATTTAAACCTATTGTATTAACATGGCTGTGAGAAATAGAATATTTTCCTATGTTAAGTGGTTTTGATGATTAGCAAAGTGCGACATTTCCTGGATTATGCAAACTGCTTTCTTTATTATGATTATTACCTTTTCTCACAGGAGACACTATCAATATCCATGCTCTGAGACCGAGAGAGAGACTGAGATTGTGTTTCAAGGCTGTTAGATGGAGAACTGCTGAGTGAACTCACTCCTTCGCTGCTCTGGCTTCGGTGGGCTACTCCTAAAGAAAAGGCAGCACCAAGATTACTACTGCGGAGATGAGAAGGCATTACACAATTACTTGTATGGAAAGGGAGAGGAAATACTCTTCTTCAGTACAACTGTTAAGCATTCTTAGTAATGTATTAGGAAATAAACGTTAATAATAATCACATTTGACTAAAGATAATGACATTTTCTACCTCCCTTTGCAGCAGCAATATAGTAATGCTTACCTGCATTATAACACAGAACAAAATTAAATTTGCATCCGTGAGTGCTCAGAGACTCACTCCCGTAATAAAACGTACTGGCAAACTGTCTGGACTTAAAATCTGATATGGTCTAGCTAAGTGAATGATGTCAGGCTTGAGGAATACTTAAACTTGACTCCATCCCGGTTAATGAATTAGCATGGACTTATAACAATGTTCAAAAAAAACGATAACTTTCACTCATGTGCATCCTTCTTTTTCCAGCCTCATCAGGTGAGAAGTGAACACTAAATCCACATACTAAAACACAACATACGTGGAACACATAAAGGTGACCACTGAAGAGCAAGTCTGCTTTTAGTGGGATTTTGAAATAGGTTAATTTTTAAAAAGCCATGCAGATATTAAAAACGAAGTTAAAAAAATCCAGCTAGTTAAAAGAACATCAATGACACAGTTTGCTGAAAAACAACTAGATATTCAGCATGGGAGGTAGGAAAAGTTACTTCATTGTACCACCCTGAAACTCCTGTTCCACTTCCCTGTGCATAAAAACAGTTTATATTTAACTCCTCCTTATTTAAGTTGGAAATTAGTCAGTATCCAGAAAACACTGAGATCTTCATATAAAAAGTGGAAAAAAGCGTGAGGACAAATTAATTTGCAGTGGTACTCAGAAAAGAATTGAACAAGCAGATTATCCAAACAGCCACCTTCTGCAGCTGAAGACATCTAAGAGCACCTTGCTAGAACGCATAAGCAACTTGTGCACACCACAAAATACTTGGACTTACAATTTTACTCCATTTTGTTCAAAGCTTCTGTGTTTTGCTTAGTGTCTTTCAGGCTCTAACTGGGTACTATCACTCATTTACAAACAACATTCAAACAACATTCTGGAGCACTTTGGTTTTTCCCCTATGAAAAGAGGAGATCCTTCAAGAAAGTTAGGTTTCCCTTAAGCACATATTTACCCATGTTAAACTTCTACGAAAGATTTCACTCAAGAAGCAGGAAAAAGTCAAGGAAAGCTGTCCATTTAGAACTGGCGTTTCTATTTCCTCTGGTCCCAGGATTGCCTGGATGGCTATTATAGCTCTGACACTGCAAGTCCTTGCAGGAGGCACAGGCCCAAACCCCAGCACAGTCTCTGCCCCAAACCCAAGGATACAGAAACACCAAAGGCAGCCTCTGAACTAAGTTGCTCGGGTCAGTCAGGTTAAAACTACATAAAGGCAACTTTCAATAGCAGAACTTCAATGATGCAGTTCCCCCGCAGGTAGCACCTAGCAGAAACACACCGTCCATGGCAGGGAAAGGCTGGCTTCAGGAAGGTATTCCAGCCTCTGATTTAAGATACCCCAGTGACAACTTGGTTCTCTTTCAATACATCAGTTATAAAGAGACAGCCTTCCTTGAGTCACACCAAGGCACAATCCTTCCACCTCCTCCTTCTTCCCACCTTGGCAGATAAGGGGACTAGAGCAAACATGGCTTATCATGGAGAAGAGTGCACTGTCCTACATTCTCTTGGGGTCTTTCTCCCACCCTGTTTCTGCCAGGTAAACGTGCTTTACCTGCTGTACTGCAGCAGTCATTACCCGGCCTCTTTAAGCACATCAGCACTCAGGGACTTGTAAAAGTTACGAAGACCACACACCCAGTACGCATGGCTGTCCATGATACACTATTTTTAGGCTCTCCAAAATATTTTTGAAGTGCACACAAAATTAATGATCACACTTTCCATGAAACCGATGCACGAGCCTGATCTCATCGTGACATGCAACTCCTCACAAAAACAGATGCTTACAAGGACATTATTCTGATGGGGCTGCTTTCTGTACATCCAAATGGTTTTAAATCCTCTGCAGTCATTTCAGTCTACTGCTGCAAAGAACTCCTGCAAACCACACAGCGTTAGCCGAGCCGCCGTTTATGACAAACAAATACAGCAGATAATCCGCTGTCAAGACTTTTTCTTGATTTATTCCCCAGTTTAACCATATCCCTTATCCTGATGAAAAATCACGCCTTATTGAATGGCTGCTATGACTGGCACTCTAGGAAGCAAACACTAGACTGACCAGATACTTCTGTTGCTGGTGATCAAACAGTCTGGTCTGTGTATTCAGCAACTGTCCAGTGCAGATGGATGAACTCATTAAACAAAAGTCTCTAAGGTCTTAACTGTAAGACCACTTTAAACCACAACAAACCTGTCTGCCAATGTATGAACATTTCTACCCTCAGGTAAGCGTTTCCACATGTCCTGTTCTGTTGGCATTCGTGTTTATACAGTTGTGCAGTAAGATGGATCAGGACCTCATCTGTTTGAAAACTAGCCATTATTTTTTTTTTTTTGTGGGTTAGTTTCCACCTGGATTAAGTCCACAATCCACCTCACCACAGAGTTGCTACTGACAGCAGAGGGAGAGGCAGAGAGAAACACTCCTTTCAGCAAGGGCCAGACCTAAGAGGGATTAAAATAGTCATGTAACCACAGGCTGAGTGAACGCAGCAAGTGAACTCTGCACTATTTGTAAAATAAATAAGTGAAATAAAAGACACCTTTGCTTCTGGGTTGCTGTGTATAATCATGAGGACAATATGCAGTGTTAAATTCCAGCTGCAATGAGCTTTGCTCAGGAAATGCTTTTGGTAGCTTCTCTGGCTTGCCCTGGATAAAAGGCAACAAAATAAGCAGAAAGCAGCGCCTTCCAGATATCTCAGGCCCGCACTGTAAATAATTAATTTACAAGCTTCCAGAAGCCTAGAAATCTCAATTTACTGTTTTTGCCAAAGCAAAAAAAACAAGACATTTTGGAAAGCAAAAATATTGAGATATCTACATGCTTATCAAGGCTCATCCGAAAATTATTTCTATCAAATTATTAGAAACCATACTGAAAACCTTCTTAAAACAATCTTGGCATATTTGTGAGGTTGGTTTTGACAACCCTCTTAACACAAAACATACCAAACAAGTTTGCAGATGAGAACACCTTATGCCAATTTGTTTCTATTTCCAATATATACAATTGTAAATCAAAGTATTTTAGGTCAAAAGTATCATTATTATATGTAACAAAATGGTTTTGACCTCTCTACAGAGAAACTCTCCCAACTTTCTGTGCTTCCTACGTTATCTGACTTTAACAGATCAAGAACTATTTATACCTTCCGAACTAAGTGTCATTTATAAATATGCTACTGGTACTCACTGTGGCAAAAACTCGAGTTGTCAGAACCTTTATTTTTTCAAAAACATTGCAAAGTAACAAACGAGAAAGCAAATAGTTTATTCTTATGATGATAATGCAAAGTCACAGCCTACTACGTTTTATTATGCCAAACGCTAGTAATTAAAGATCAGAAATGAACATTGTTAAAATGTATGCAGGAGCCAAACATTAAAAACTGTATGACAAGACTGGAAAGCTTTTTTCATTTCTCATTGGTAGGCTGTCATTCTTTCTGTAATATTCCTCAGCTTAAAACTGTATTACAGACTTCAGCAATCTTTGGTAAGATTTTAAATACCATCATTAGTTTACTGATACCTGGAAAAGAATGGTATCTAACCGTTTATTTTTTGGAAAATGAAAACCAAAGTACCTTCAGTTACTATTTTAGAATGTTTCTTTCTGAAAATTATTTTTAGTAACAACAGAAATAACACCAACGATAGCATTCATGCTTTCAACATAAGGAGTCACATAATAACCTTCAGGACACGTAATATTGACTGTTGTCACTCCAACATCATCCTACCTGATGCACCAATTGGAGAGGTAGCTGGGGTCATGCTATGGACATTTAGGCCTAGACTATGGGATGGCCCCGGGGCTGGTGCTACTGCAGGTGGTCCTGGTGGGGTCTCTCTTTGCGGTGATGTGAGTGGTGTAGTCGGCTGGGAAGAGGGTCCGCCTGCCAACCGAGCAAGGCGCCTTCGACGGATCTGCACAAAGGAAATCAAACAACATAAACACAAATTCATTTGCATGTGCATACACACGTACAACCCGCTGTCACCCTGCTTTGTGCTTCCCACACGGTATGGTTATTTATTCCTGCAACACTGCAAACAGAGCAGCTTTACCTGATAACCTGCCACCTGTAGCTGCGTCGTATCGCCATTCTTTGCTCTGTGTGACAATATTAAAGTACCTCTGATGTTTATTTTGAACCTATGTATTTGCTGCCTTGGAAAACCATCTGCACTGAGAATTTGCCCTTCAAACAGTTGTGTAAGACAAGTTTAACATTTACTATTCAGCTATTTCAAAACCTCTAACACACCTCCTGCTTTATTTTGGCATTTGATTAAACAAATGGCATTAATCTGATAAAAAGGATAATATGAACATGACCTTTGCCTTAATTTCACACCATGTAATACTAATAAAAACTTCTGCTTAAGAAGATCCAACAGAATGTTATTAAAAAAAACATTATCCAATACCATGCGAAACAGATATGCAACACTGAAAAATCAAAGGCAACTGCTGGATGGAAGCATCTCAAGTAGTAACTGAAGACAGTAAAAAAAACATTCTCTCATCACCTGGAGAGGCTCAACAGAACAGAATTCAAAAATCAGTTTTTGCATGTTACTAATAGGGTGTAGAAGCATCTGCCTTAAAAATCTGACTTCAGTATACTACTAAGAACCTATTTATTAAAATTAGTCTGTGACTGCATAACACTAATAGGATGCATGAGAAACAAATGGACAGAACAACTTATAGAACTTAAAACCATGAAGCTTGAAGCATAAATGAAAATAAAATTATACAGGCTGCCTCAGAGGATCTAATATAAAAGCTTCAGCTAGAGATAAATAAAACCATCATATTTGAGGGTGCCCACACCCTGCAAAACTAAGCCATTCATTTTATTCCCTATTTGTGTTCCGATGCCCATGCTCTGAATGTAATATATCAGTTTTCATCTCTGCTCATAATCCTGAAGAACTGCCAAGCAAGTGAAAGAGTGAACAAAAGATTTGTGTCAAGTCAATGTCTATGCCACATCACTGTAGTCATTTAATGGTCTGTGAAATCTACCCCAAGAGGAAGAAGAACACATCAAATTAAATCAGACTTCAAAAACTGTGGGAAAACAGTGTCTGGAACAACATCTCTAACATGAGTGCTGTCACCACATGAGTATGGAGGGCAGCTACAAAATAAATAATTTTTTGTTGTTGTTGCTCTTAATACATTTTAATCATAGCGTTTTTCTATTTAACTCCTCCTCCTCGTTGAGCAAAACAGGAGAGCTTATTATTGCATAAACAGTTTTGTTTTGCCACAAGTAGAAGCTGTACATATTAGTGTCTCTCAAAAAGAAATGTAAAAAAGTTATCTCAATTTCTCTCCATAATTGTTAACTGGAAGAAAAAAAAAAAATACCATAAAAAATCTAATTCCTCAGAGGCATACCTGAGAATGTCAACCACATATCCCCATATCTATTTTCCCTATTGCTGAATCCAAATGAACTGTTCATAGCTCACAAAGCTAAAATATAATAAGTTAAAAAACCTGAATTGAAATCTAACTAGGGGGCTGAATTAAAGTTTTAAAAGCTGTTCCTTCATCATTCATCTAATCCATAACAGTGTTTTTCAGATAGAGGAACAGCAAGCAGGAACAGAGGGGGAAAAAAGTAAGATGAACACAGACACCCCATATATGCAGAAGTGGCTGAAGGAGAAAGATGGAGTAATTACGTAGAGATCAAGAAAAATAAATGTGATGTGAAACTCTTCCCCAAGCATTGATATTCTTCCTTGCTAGCCATTTCCCTTCTAACATCAGATTTAGAACTGTAGGAGGAGAAAGGGGAACAGGCAAATATATTCAAATGTTAATATTCATCAACTTATTTATCATTTATTCTCAAATAGTCAAACCTTGATTACTCAAACAAGCTCATATCCCTCACAAGGTATAATTTGCACAAATCCTCTTCATCATCTCCCGGCTTCAAGCAAATAATTGAGGTCCTTTGTGCCACTCAACATTTCTTCATCTACAGAGCTGGAGTAGATCAACACCAAAGTTACGTCAATACCAGCTGCAATCAATGTTTTTGAAACAGGACACTGAGCTGGACCTTTTGCTGTTTGTTTGTCACTCTGAGTCCATCAAGCAAGCACATATCCCTCTTACGGACCTACATTGCAGATTGTAAACTGCCCTAAAGAAACTCTGGAAAAGGGCACGTAACAGAGGAACCTGCATAGACACTGAGATGCTTTTAGATAAAATACTGCAATTAAAGCAATACAAGATTTTCCCTACCCGTTTAAGGATGACAGACAAATTATACTTACCCTTCCTACTGCTGAACAAATTAACATGGAAATATAAATACATTCTGAATATTTTTACACTGAAAGAGACAGATTTCATGAAGGAGGTTACATCTAACGATGGTTAAAAAAACAGATTCGGTTCCTAGATACCCAGAGTTACCATATTCCTCTAGATTTACATAATATTTTCAAGGAAATCTGAAATTTGATTTGAAGATTAGAGACTTAAATAAGAGAGGAAAAAATGGGGGGTTGAGAAACAAAGATATGATGCTCAAACGGGAAAGCCGCAGGCTGAAAGAGAGGTCTGAGAAAACAGCATAAAACCGGTGCACACCTTCTACCCAATTAAGTCACTCAGGCCTGGAGACTGAGCAGCATCGAGATGTGGGAAGGAAGAGAGAATTTCTGCTTGGGGCACAACGTGGGGAATTGGAAGACATAGTGTGTTCGCGCACCGCTAGGCCCAAACAAGGCCCCAGCCTCCTGCCTCCTCACAGCACAGAGACCACATACTACAACTGTGGGTTCAAAGTCAGTGGCCTGGTTTCATTTCAGGTTACATGACTATGCACATCACCATGAAGTAACACGCGGTCTTTTTATATTAAATATTTTGTTAGGGACATTTAGGGTACCTTTATAATACCCAACCCTTGAGTTCAGCAATAACTACTTGCAATAGCGACCTATGACAGGCTGTTACACGTCGTTAGGTTACCTAATAATGACAAGTTATTTGGGACCAATTACTACATGGGCATTCTTTGTTCCATAGCCTACCTTCCCTACAGAGCACAACTCCATAACATATGCTTTAAAGGGTTAATGAAGAAATCTAATTGGTTGAATGGAAAGGGGACATTGTTTTTTTAATTAGTACTGTTTTTGCTGCACACATCTGGACTATGTCTCAGGACAGTAACTTTCAGAAATGCATTTTGGATCTTACTGGACTTGTAAACAACTCTTAGCTGGGCACACTACAACAAAAGACATTAAAATAGCACCCTGCTAAAGACAGTTAACCGATAATTCAATTATACAGCAGACCAGTAAGGACACAAGCAAGAGGACTGGTCCCTCAGGTTCACATACCCTGTTTATATAAAATGTCTGAGTCAACAACTGTTTCAGTACTCATTGCTCAGTGAGATTTTAAGGAAAATTTTTATCCTTCCACAAGCACAGAAGTGTTCCAAGTTTGTACAATAAGGGATAATTTGAATGGATACCTTTATTTTCTTGCATTCTTTACAGCATGTTAAAAGAGTTTAAGGAATGCTTAATTTTCTGGGGATGCTGGTCATGGTCTATGCTCAAAAGGAGGGACAATGCTGAACTACTCAAAAACCATACGCAGTTGGTAAAAGATGCTAAGTTCACATCGTTCTTTCCCACTTTATGCCATACTTGGTTTCCTTTTGCTTTTTCCTATGCAGTCCCTATTCTCATGTTATTTATCACTCGTGTTAAATTTCTTACACAGAAAAGGAATTTTCTCCCTGTTTAAATATTTTAGTAGGGTCTGTAGTGAAAGACAACTTTACTGCTTTAATAAAGTAAACACCAAAAACATTTCAGTGAGAGAAAAAACAGTGGGAAGTATCTTCTTGAAGTTATAATACATTCTATAATCCCAAAGCAATTAATCAATTGAATCTCATCTCTCCTCTTTTAAAATCTGTTAATGTTATACTTAATTATATTTCAATATAAGGAAATAATCAACTTAAGTGTTTTTTCCCCTTCAGCTAATGCCAGATAGAAGTTTTTCAGATAGAAGATGCATATTAGAAACATTTCTATTTTAGACAGCTTTTTCTATGCAGTTCAACTCTGATGCAGGATCCACTGCATCAAGTAACAGTAAATGGTGATGTGGTATTAAAATTGACTTGGCTCTGCCTTTACAATGAGGGGCCCATTAACAATAAAAAGTGACAGTATGACTCTCTTAAAATGCTACAAGATTGAGCTTGTCTCAAGCAATCATGTAAAAGACCAATCAGTTCTGGTCCTAGCTGAACAGCACTAGAAGGACATGGGAAAACTCCAAGTCACTTGGGACAAACATTTTGCCAGAATAGGTGGATGAGTCCCTATCGGAGAGCTCATTTTCTGCAACCTCAGTTCATAATGCAGCATTCTGAATGATGTCAGAGACTTGCAGAAGCAGTGACACAAACAAGCTTACACAGATTAAACAACTCTGAAATCATAAAACACCTCATAATCAAGATGCAGTTTATAGGAATGATCAGAAGGATCACAAGTAAACAAAGCATTCATAAAATACAGCTATAAAATTAAGAGATCCCTTTTGACGGCAGAAATGACAACGCTAGTGTCCTACCTCACTCTCCCCACAATCGGAATTGGGCTCCTTTTCTCCATGCTTCCCTAGCATACAAGGACCTCATCAAATAAACAGCATGAAGCATTTCCTCCTAGTTCCTGCTGCAACATAGCAGGATTGCTAAATCACGAGGCACAACATGATCAAAACATCTCAACTTTCTGGAATACAAACCTGAGGGATGTCAGTGGTCACCTTGATCTACAATCCAGCCATAACATATGGGACAGCACAAAAATAACTTATTTTGATCTTCTCTGGAGTACAAGTATAGCAAGAAGCCTAGGCTGTAGCTGGTCTGATAACCATGCATTACATACAACACACTTCAATATGAACCCAAATTCTAAGGAGGTGAGACAAGAGTTGAAGATGCACATGAATTGGGCAGCATAGTGGGAAACTCCCTACATCCTGATCAACACCATGGCAGAATTCATTTGAGAGTACACCAACATGTAAGCAAAGCATAAGATCTTAGTCTATACTAAAAAAAAAGGGGTGGGTGCACCCTTTAAAGGGAAAAAAATTGAAATAGTTCCACATCTGATGCTTGTCAATCACAACACCCATGACTTTTAAGTGAAAGAATGACAGGTTAAATTGAAAAAGAGCAAATCAAAAGGAAGCCTCAGAAGACTGGTAAGCCTGTTTCAAGACAAAACTATATTCAATATAAGACCCACACACACCTTGCTTTTCAGCAAAGAAACTAGGAAAGCAACATTTTAAGTGTTGACTACATAAAAGATAGTATATTTGTAATTATTTTTAAAATCACAGGCAGAAGACGCACGCAACGCCTGTCGCTCCGCACAAAGACATCCTCCAGAGGAAGGCTGGCGGAAGGCGGGGGACGGGCAGCGGGCAGCACAGCAGCAGCCCGACCCCATCCACAAGCCCGGAGGGGTCTGGACATGGGGAGGAGACATGGGGCAAAGGCACGGGGCTCCTGGCAGCACCCTCAGGGCATCGATCCCACCTGGATCTCCACGACAGGAGACTCCCGGGGGGGCGAAACCCCCCCTCCCCTCAGCCCCCCCCCCGGTCTCAGCCTCACCTCGTCCGCGCTCAGCTCCTCCATCGCCTTCCTCTTAATGGTGACCACACCGAAGGCGCTTTCCTCCGCCCCGCCGCGGGGCAGCTCCGGGGGAGCGCTCTGCCGCCGCCGCCTCTGCCCCCCGGACCGCCTCACAAGGGCATCGCCTGGGTCGGCCTCGCCTCGCTCCTCGCCTCGCCCGCCCGCAGCCCGCCCCAAAGAAGCCGCCGCTGCCGCCGCAGCCCCCGGCCCGCTCCCCCGCCGCCCTGCCCGCTGCTCGGCTGCTGCCGCCGCCGGCCCAGGGGGAGCCGCCGCCGCTGCCCCCCGCCCGCGCCCCTCAGCCCCGGCCCCCGTCCGCGCCGCGGCCGCTGCCCCGCGCAGGGATTATTCATCAAAACAACAGGGCGGCGGCCGCCATCTTGCGGCGGGATCACGTGAGGCCGCCGAGGGCAGCGGGCATGCCGGGCCCCGCGCGGCGCCGGCCAATGGCAGGGCCCGGAGGAGGCGGCGGGGAACGCGGGGAGAGCGGGAGGGGCGGGGCCAAGCGGCGGCGAGTCGTGGCGGGCAGGGAGGGAGGGGAGGGGCCCGGCGGCGCCATGGCAACGGGGGGGGGGGGCGAGGGAGGTGCTGAGGGGCAGCGGCCGGGAAGAGTGGGCTTGAGGTGGGCATGGGGAGCACGGGGGAGATGTCCGCATACAGGGGCGTCGCCGCTCGACCTCTGGTGGGAGCAGCCCCAGAGGGACGTGGGGACCGCAGGCTGTGGTGGCATCGACCGCCAGGTCTCTTCATGCCCCACACCTTGAAGACCCCTTCATGGGCTAGCTTGCCCTGCGCCTTGAAGGGCTTAGCCCACTTTTCCAAAACCCGTAATTAAGCTTTTTGTCTAATTGGCACATTCAGTGTGACACGCCAAGGCAAAGATGAAGCACAGAACACTCAATACTGGGCCTTACCCCTAACTCTTGTTTGAACCTGATGCATATTTTTCCCCTTCCTGTGGAAAAACATCTAGACGCCTGTATCTAGTCATAGAATCACAGAATCAAGCAGGTTGGAAAAGACCTCTAAGATCATCTAGCCCAACCTTTAATCTAGTGCTAAAGTCCACCACAAAACCGCACTGCTAAACTCTACATCTACATGGTTCTTGAAGACCTCCACAATGACTCAACCACTTCCCTGGACAGCCTATGCCAGTGCTGCACAATCCTTAAAAATTATATTTGTGTGGAAAATATTTATCTTTTCTTTCGCTTTCTTTCCTTTCCCTGTCAAAAATCGTACTCCAGTTAGAGATCAAAGCAGCCAGGGGTTGTGCTGTCTTGAGGTGAGTTGGATGTTGGCTTCCTGCTCCATGTTACATCAGTTACAAGACAGGTAGGCGAGAAGAAAAGGGTTTTGAAAAGTTGTTCTTTTGGAAGAGGGGAAAAAAAAAAAAAAAAAAAAAAAAAAAAAAAAAAAAAAAAGATGTTGCATCAGCAGACTTGCCCCTAGGATGAACAGTCACAAGTAATAAGATCTTAGTAGACAGCTCTGTGCCATGCTGTTTAGTTTGACTCAGCTGGTGAAAGAATCCCATAAAGGAAGGACAACAGGATGTGAGACGGAAGCAAACTAGTCAGTGTGAACAAGGAATCAAAGACATATTTCCTTAAGTACCACGAATAATTATAAAGCAATACAACTGAACAGCTCTGGGTTTTTTATCCGTATGTAAGGAAGATATCCTTGCTATTGTATTTCAGCACACACCTTTCTTGCCCAGAATGGAGAACAAGTTCTCTTGTAAATAATTGGATCATAATATATACTGCTGGTCTTCTTGTTGAACGTCTACCTATCCTTACTGTTGATTTTAGATTATGTTTTATCTCGTGTTTCTTCATCTTCTTGGGCCAATGTTTAATTTTGTTATATTTTATTGTTTGGAGTTGGGGCTGTAATCTAAAATACTTGCAGGTTAGTTCTTACACTAAATTTGTCCAGTTTATTCCCTACAGTAAGTGTACAGAACATTATCCAAGAAAATGACAAGGGGACCACACACAAATACATGTCTTAAAACACAGTTTTAAAATATATGCTGCTGAGTGAAAAGTAGTAACCTTGAAGGTGCTTCTGTTGCTGTCATGGTGACACCATGCCATGGTCGTACACCACCTGTATAACTAACTTTTTTATCTTCATATAATCTTTAAATAAACTGTTTTACATTGTGAATCCTGGCTTTTCTTTTGAATTCTTGTTGTCTATTTTGATTGTAAAATCTGGAAGGCAACACATATCCTTCTGTTCACCCATCTATAAAGTACTTTTACATGCAACCAACGTATTTTAAATTCATGTAATCTAAACGGTCAGCAGTAACAAAGGCTAAGAAACTCAAAGGTTGGTTGCTGAAAAAGTTTCACCACCAAAGCTTTAGAGATAATTGAAGTGGTCTGAAACACCTTTGAATAAAACCCTTCTAATGCTTCCCTGGGTAATTTTTGTTCCTGTCCTTCAGTTCAAGAGCTCCGGTGCATGTCTTCTTGGCAAAAACTATCTTAATATCTTTTTATTTATTTATTTATTTATTTGGCCAGTTACAGAATATAGGACTGTTCCCTTTCTTTTTTTTTTCACCTTGAATTTCAGGATGCTTAATTTGTATTGTATAAAAGCATGCAAAATGGTTGGCATAAAAATGAAATTATAAGCAGTTCTCTCACTATAGTAGCTTGTCTCATCCTCAAGATCTCCAAAGCATCCTCAAGTGAGTTCTGCATGGCATCACCTGCTTTCAGATTATCAATTTGAAGTAGGAAGGTAGCAACAAAAAAGTAATATCACAGCTGATAAGTCTTCTATAGTTTGTTTTTGTTTTTAGCAAAGGCTTCTGAATAGCAGCCTTACTACTGAAGTATTACAGTTCTAGTCATACAGTCTTTGAAGATTGCATTTTTCTGATTTCTACTTGGATTCTCTCCCTGTACTAACAGACTTCTTAAGATCATCATGGCCTTTCTGTGTTTCTTCTCAAGTGCATCTGATTGGAACATACAACTTCAAGCTGTGCAGCTCAAGCATTTTTGCAGTATTTAACACCTAAAATAGTGCTGTTGGAAACCTCAATTTTAAATAAAAAAGCAATGTGTTGCAGTGGTGCCATCTAGTGGAATAGCGAAGCCTGTGGCTGTTGCAGTACGCTGCCGGTAGACATGACAGAGCAGATTTGAGGCATTCAGTGTTGTTTATATTTGAGTAACGTGGTAGCATTAAACTTATTTCCAAATAAGTAAAATCATCACTCAGTTCCATAAGGAAGACGCTGTCAGGAATCATAGAATATATGTAATATTTTACTCCCAGTCCAACAGATTTCCCTGTCCAGGGTACGAGTCGTTTCTTCATATTTTAGAAGCTATTGTACCTTTACAGTCTGATGGTATCCCATATAATTACCACAAATCTCACAAAAGCTCACGATGTGTTTAAGCCCTTCAAGCTTCAACAGGTTTTGTCTGCCTCATTTAGTAGCTGTAGTAATTCTGAACTGACAGCAAGGAAGAAATGTCTGTAAGATTGTATTACTTATCTCTCAAAGTGTCAGGGCTAACTTCAGTTTCTTTTTTTTTTTTTAAAAAAAAAAAAAAAAAGTTCTAATTAATTTACTGTGCTTAAGCTAGATTTAAGTTAAACTCCTCTGTCTCTTTCCACTAGCGAGCCCATCCCTGCAACGCTGGTGTTACCAGAGAAATACATTGCACATGGAACAAGTTGGTCTGACCGCTTAAAGGTATTTATAGGAGGCAGAATTAAGCTTCTGCGCAACAGCACACAAGGTCAAAAATGAGAGATGTGTTAACCTAATTTAATGTGCAAGTAAGTCTTGACTAGCATTGTTTTTACTCTGTATATGTGCTAATAGCATTCAGTTGCTTTGCAGACTGGAACCTATATGATTGCTCAAACCTCTTGTCATTATTGTGGGATGACACTATTTTGTCATAGGCTTGCTCCCCCTCTGGTAAGCTGAACTTAATTATTTTGAGAACAAAGCAGCTATGGCACAACATAAAGTTTACATAACACATTTAAAATGCAAACAAAGTTAACTTCTCCTGAAATACTAATCTGCAGCTTAAGGAGAAGTATTTTGAATAATGACTTTGTATCTTGTGTTGTCCTTTTTACTTTTACCATTCCCATAACTACATAAGTTTAAGTTCTCCTCGTTTGATGTTGGCATGCCTGTTTAGACTTTTATTATTATTATTATTATTATTTATTGTTCTGATTTAGACCAGTAGTTAACTGGAAACCAAGCCTTTTTTCTCCTCCCCTCTGTCAATACATTTAGAAGACAGGTACTTAAGATTGTTTTTGATGTTTATTAGCAAAAATTGGTTATTTAACATGGCTAACAGACAGCATTTCCTGAGCCAGAAACATCATATCATTTAGATTAACAGGTAGAAGGAATCAATTCTTGTCTGTACAGCTATCATTGGAGACGACGATGCATGGCCTCCTGTATATAGCTGTCTTTCCACATAGGAACCAACACTCATATTCAAGCTCTCTTGAAGACTTGTTTGCATACTTGATTCTCACAACGAAGCTCCTAAAAATATAAATAAATAAATAAATAAATAGTAATCAAAGGAATCATCTCCAAAGGTGAACATCGATCATTTGCCATGAGTACTGACCATCACTCACCTGCTATGCTAATAAGTTATGGTTAATATTCTGCATTTAACTATGCAGGAGAAAGAAGAATGAAACAGTAAAATTGTTACAGCTGGCTAGCTGAAAGCAGAATGTGTTTCTCACGTACTGTCAATTACATATGCTACTGAGATAGAAGAAAACTTGTGCATGTTATGACCACAATAAAGACTGTATTTTTGTCACAGATACAATTCTGCAATATATATAAAAATCTGAAGTAAAGCAAATACCAAGTGGAGCTCATCTCCTTCAAGCCAGTGAGTCCAGCCCCTGTTCTTCTTCTCACCAATCTGCACACAGACGAGTTTGTCATTGTCCCAGGTAACTAGGCTCTGTTGAAGAAGAAAAAGTGTTCCTAAATGTTATCTCAGTTCTGAAATATACCTATTAGTTAAAATATTTTCTGATTAAGAAAAAAAAAAAAAAGCCTAAATGCTATTGTGCAGGAAAGTAAACTAACTCAGGTTCCTGCCTCTGTATCACACTAGAAATGGTATTCTTGATAACTTCAGCTGAAGTAGCAAGATTGATCATGGCATCTTAATTCTGTAAGAAATTTTTAAATTATTTATTATATATATAGTCAGTCTTACCTTGCATTTCCTGTTATCCAGGCCTTTATTGTCTTCATCAAACTCTTCTCCAATTTTGAATTGGAGCATGTAGTCTCTGAATGTGCTTGTGGTATGGATAGATAACATGTCCCCATCCTGTTTGATCACTTTCTGAGGCTTCAGCATTTTTGCTATCTTGCGTGTTGCAAAATCAATACCTTTGACAGGAGAAAAAAGGATAAGTTGTGCTCATCACCAGCCATTCTGACAGCCAGGATTTACCTTTATTGCTTCTAGAAGCATTTCTTAAGAATAGCTTGCTATGAAAGGGTTTGATGGACTTTTTTTTGTTGCTTTGTTTTCTTGTGTTGTTGGTTTGGGTCCACCCATCCCAAACTGTTATATATTATACAGTTCAATGCATGTTCTTGAAAATTCGGTTTCCCCACACATACCCCCCAGGAACCCCTTCTTTATTAGATAAAGGGAATAATTCATGCCCATTCTTTCACCCTTTAAAAGAGGAAAGGCATTATGCAAATTAACAAGATTTTTTTGTACACTGTACCTTAGAATCAAATGAAAGGCAGTCCTAAAACTGAATTACTCAGGCTCATTTTTAGGACATGCCACTGGCTAGTAAGACCTTTTGAGAGCAACTAGAAAACATCACACTTAAAATATTGTCTGGTTATCTGTAGCAATCAGTTATCTTGAATATCATCCTCATGGTCTTGGTAATACTGAGCTTTAAGTATGGCTTTTAGGGTTTATTCCTATTTTTCTAGTGAATGCTTATTTATTTAGAGGAACAAACCATCTATTTGGCAGACAATAGTTACATGCTCTATTTTTTCATAAGATGGGGTGTTAAATTTCATTTAAAAGTCATTTATATAGGCACACAATATTTATTATCATGGAAAAAAGTGAATCTATTCCTTATAAAGAAATTGTTTTGTATTCAATTTGCAGAATAGAACTTGGGAATAAATCCTCATTATGGAGTACCCTCCTCCCCCTATGACAACACAGCAGGATGAAGAAAGGGAGAAGAGTTTTCAACACGGTAAAGCTATCAACTAGACGATTAAAGTAGGTCACCCGGCATATACACGGATAGAAAATAGATTGCATTCTAGTTGTGCATGCTATTACCTACAAGGGATACTGCTAGCAGTCAGCTTACACAAGGCTACAGGGCAGAAAGAGGTGGGAGAAGTAGGTGAGGGGAAGGGGATATGCAGGGTTACCTGCTGTCAGTTTATAATGAGCTTTGCACATGAAAGCTAATAGAGTACCAAGAACTTTTAGTTCTCATTACAGCACCATTAGTATCTCCATAAAGATCTGAATGAGATAAGAAGTTAACTTCAAACACATGAAGAAAGGAATAGTTAGGAGTGCTCAACAGGTCACAGAATAAGTGAAGTCTTTTGTGAGCTGTTTAAAGATTCATGCTTCTAAGCAAAACTGTTGCCTTGAATTGACAAATACACAAGAACTTGTTTGTTATTTAGCAATTAACCCTAAAAGCTTGGGTCTATAAGTTTGTTCTGAAAAGCAAGACAAACTTAGTAGACAGGGAGAACTCTTCCTCATCTCTGATAAAAAGTATTCAGAAGTTCTACTTTTAACAAGTATCAGGCTGAGAAGTTCCTGGAACCTGCCAGGATGCCTGGGTTACAGGCTAAAATAGTTGTTAATGCTATGTAATTAATCAGCGAACAAATATCTCTCCATTGATTTTCTGGACAAAAGTCATCAACAATAGCTAGATTTTAGAAGAACTCAAACATTTACATTCAGAAGGAATGTCATGGGGGAAGGAAGAAGGATAGAATGAGGTATTTCACCTACCTAAAGCCACCATATAGCCTTCAAAATTGTCATTGCTGACAAGGTTCCAGGTTCCACTGAAATCTACAGGCATTTCTAGACTGCAGAAAGAAGTTGCAATCAACCCCTGAGCAAAAAGCAAAAATAAAGAAATAGCTTTCCAACCAGGCCTTATATGAGGAAGACTGTGGGTGGAATTACATCAGAGATCCTTTCTGATGGAGGGGAGGGGTACTGTTGCTGAGCCAATAGGTGACAGGATATTTGTGGATTAGCTTCGGCTGGGTTGGAGGGAAAAGTTCACAGTTTCTGAAATCTTTGTATGGAGCAAATGTTATTAACCCAAGAGTCACAGTACAAACGAAAAACTGGTTAAACTTCTGTCTTGTATACTTTAAAGGGAATCACAGACACAATTTGTCATTAGTCAGATTCCTTGCGGGTATATTGGGTATGGGGGTTTATGATCTGAAATCTACATATTTGTTGAAAAGGTGATCTACCCACTGCAAATTCATGATGTGTTTTAGCAGGCAGGGGTAAATTGTTCATGGTACTGTATCTGCAAGTCTTAAAGTAGTACTTACGATACAGTAATAGACCTAAGTAGAATATCTCATTGGTTTATTACTGGAATGAATAATAGGCAGCATTGTTGTCTAGTGGCTATGACAGGAAAGTGAAAGACCAGTTGTTTTTGCATATGTTATTCTCTAATGTGACTCTCAACACAACTCTGCTGTGCCACAGTTTACCCATTTGTGTTCTGTACTTCTGTTAGTTATATCTTAGGTAAATGGACATCCAAGCACATGGGGAACATGCAGAGTGAACACCAAATTCTCTGTTTTTCCTTGTGCTTTTACCAGACAGAAAGTTTATGTAAGAGCTAAGCATGAGACAACAGATCTAGAGGCCTGAGCTCTGTTCAGAGTTCTATAGCTCTGTATTTATCAGTTTTTCGAAAGAAGTCCTTTTCTACAGGAAAGTAGTCTAAAGGAAAGAAACACCTTTTCTTGCAATTCACATTTATCTCCTAAAAACTGCTAATAACAGTAAGAAATTCAAAAAGTACTCATGTAGATAGAAGATGTGGTTTTCCCCTTGCTTTTTATTCTTGACACATACAGTAAATGGGAGATCATACGGAGCATTAATCCCCTTGATGCTTTATTAGGTGCTATGCACCTAATATTAGGTGGTAGAGTATATAGGGAGTATAGCACATGGTGCTGCTGGGAAGCTTCAATACTGGACTTTATCTTCAACAAAGTGAAATAAATTCCTTAAGTGATGACCCAGTAATACATTTTGAAAAATGAATAGAACACTCCACTTCAAAGGGAAATGATACGTGAGGAATTTGGAAATAAGACTTGAATTCCTACAGAATACGTACAATTCTCCAGTCGCCTGCAGTTCTTCCATCTGTGGCCACTTTTTGCAAACTGGATGCCTTATTGTGACAATTTACAAAGTACATTTAAAAAGAAATAGGAGTTTAATAATCCTGAAATTGTAAGCACTCTAGAATTTTGAAATACTGGAGTTCTTTATCTGTAAAATGGGGAAAACAGTTCCCAAAATTGTGCATATGTTTTAAGCGTCAGCTTAATTCTACATTTTAATTTGTCAGATGGGACAGTGATGATCATGACAGTGAAGGCTACATTGAAAGAAAAACCCAAAATTGATGGACAAGGGAAATCTTAACTGCTGCTAGTAAAAAGAGAATTTGGTATTCTGAATCTTGAATGAAAAAAATCACCTATACCTACTATATATACCTGGTCACTGATTCAGGTCAGGCTGAATAAAAGGATAATATTTTGCAGAGAAAATTGTTTCACTGAACTTTAACTACATTTTTGGAGCTGACAGTTTGACCTATATGACTCACAGAATCATGTGAGTAGGAAATTAGGACGTCAAAGCTTCTTTCCTGTTTGCAGATGGATATTGTTCTCTAACCTATACTAAACTGGGAATGGTACAGAGAAATGCAAATTCATGTTTCCCCTGGACTCCAGTAGTAGCATTTCACCCACAATTTGTTATTACAAGATTACAATACTAAAAGAGCACTGTTGCAATACTACTGACTCTTCCAAGTAAAGAGAAGTCAGTACTAGTATAAATCCTCTACAAAAGTCTGGATTAACTTTTTAGTTGAAAATTGAGATTGCGCTGATTGCCCGGGATGTGGTGCTTCTTTCTGTAAATCAGTTCTAAATCTCAAACTAAGATTTATAGAGGATACTCAGGTAACTATTTCAAGACTAAGCCAAGGAACTCTGTATCTATTTTTTTAAGAACTCCCTAATGTCCTGGCCGCCTCCTGTGATGGTTCATTTCATCTTCCCTTACAAATTCCCCTATTTTTCCTTATTTTTTTTTTTTTTTGTGGATATTTTTTTCCATCTCCATCTTAATTGTTGTGCAGCACTGATTATATAAAACATTCTGCCAATGATGTGGCCTCATTACAGAAGTAAATTAAATGGTTCCTACTGCTGTTGCAGTATTCGTAAAATAATCTGAGTTACTTGTGTGGTATAAGGTCCCTATATTTTCTTAATAGAGTAGAACCAAAAGCAATAAAAGCAAGAAAACAAGCCTCATTTTTTCTTGCAGAACATATGTGGATGCATTACAACTCTTTTATAAAGAAGTTCAATGAACTGCACAATTCACAAACCTTACATTTACAAGTATATACATTCTCTCTTAGACTTAGTCCACTCTTGCAAGTTTTACTACTTGAACATTTCAGAATATGACACCTCACTGACTGTGATGCTGATATTTAGAACTGATCGGAACAGCAGATTGTCAGTATATGTTACTTCTAGTGTTGTAAGAGGGAGATTTCTGGATCCCACTGGTAAAACAAAAGATCCATATTCACCACGATTTTTGAACAATATTCTGTTTTGTATAGACAGAACCGTACTGACATCATTACTACTTAAAAGTTATGCAGTCATCAAACATTAGATTTGGTTAATGACTAAAACTATCATATGGCATGCACTTTATTTTATCGAAAGACCCATCACATATAACTACATTAAAACCCAGTGAAATAACTGTCTGAAGATCACAGCTTTATAAACATGCTGTTAAATAAGCAGTTTCTCTAGAATTACACAGTGCACCAATACATACCAGTGTCATTATTTAGAAGAATAAACCTAAAGTGCAGTTTTACTCTGAAAAGTGACAACATAAATGGGGTGCCTTCCTACTGGAAATATCTGCTCTGTTTATTTCAGAAGCACTCTAGTTGACGTGCATGCTGAAAATAAAGCTTTCCTGCTCTCTGTTCTTGTCAACCATTAAGATAGACAACAGACAAAAGAGTAACATAGATCTTATCCTTTCACATGCACCATCAATAATACAGTTTATCTTCAATGGCAGTTTGATGCTAAGGTGTGACAGAGAGGCTTAATATGTCCTTCAGTGCCTTTGTAACTGTTGATGACACATGAACCCAGCCTCATTATCAAAAGACTGTGTAAGCTTGCTTAAGCTCTAAGGGAAAAAATGGCAGATTGAGCACATTTGATGCAGAAATCACCAAGGGAAAAAAAATAAGATCTATGATGCTACTCTATATCACAGTAGAGTTACAGATGACCTTCTAAGCTGTGCCTTGATTTTTTTACACTAAAGATCTCCTTGTACATTCTCTGTAGATGGTGTGCCTTTGAGGAGGGGGAGTGAGAGAGCGGCCATGGTGGAACTCGGCTGCATAGCTGAGTAAAACCACCAGAGATGGCCACCTTTACTGGCTAGAGGTAATAGAACAGAGGTTCTAATAGATGATAACTTTGTAACACTGTGGGGCTCCAGGTTTGCATGCGTGATCCTAGCTCCACTGCAGGTTACCGCTTTTCCCACTAGAGTCTTGATTCTCCTGTTGGGTTCTGTATGTGCATGGTTCTAGACTTGCCCACCAGCACCTACTCTCTGCACACCAAGAACTTCACGTTCTGTTGGCTTTGTTGATATGAGAAATGTGAACAGATTTGTCTTGAGGAGATAGTATGAAAAAGCTGTTGACCTGTTAGGTAGTGCCTTGGAAACCTCAACATTTTTATTAAGGCATGTGATCCAAACCAAAAATGGGATGACAGCAAAGAAAGGGAGGTAGAGTTCTATTACCATGACATTCACAGTGCCTCTTTAGTTTATATTCACTTAATACAGACAATATGTTTTTAGATTCTAAATCAGATTTCCAGCAAAGAAAAACATTTCACTTATGAACAGTCCTAAGTGTCCTACTATTTCTTTTCAACTCCACTAACATAAAAACGTATCTAGCTATATACATTTGGCTCAAAAGTAAAGGCTTATTTATTATTTGAAATTAAGGGACAACTGTCTGAGAATCTGCAATGACACTATTATTAACTTCTTTCCATTAAATCAATAGCTATAAACCAGTTTCTGAAGTAGGTCCAGCCTCTTGTGAGAAACACTGTTGAACTGAACCTACAGCTCTGGAAACATGAATGGAAAAGTAAAGCACAAGGCATTTTGGGAAGCAAACTACGTGAGAGCAAGTAAACAGGCTTCATATTTGCAAGGCAGGCAACTAAAAGCATGATCTATCTAGCACCATTTCAGCCAGGAGTAAATTTTTCCCTTCCAGGGTATAGCTAAATCATTTCTTCAAGTTGCATCATACATTAGCAACTTAAAAGGTAGCAATAATTATAGGGATTTATTATCAGTAAGTGGTACGTTTTGAAATGAAATGGATTTATTACTTACAGCACTGTGAGTTATTAAAATCATTTGTGTTCCTACTTTATAAATAGCAGTCAGAGCACTCTGAGTTAAAACAAATCAGAACATATTCATTTGTTCTGTTCATCAATTTGTAATTCTCATATACCACTGTGAATTCTTGTATTTTGTTCATGAACTGTGACAATATGCTTAAAAGTGAAAATCTTCTAAATATATTTTTAAAAAAGATTGTGTAGGCCCAATTCTTAAGTAAACCAAACCTCAACAGCAACTACATGTCTACTAAAGCCACAGAATTTGCCTGTTATTTAATAAAAAAGTCACCAAAACCAAACAAGCAAATAAAAACCAAAAAAAAAACCAACACATTTTCCTGTACTGAACTAGTACCTTTTCACAGCAGAAAGTAAATTCACTGTATAGTGCCTGTTAGTTCTTGGAATCACTTGCATATTTTTGTAAGGGAGCTAAGACAACCCCAGCATTCTTGTCTTCACTCTCTGGATTATAAAGATTATTTTTTTCTATGTATGCCACAACTACATCAGGCACTAGGTAACGAATGCTCTGGCCTCTCCGCAGTGCTCTCCTGATCCTGGTGGAGGAAATGTCATTTGTGATCCATTCTTCCACAAGGTGAATATTATTCTTATGTCTCCACAAAATATCAGATTCATAGATGAATTTCTGCACGTTGCTTCCAGCCCTACTGATGCATACAAGGCCATGATTTTGCACAATTTCAGTGATGTCCTCCAACTTCCACAGGTTGGGGATCCCAAAGGATTCAAGCACGTCACTTCCACAAAGCAGTTTAATCTGCGGGGTACCTTAAAAAGAAAAATAAATGAGAAGCTGGGCTTGGTTTAGGCCACCACATTTTAGCTAGCTTGCTGGGAACATTTAATATCTAGGCCAACTCTTCCTATCTTGGTTAAGATTAAATTAAAAAAAAAAAAAAAAAAAAAAAAAAGATTCAGAGCATATAGTTTACAATTAGTAGCCTTAACACAGGGTTTCTCTGAAAAAAGGTTATGGAAGCCTTTTCATTAAAGAGGACCAGAAAATATACTCTAATATGCTTCTTTAGCTTTGGGGTGAGTCAATCAAAGGATCATAGTAAAAGAAAATATAGAGAGGATTTCAGAATAGCTAATTAGGAAGGGATACTGTAATAGTTTTAAAACTTTATGTGACACTCCGTAGAGTTACAGAAGAGGAGCTAGCTTTTGCATGGCAGGGGGTGGAGGGGATTGCATAAAAGGAAAGAAAAAACAACCCAAACCCACCTATTTATGCTTTGGGATCTAGATGAGTAACCTTTTTTACTAAAATCAGAAACAAGAAGTAGCATAAAAAAAGTTACTCATCAGCACAATTCCCTTGAAATAGCAACTATTGTCAAGCATTTAATTTGCAAATAGACTTAACTTTTTATATCTGGACTCTGATTTTTCTTTTTAATAGGCTCGTGTCTATTTGGTTCCTGTTTCCTCTTCCGTCCTGGCTTTGTTAAAGGTAAAGTATTCTGCAGACTATTAGTGGGATCAGAAGACAAAAGCTTCTGATGATGGTACCTGCAAAACAGAGGTATTTTAGGTATTTTAAAGATGCAAGAGAATATAGGGAAGAGTATTATCTACTAAATAACTTTTCACCACTTCCTCTTGTAGTGTCTTCACAGAAAACCCATCCAAGAACTGATCTGCTGAAAGAAGGACTTCTGAGAGTTGGCTTATAAGACGGTAAAAGTGCGAAGATTTCAAAGCAGTAACTACAAGGTTTGTTTCCTCGTTTTTAAATAAAAAGAAGAACCTCAGTTAAGTAGCAGTGACTGAAACAGCAAAAAAACATAAATAAATAAATGCCTTTAGATGATTCTCATGCCAGCCTTTAAATACAAAAATGGGCAGCCTAACACAAAATCAAATGAGCTTATGCCAACCCTATTTTAGTCTATTTTCTTTCCTTAGGAATATCTTTTCAGCACAAAAACTAAAGAGAGCCTAAGAAAAAAATGTATGACCTTAAAAATTGTTCATGGGCATATTTTGTGTACGTTCACAACTAAGGCTGCAATCCTTCACTTACAATGATTATACAAAAAGTACTTTTGACTTCACATGAGTTTATTCACATGATTTGGGGTTAGTCTAACTTGTAAGAACTAAGAGCTAACACCATTCCTTTTTATTCTATAGGTTCTTGAGACTTAGGATTTTACAGAAGAATACCTTAAAACTTTTACTGTTTCCAACCACTCACTCTGGCTGCTTTCCCAGTCATCAACTTCCACCCAATCTGAGTTTTTGGTAGCTAATTTTGCCATGGTTACTCGGTGCTCAGCACTGATCAGACCTTTCTTCTTATACGCGTCACTTACTGGTGAAATTATTCCTTTGATTACTTTGTATTTTCCTGTGGGGGAAAAAAAAAAAAGCATATCGCACAAGAACATGAAAAGTGGCTGAGCAGATGTTACTTCCACAGTATTGTATTTAAACTATTACACACTCATTGTTCACTGCAGTCTCTAAGAACATTAGGGACAGTTCTAATAACTAGCCTAGTGGAAAAGTACGGTATATTTCTGCCACTGTACAAGGAGGCACAATTAAATACTCACTAAGAAATATTAGAAAGATATATCTCTACGACATCTACTCATGCCTTTCTGATTTCAGAAAGAAAAACTATAAAACCAGTGCTTTAGTTCATTAGAATTAGTAAAAGGCAGCAAATAAGTGAAACTGTATTTAGCCTACAGGAGTCAGTAGGATACACACTCATACTAGCTTCAATACCTAATTAGTTTTCCAAAAATATCTGTCACTGTCAAGCAGGCATAAACAAAATATTCACCTTAACATTTAAATGTCTGGATAGAGAGCTGTTTTGAATGATGTAAATTACCATCCTACCTGTTTCATCAAAATAGTCTTTAGCCAGCTCAAACAGCCTGAGATGCATGTTGGTAATGGGATTGAAGGACCCACAGGCCAGCAGTACTACTTCAGTCTTCTTCTCGGGATCTTCCATTGCCATTCCTCACAGCTACAGAGCCAAGAGGAGAATGTTGGGCCTACTTACTGCAAGAGAGATTAAAAATAGTTATTTCTACTTATTTGTGATGCCAATAAGTAGATGAATTCAAGGGCAAATTGATCACTGTGTTTTCCTTCCCTCAGCATTTGGCCTGTGATCGTTCCTGTGGTAGTGCATTATCCAGCTTTTAAGAGATTAAAACCACTGTCTCTAGTTCTTCCTGGTTATTCCTGAATAGAATGCAAAGAGGATGACATATGTAATTAGATACATGAACCTGACTTTGCTTTGACTGTGTATGAACTTAGCAGTTGCAATTCCCTCCTATATGCAAGAGAAGGAAGCACCTTTAGGAAGTTCATTAAAAATGGGCAGCTCACCAAAAGAGAGGCCAGTGTACTGCTCACTCTAAAAGGCAGCTTGTGCAAAAACAAAACAAAACTAAAAAAAACCAAGCAAATAAAAACAACCAAAAAAAATGGGAGGAGAGATTATTAAGGTCTCCAATTCCAGGACAAACTTTATTAGAATGTCCATTTTTTTTTTCAGATGCCAATGCCAATCAACTGCTGAGAGACACATTTGCAGGGAACTTCCTTACTTCTAGTGCTTATAGCAGGGAATAGAACATCCTCTGAGAGTTCCCAGTGCTGCTGCTGTAATTTGCTGTGATTATTTTCAGCACAATCTACATAATTAACATTATATTGAATTAAATTCTGGAAGAGAGGAGAGTTAACATTTCTTTGGGATTTATTTACATTTTACATGTTACTAGTATGCAGGAAGACAGTGCTATGGCCTAAACATGAAAACAACCGATCTCCTTGGTTTTGTGAAAAGCAGGTACTGTGTATTCCAGTGGAACTGATAACAGAAGAAAAATGAATTTTAAAAAGTTTAGTGAAAGCTGCAATTAAATACCTTTTTTTTTTTTTTCCCTTTTTAAAAAAAATACAGCAGCACTGTTCCAATTCTGCAACTTGAGTTTCAGAAAGACGTTTAAGAATTGGGGAAAATAAGGAAATTTCACCACTCATCTTTTTCATTTCCCCTCCCACTGCAAGGATTTTTGCTCCTCAGTGCTTCACGAGAACATTCTGGCTTGCCAAGATGGTTTCTCCTAGGCTGGCTGTGAACAAGCAAATGAAAACTGGAATATATTATGGGCCATTCTCCTGCTTGTTACTGTTTGTGAGATGTCTGAGGCATTGGGGTTGAGCACTGAATAGTCTGCCATTATTTCTACAGCACAATCTGCCTGGAAAAATCCCTCAAGGTCAGCCTCATGATCAGTCTTCTTTGCAAAGAAACAGCAATGCTCAGTGCCGCCACAGTGGTGATATTATCTCATCACAGCTGAATCTTCTATCAGCTCCTACCTACTAACATCAAAGAGCATTTGAATAAAAGGAAATCCTGCAAGGCATCTTATGAGGTACATTTTGCAAGTTTTGGTACTTTTCTGTGCTTTCGAGTTTCACAAAGTTAAAATATTCTTTATTATTGCAGAGTAGTTCAGCATTTGAAGGGTTTGGTGTTACTTGGAATGCAGTCTTCACACGGGCATCAGCTTGAAGAGTTACTATGGGAACAGGCAAGGAAAGCAGTTGGACTTGCCTTTGTAATGCATAAAGCCCCACTTGCTAAAGAAAGTGACTCATACTGCAAATTGGAAAAGGATTGATTTTCTGCTAAAAAAAAAGAAGTAAGGAAAAAAAATGGAAGATTTTAAGATGAAAATATATAGTGCCTTCTCTGGAGTTAGTCAAACGTCCTTTTTCCATCCTTTTTTGCATTCTTTGGAAACAGGCAGGTATTGCATCATAAAATCACCTTGTAGCACTGCATATCTGCATACAAATTAAGAATGTAACAGTTTGCCCATGCCCTCAGCCTCCTAATCTGCGTTGACATCCTCTGTCTAGGACCATTTGCATAGAAAACAGCTACATGGCTGATGCCGAGAGCAGCGCAGATGACAAGAGGTATCATTGTGATTACTGATGCTATTTTGTCATCGCTGTACTCAGCACAGTACCTACAGAGCTGGGACCTGCTTTGTAGGAAATGACCTTCATACAGCTCTAACTCTTTGATATGTGCTATGTACACAGTCAGTTAAGTGTGGTTTGTTTCACAACACTGCAAATAGCCACATCCGTTATTGTTCCCTTATATCCAGTATTACATAGAATGTTAGTAAAATCTCTCTGTAGAGACTTAAAAAGTAACAAGGTAAAGCTGTGCTCAGTCAGTGTTTCTGTAAGCACAGGATGCTGTGGATCATTTTCATTTTTTCCTAAGGAAAAAAATGTGCAATGTAATGTATATGAACCTTTACATATATGTTTATATAAAGTCTCAGCATGCTTATACATGATTTCATGAAGTGTGCACCACTTGCAGCCCTGACACTCAACACATATTAGCACAAACCCCATCAAGATGTGCCTACAGCAGATTTTGGCAGTCCTGAAAACCAAGCAGTTCGCTTCCACGGGTGCGCAGGCAGCGCGGTGAGTCCGCCTTGGCCTACCACCTTTAACATTTTCGAGGAAAACCCTCATTTATTAAGAACAGGTGAAGAAATAGAAAGATTCGGACCCATCACGCTGCCGGCGTGCGGAAGGAAGCTCTGCTGGCAGCCGCCCCGCGCTGGGCCCGCCGCTACCCGGCCCGCTTCAGCAGCCACCCCCACCACGAGAGCCCGGCCCCCCCGGGTCCCCTCGGTCCCTCCCCGGCCCCCCTGGATCCCCCCGCTCTTACCGCCCGGGGCCTCCCGGCGCCCAGAGCCGCAGCGGGCGGCGCCATCTCCTCCGTGGCCCCGGCGCTCCGGAAGCGGCCCCGCGGCGCCCCGCTCCCGGCCTGCCCCAGGTGAGGCGGCGACACGGGGCTGGGCGGCGGGAGGGCACCGGGGGGGATCCTTGAGGGGTTCGGGCTTCTCTCCGCGCTCCCTGCCCTGCCTGCGGAGAGCCCTGCGGCCTCCCCTCCCTGCCCAGCGGAGCCGGAGGCCGGACGGTGCCGGCCTTGCTTCTTTCCCCGTCTCCTCCCCCAGCCCTTCGCGTTTACCGCTCGTCTCCCGCCGTGGCCGCGGGAGGGTCGTGTCGCCTCCCCAGCTACCTTCCAGAGCCGGGGCGAGCCGGGGGCATTCGTGCAAGTGCTGGGAGCCGGCTGCTTAGTACCGGGGGAGCCGGCGTGTAGCCTGGGTGCAGCCTTCCGATGGCTGCGCTGAGGCCACTTGGCCTATTTAATATCCAAAGAAGCACGGATTTTCGCTAGAACGTTCTAATTTTCTACAGCTAATGGTTTCATCTGGGGTGTTTGCATGCTTCAGACACCTACATTTGGGTTTTGTCTCTTAAGTAGTTTCCCAAGGGGCGGTTGTAGAGAAGGTGAAGAACAAAAATCAAGGAGTTCTAGGATGCAAGGAGACGGCCTCAAGTTGTGCCAGTGGAGGTTTAGGTGGGATATCAGGAAGAATTTATTCACGGGAAGGGTGGTTGGGCATGGAAACAGGCTGCCCAGGGAGGTGGCAGAGTCACCATCCCTGGAGGTATTGAAGAGATGTGGCCTTACGGACATGGTTTCCTGGTGGACTTCGTAGTGTTGATGGTTGGACTTGATGACCTTTAGGGTCATTTCCAACCTAAAGGATTCTATATGAGCTAAGAGCCTGTTGTTCCGTATAGAAAGACATAAAGTCATCACTAATTGACGCTAGGTTTCGGAGATGTTTCTGTGTGATATGGCTGTTTGAGTTACTATCTTGGCATATGGTTTCTTGCTACAAAAAGAACGGTCCTGTAGACCTAGCCGAATATTCCAGTATTTCTGCTGCTGGGATCTCAAAGTGCTTTTATTAGACACCAATATATTGATCAATTGGATCACTTTAAAATGTGTTTCAAGGTGTTGATACATAACAGTAACACGTTCTTTCTCCTAGAAGTGTTATGTAACAACTTTGGATTTTCTTATGAAAACTGAAAATGGCTTCAAGAGGAACAACAGAGACCACTAAACTAAAACAGAATTTGGAAGAACAGTTGGATAGGTTAATGCAGCAGCTTCAAGATCTGGAGGAATGCAGGTAATAAAAGTAGATGCTTTCCTCTTAAACAGGAGTATTTTTCTTAAGTGGTTGGCAGAAAAGACCTGTACCTTTCAAAAGTTTTTTGTTTTTGCTGTGTGTTTTGATGTGGCTTTATTTTTTAAAAATTACGATAGGATGTTAATATTAAGTAGTAAAAATGATGTGGAAAAAAAACGTTTTTTAATAAGGTCATTCAATTGTCTTGAGGAAAATGAGGGCAAAAATACTCATTACTATTTTCTTTGAAATGTTATATTTCAGTGGGACTTGTTAACTTGCAGTAGTTGTTCATAGAAATCTCAATTTTCATATACGCTTTTTTAATAGCAGTTATTTGCTTTTGTGGGCTTTTATTTTGCTTTGTCTTGTAATTACAGATTTGGTTGTGGATTTTTTTTCCGTAGTTTGTTTAACATCTTCATGTGATACTCCTGACTCTTTAGCTCTTAGTAGGCTAGTAAAATTTGAGATAGATGGGATTGCCAAGGATTTTTTTTCTCCATCTCATTAGTGGTACTTAAGCATCCTGTCTGGTTTTAGATGCTTTCTCTGGCTATAAATCTAACTAGCCTAAGCAATATATATTATTTAGCATATTTTCAAGAACAGTTCTGTGTATTGTTCTTTGAGTTGACCAAGGCTTAAGCAGCAGGATTGAGGGCTGATTTTTTTTTTTTCCTGAATCACTTGATGGTTTTGGTGTGAGGAGGTGGGCTTTTCAGATAATTTGATCCACCTTACCTTTAAGTAAGGCAACTTCACTGCATTTTGTTGTTGAGATCCCAAATACATTTTTAAATGTTGTACCGTGTGTTTAGTATCTTGTAGTTATCAGTGTCCTTTTAATGCAAGTGAATTTGTACAGTCAACACAACTGCATGGACAGCTATAAAGAGGTGCAAAAACAAGAAGCAAACTCATATTCATGAGCCAAATAACAGCTAAGAGGGCTAGAAGCAGAATAATGTGATGTGAATATTTTTATTGCTATTTGAGGATATGTGCTTTATGATACACCCTGATGTCCTTTTCTTCCATATTACATCTCAGCTTTAATCCTGTGATTTAATACGTCTTGTTGGCTCTTCTTTAGAGAGGAACTAGATGCAGATGAGTATGAAGAAACAAAGAAAGAAACTCTAGAACAGCTGAGTGAGATCAATGACTCACTGAAGAAGATTATGTCTGGAGATATGACTTTGGTGGATGAGCTCAGTGGCATGCAACTGGTAAAGATGATTCTTACTCAGATCTGTCTGACTGATGTGTTATTAAAAGTAGATTGTACTCTGCTTGGACTCAGTGAAACAGGAAATAGATCTAAGTGGTCTATTATAATATCTATACAGACGCACGTGAAACCTGCATCTCTCCACTGAATGTTTTTATTATTTAATATATATGTACATATTAAAAACTTGGTTAGGTCTCTTTCATTTAAAACAGGAGGGGAAAAAAAGAATCCATGATAACACAGTAGGAAAAAAATGAGGGAAACTGCGGGGCCTAAATATTAGACAAACTTAGTAAATAATTTAAAAGGTGTGAGAGACAATCCAGGACAATGTATGGTGAGAAACAAAGTTCTTGCCTATTTGTTAAGAAGGGTAAAGATAGCATTTCCTATGCTTGTACCGCTGTTTTGTGTTTCAGAGAGTCATCCCAGTCCAAATGAAAAGACTAACAGTGACTGTAAATTCAAGTTCTTCTGGTGTATTGATTTTATGTCAACTTCCAAACTTTTGATCCGTTTTCTGTCTTTTCAAGTGTTTAATGAAAGCATGGTTTGTTCCTTCTGAGCCCTATGTTTTGAGTTTTGTTTCCAGAGAAATCGTGATTTGTCAAAAAATAACTGTGGTGAGATTTAATAAAATAGCTCGGATATTCTGTAGAGTATTTTGAATAGCAACAGGAGATTGACCTCATCAATTACATTCTGCTTACTCTTACTCTGTAATTGTCAGTGTGGGCATAAAAACTGCTTAAGATAGCACAGCACATTCACTTGTATCCTGATAATATCAGGAAGATGTTGGAAATTTAATTAAGACCTGGACTCTAATTAAAAGTTGCACATCTTTTTCTCAGAATAATTGCACCAATTAGTGGATTTTTCAAGCCCTGTGTAGATGTTGGATATTTTTTTCATCTAAGTTCCATGGTTATGCAAACAAAGAAAAGCTCCCTTATCAAACAATGCAGAGGATACTAATGATGCTTTCCAGCCTTCATTAATCTTGTCATGCAGTTATAGTTTATGATTGCTATTAGTTCTGGTCATTTTTGTTCTTTTCCTTACAGGCAATACAAGCAGCCATCAGCCAAGCATTTAAAACTCCAGAAGTAATTAGACTGTTTGCAAAGAAACAACCAAGGCAATTGAGGACAAGGCTGGCAGAGGTGAAGGTTTCTGTTTTACCTTCGGAACAGTTTATTTGAACTAGATTGATTTAAATTTGTAATGATTGCAAGGAAAGTACCAAGTGTGTTAGGAAACTTGATGGCGGCCTCTTTCAGAGGAAGTTATCTTTCAGAGTTTGTCCAGTTTCAAATGTTCATTGTGGTAATGGGGACAACAATGTATATGAGTTTTCCTCTATTTTGCTATTTCAAAACAAAAATGTGGTTAACAGAAAGTGAGCTGAGTGTAATTGCAGATGGAAGATATGAAGACTTTGAATCTAGAGTTGTGTTGAGGGTTTCAGATCATGACTGAACTTGAGTTTTAGATTAAGTGAAATGTATCAATGTATCAGTGATGTGTGAATCCATAATTTTGAATGAATAGGAGTCTTTGATTAGAAGAGTTTCAAGATAAGAAACAGAGAACGCTAACATCAGGTGCATAGTATCTGTGCTATGTCATAAAAAATGTGCAGCCATCTTTTGAAGTACAGGTAGGCCTGTCCCTTACTTCCACGGGTACCATGCTTCCTAATAATATGTTTAGGCTGTGAAACTACTGGGAGGCTTATATATTTTGATTATTTTGTTGTTGTTTCCTTGGTATACAGATGGACCGAGACTTAATGGTTGGGAAGTTGGGACGAGACCTATACACGCAACAGAAAGTTGAAATCCTGACTGCCCTCAGAAAGCTTGGTGAGAAGGTAAAGTATTAGTATGAAAGGTAGCTGGTTAATAGACTTTTTTATCTGTATACTGAAGACAAATCTTACATATTAAAATAAAAAATTACAACTTTTTTAATGAACAAATCATAAAATGTAGCTTGAATGTCTTGAAGCACTCACTACTAAACATGCCAAATGGTATCATACGTTTATATAAGACTATTACTATCTTTGTTGGGCCATAGGAGTGAATCATGTAGAAGCTCATACAAGATAATGATACTTCACAAAAGCTGTGATACAAGTATTTTACTAGCTAACTACCGCCTGTCCACCTAGCAGGAACTGTCAGAGACTTATTACACACACTGAGCTTTGACTCAATTCTCTATTGTTGATAGTATTTGTTTCTTGGTGTGAGATATATACATTTGAGAGATAATTGTTAAACTTTGTATTTCCCCAATAATCGCATCACTGCAGAACAATCCTGGTTTTTGTGTGTTGTGTGTTTGTTTTTTTTTTTTTTTACCACTAGAGGGAGGAAGAGAAGTTATTTCTTTTTGTTGAAGGTGTAAGAAGAAATGGGTTGCTGTGTATCTCTGTAGTTAAACTTCTCTAGGAAATGAGGGAATGTGATGGAAAATATCAAGTGTGGTACTAAAGGGAGGGATGTGCCAGGTAGGTGATTTAGCAAGTGCTTTCCTTCAGAATAGTGTTCTTGTTAGACTGTCAGGAAAAAAATGTTTTGGAAACATTTAATTAAGATTCACATCTAATTAAGATTGTGAACTGAATGTGTGAAGTTACCTAAACCTCCTGGCATGAGTTCCTTGGGTCACTTCAGACAAGCCACTATGTTATGCTTTGACAGCCTCTTTATCTTTTAAAACGATCGGTAACCTACTTCACAGAGGACTTCCCAGGATAGCGGTTTCGCATCTGTTCTGAATGTGACAAATGTTGGCAAATACTATGTGTTTGTCTGCACAATACTGCAAAATGTTAGGTAGTTCGATGCTTGCTTACAAAATACAGCAAACATAGGAAACTAGTAGTTTTTCCCTACATCTGACATAATTCTCAATGTTTGTACCTGATTTTCTATTGTAGCCTGTATTTTTAATTGTTAAGTTGACACAAATGCTGTGGGTAGTTTGACACATTTAATTCTTCATCGCTTTAATAAGGATGTATGTCTCAGGTACTTAAATGAGTGAATTTTAACTTAGATATCTGAACCTTTCAAATGTAGGTTATTGCTTCATTATTGTAAATATTTTATAGGCATCTGTCACCAAGACATCAGAACACAAACATAAAAGCAAAATCTACATGTGTAAATGTCACTGATGGTTCACAGCACACTTCACAGGAAGGGACCATTTTCTAGGTCACTGTTAACGTGGTCAAAGCTGGCTGTGGCTCTGTTTTGGCTTTTGTCAGTAGATGATAGGAGGTGAGCTGAGAGCTTAGCTCATTAGTGTATGGACAACATGACAAAAAAAGTAGTTTGCATCTTTTGTGTAGTTTTGGTACAGAGATGCAGGGTGACCATTTAATCAAAAACTATCATTGGAGGTCTTGAAAGCTAGTGGAGCATACGCTGTCCTTTCTGGACTGACAAAGGGTATTGAGGAAGGTAATTGAGTGCAGGGCAGTAGCTTGCATTTTTACTTTGACTTTTAGTATTAGATAAAACTGCAAATTGATAATCCCTGTAAGCTGTCATATTTCATGACATGGATGATGGGAATATGGTGGGTATATGCATAGTTAAGGTATCAAATTCAGTTATGACCTTTTTTGATTTAGCTGACACCTGATGAGGAGACCTTCTTGTCAGCAAATGCTGGTGCAGCCCTGAGCCAGTTCGAGAAAGTCTCCACTGACCTTGGTAAGTTTTCTTGTTCATAAATTCTGATTACTTTGCCTTTTCTGACAGTGATAACTAGAAACAACTCTGATTCTCTATGAAACAGAAAATACAAGCAAAAGATTCATGCCTTTAAATTCTGACGTGCATTTTTCAATTTTATTGACGATGAAACTCTAATATACTGTCCATGAGGGAAAATTAATGCAGCAAATAAACTCAGTGCCAAAAAGCCTCAAAAAGGCAAGTGTTCCGCTTAATGCTGAAGCCTTGAACGCTCTGTCTGAAGCAGACATATTGCTCGTACAATTAAACAATACTTTTTTGCATTAATGACTCTTCAGGAGAGCCTTTTCCTCTGCTCGATGCAGAGAACCCTGCAATTACTGGCACACTGTCAAAATAGAGCTTTAAAGCACTCTTCTTGCCATGATTGTTGTAACTCTAATCATGTTGACAAGACCAAAAGTTCATTTATAATACGCATTAAATAAGCACGACACTTCATTCTATTTTTACTGTTAGAATTGTGATGAAAGATCTGTGAATGGCAGGAATGTGCCAGACTAGGTCAGGGTACAGATGAACTAGTTCTGTGACCGAACTCTCAGTACTCCTCTTTCTGAGTGCAGGCAAGGTGGGAACCCTGTTGTTCAAAAGGGTGCTTCATTAGCAGCTCTCTACATAGCTAGTTTTGGAGCTGTCCAATCCAGTATAGCTCTGTTTTTTCTTTTTATGAGCTCAAGTGTTCTACTTTTCAAAATGTAGGTTTGATTTCTTTTGATTTCAAATGTTTTGCTTGATTTGTTTGTATATAAGGCAATTCTCTGAAGTACAATTTCTACTAATACTTACTGAAAATGTTTTTTCCTTTCACAGGATCAGGAGACAAAGTTTTTGCTCTAGCAAGTTTTGAAGTAGAAAAGGCAAAACAATGAAGAGGTGTGTGAGGCTTGAGTCTCTCCAGTTGTCAGCAGTGTTGGACTTCTGTCATTGTAATTGTTTTTTCTATTTTTAAGATGTTGCAAAAAAAAGGGGGCAAAACCTATCAACAAACCCTAAATCTCCTGGGTTCTTAAGCAGAAGATTTGAAGTAAACAACCTTAAAGTGCACTTGGTAACATTGGTGTCTGCGTACCTCTCAGTAACGTAAGTTCTGAGGCTAAACACTAAATGGTACTCAAAAAACAAAACCTTGTTATGACTGTCTTTGAAAAGAATCAGCTATTTTCAACTTTTCTGAATGTGTATTTCTCTAACTATTAAAGTACATTTTTTTTTGCATGTGGTTGTACCAAGCAGATCTTTTTTCAGGAACAGTCCTAATGAATGAGTTATTTTTTGGGTGATTACTTAAGTTGCTCTCAAGTTGTCTTGATTTTTGTCTGGGCTCCCTACTATGTATTTTATACTAGGAATGCATTGCATCTTTTAAAAACTGACACAGCTTATTTGAAGTACCATCTTTCTACAAACTGTTTGCAGAAGAACCAAAATGAGACTGTATGCTGATCGTTGGCCCTTGTCTGCTTGTTTACTGTGCACATGAATGAGTGTCATTGTGTCCGAGCCTTGATTGACAAACAATGGAAGCCCTGTAGAGAGACTTCTGGAGAAATTTAACCTTCTGTGTTGAAATGACAGGGCATTGCAAGGAAATGGCGATGAGAAGCCCTTTCTGTGACCTCTCATTTGAGCTCTTGGTGTATAACTGCATGCTACCATTATTTCCCAGGATTTCTGAGATAGCATAGAATAACTTTAAACTAGAAACAAATTTTAAAAAAAGGGGGGAGAAGCTCTCATTAGATGATTGATGCAACTGTAGCTGTATAATTATCAGGTGGTGGTGCTGTGCAGAGAAGAAGGTCAGTGCTTCCATAAGGAAATTAGAATCCTGAATAGTTTGAGATTACAGGATGATTTAAAATGTTGTGTTGTTGAATTTTTAGCTCTGATTGAAGAGAAACTACTTGGGACTCTAGATCTGTGTTTAACACTGATAAATTATTTTTTTATATTTATTTGTAAAATCAATATTAGGGATCTTGTTCTTCCAGTACTGGCAGCTTCACGTTTTAATTCAGCACTATTTCTCCTTATTTTATCACTAGCTGAAGAAAAAGGATATGAATAGAATACAAAAACCTCTCTGATCATCTTAGCTACTAACAATTGCATCTTTTACCTCTTAGCAGAAAGAGGTGATCCTGCTCGGCAGGGGGGGTGGACTGGATGATTGATCTTCAGATGTCCCTTCCCACCTCAACTGTTCTGGGATTTGGCACCTGTCAGAGAAGGTGTAACTAGCCAGTCGCAGATAGACAATTCCCCTTCCTATAAGATGAGGCCGGAATGTTTCAAAAGAGGAAAGCTACCACTTTGCTCCTTAAACTCTACATGATGTGTTCTTTCTAAGTGATAAATTAGTATTTCCTTAAATGAGAGCAACGTACATACCCAAATAACCAAAGGCCATGCTATTTATTCTAATTTGCCAGAAAATAATATTAAAAAGAGGACATTTTTGTATTGCAAACCTGATAGGACAACAACATTGGTGATAGTCAAAAAATAGCCAGCGTGCCTATTTAAATCTTAAGCATGTTTCTGAAATTGTGGCTCTTCATTCAGAGGTTTTGGCTGTCATGGTAAAAGCAACCTCCTAAAAACATGATTTTAAGTTTTGAGTTTCTGTGAATGCATTAGGAAGGAACCTTGACAAGCTAAACGTTTTCCTGCGTTGTTGTTGAATTCAATTTATCTTTTAGCTGCTGATCTGTAAAATGTAGTAACTCCTGTCACAGTAACTTTGTTTCTAGAAAGAAAAGAAGGGTGATAACACTGGGAAGAACTCCTAGGGAAAAAATTAGATTCCATCTTGCTAGTGCTTTGGGTTATAAAAAAATAAATTCAGGTACCGAAAGTAGGGATGCTACCAAATTGTTTTAGAATTGATAATGGTTTAGAAACCAACTTTTAAGCCCAAACATTGAATAGATTCAGTACCAGTTCATAATGGCATGGCTGTTTTTGGCAGCAGTGGAGTTGTCAGCATTGTTGCAGTTGTCGTCAATGAAGGTGACTGACTGTTTTGAGGAATCCAGTGCTTAATGTAGTGCAATGTCAGTGTTTTATGTACTGTGTGTATCTTAGGCTTATAGCAAGACCTGAGCTTCATTGAGAACTGCCGTTAAACCGAGTGGAGTAAAAATAGTCTTAAATGTAAATAGTCCGCTGTGATGTTAATGTCTGTCACATAATAGTCACGTAGAGGATAGGTGGTTAACGTGGAATATAAACAGAAAATTAACATGATCACTTGTAATGTAGATTGTGTTTATAGGGCATAACTGCACTGTAAATAAGTTTGTCTAATTGTAAACTAGGATTGGAGTAAAGCAGATAATGTGTTTCTTTTAGAATGATTTTGCTTTAGAAGTTAACCTTTTGAATTCTAGTCTTTTAGAAATGAAAGGCTATATAGTATAGAGAGCATAATTCATTTGTTTAACTGATGGATTTTTTCTCATTTCTGTTTTTTGAGAAGCTTTTACGTAGATGGGGTCTTTTGTGCATTCTATCAGAACTATTTTCCTGTCTGGGACAGTATTATCTGCTCCGACAAAGGCTGACTGCAGCTTTATAGCTGAGAGCAGCTTATTAAAGGCTTTATTAGACAGTCTGAAATTATTGAAAACAAAACAGTCCGTGGGGACTGTTGCTGCCTTCTTTTTCTTTCTGCTCATTACTGGTGCTAAGTAACTCTTCTCCCCCTCCCAAACTGCTTGGAGCATTAGTATGTAAATTAAATCTCTCACGCCAACAGATCACAGTAAGTTTACTGTACAATAACTTGCAACTCTTTTTCCTTGCAGTTTTAGAGAGGTGTGTATGTTTCCGGGAGAATCTTTTTTATTGATTTGCAAATACTTTGGGATTTTTTTTCAAATTTTCTGTACTGCAGGCAGTTGTAAAATTCCTATTAAAATGATTTCTGACTGAATATCTTCTTAGTGTTGTGCTCTTTCTGCTCTTGAAAAGATCTCTTGTGATTTAGATGGACGAGACTGAGATTAATGACCAATATTATTGACAGATTCTGTATGCCAGGCCAGACTTCTCTTCTCAGAAGCCATGAGGGGTCAGAAAGCATAGCTCTAAGCCAGAGGCTGGGTATTTCCTGCAGAATAACTTGACTACACATGTAATTTAACCAAGGAATCTGTTGCCAATATGAACCTATTTATATGTTGACCCTAGCAGGCAGTTATTTAAGCTAAGCTACATGAAGTGGTTAGATTAATTTCAGAGGCATGGAAGATTAATTGGTGTGCTATGCTAAAGATTTTTCTAAATAATCCTGGGAGTTACCTCCACCAGTGTCTCTAATGAAAAAAAAAAGCCATATTCCATTTATCATAATAATCATTTGCTCAAATAAAAAACACAGATTGTACATGAACGTATAGTTTTGCAGTTTAACATACCAGCTTGTGAAGTTTGAGTTCCATCCCTGGTTCACCGTTAGACTCAGGCAGATCACTTATTCTCCACACTTTTTTTCCTCCCAGAATACAGATTATGATACTTGACTCTCAAGTGCTGTGAAGTTGTCATTGATCATGCATTGCTTTGAAGATTAAAAGTGCTTTGTTTTTTGTTTGCCATTTTACTTCTGAAATACAAAATATAAAGTACAGTAGCTTTAAATGCATCAGCAAAGTTGCCCAGAGTTCTTTTTGGCCACATATAAGCTCCCTTATCTAATTGTTTTTCTCTATAGGGTGAATCTAGTGACTGTACTGAGCTGAAATAAGAGGTGTTAGAGAGAAAATTGAAGCTTCAAATGCTGTCTCTTTCTTCTGTTTTTTGTCTCCTTGTATTATTTGCCTTCTTTGATCTTGAATGGAAAAGTAGCAAGTTACCTTTGTATTAAAGAAAAATACAAGATTTCTTAGGAAACCCCTATTTATAATTCACCATGTTAACTTACCTGTTAAAATCAAGTTCATTTTGACAGGAAATTCTGTATTAATGACACTGAAGTCTGTATTAGTGATACCCAAGGCACTTAAGGCTGCATCATTAGTGGCTGAAAAGGTAGCCAAATTAAAATATAACCATTTATTTTTGTTTCCAGTGTGGCCTCTGTAAGGACAAATACAGTTTTTACGTTGTAAAGATCTGAAAGTCAGCCTGCAGGCATCTTTTGTTTTCCTCACATCCATCATTTTTAAATAACCCTGAGTTCTGATAAGTCTTTTCTGGTAGGGAAGTAAACTCTTTTATCAGTTCTTCCTGCTGAGCTACCTGTGAGCGAGGAATAGGAGTGCTCATAACAGAGTTTTTCTTCAGGAGTTGTGGAAAATGGGACACCTTGCATTGCTATGGGGTGGGTTTGGTTTGTTAGTTTGTTGACTTTAAAGAGTTTTTACACCTGAGGGAGGGACAGTTAGTGGATTTTCTGTTGCCCGAGATTTCTCTCCCATGACTTTTAAACATCCAAGCTCCCACCTCAATTGTGTTAGGAGCTGCTGATGTTCAGAGCACCTGAAGAGGCGGGCCTAAAGTATCTGACACTACATGTCCAGGAAAAGTCAAGACGTTTCGAAATAAGTAGTCTCTGAAACAAGATCTTAAAAGACAAAAGGTTAGTGAATATAATTATATGCAATGCTGTATCATGCACTGAAATGTCTACTGTAATTGAATACATTTTACTGTATTAATGGTAGATTTAATAGCAGATTTCTTAATTAGAACTTTAAAATCAAATTCTAATTGTGAGAAACAATCTGTAGCTAATAACACAGGCTCAGGCATAGCATTTTTATTGCAATGGTGGGCGTCCTGCAAGCAGGAGCGCACAGCATAACCTTATCTTCCCTATTACCCAATACTTGATTCCTCATGTTTCCACATTGGCTGAGTACTACAGGTTCACAAACTACTTGACGCTTTTTACTACGCTATATTTGTGCAATTTTATATGGCCAAGTGTTTCTTTCTCCTTTTTTTTTTTTTTTCTTCTCCTTCCTGTCTCATGACTATAGGGGCTCGTGGTTTTTTATTTCACTGATATCAAACTACTCATCTTGTTTTTCCTATCTATCCTCCTTTTTTGGGACACTGGGGCCTTCCCCTTTTCTGCTTAACATAGACCTCACTGTTCAAGCACTTCTGAAAATGCAAGGTCACTGGAATTTTCCACTGCAAAAACAAAACTTTACACAGGTCTACAAAAAGGCTTCCATTGTGAGCACTTTTTGATGGGAGAAATCGGCGATGTATGTGTTGCCTTAGGGTCGTAATTAGGGTTAGGGTTGTTAGGGTTAATGTTAGGGTTGTTAGGGTTTGGAGAGCAAGAAGGTGCAGAGTCCTGTTGTGTGTAGGGTGTGTAAAGGCTCTCCAAGGGAGTTCAGGTCTACCCAAAGGCTTCCGTTGGGAGCACTTTTTGATGGGAGAAATTGGTACATTTTGGCTAAGGGTCATAATTAGGGTTTGGATTACTGTTAGGATGACGGTTAGTTTTAGTCTCTTGAGCATCCAGCATGTCCTTTGACACTAAAAGTGACTATTGCAACAGGAAGTTGTCACCTCACTTGATAGCATAACTGAATAAGGTTGTTGTTGTTGAACTGAGGTGGGTCAAAACCTGGCTTATACTCTATTAAGAAAATAAACCTTTGGGAAATTTTATATTTAGGAAGCCTTCTAGTATCTTGGTCTGCAAAAATCTTTCTAAATAAATCCAGGATGTTAAATCTTGTGACATATGATTGTGTGATACCGTTGTGCTGTCAACCAGCTAAACTAGGACAGGAGAGCTATACAGTATTTAGCTGTGAATGGAGTGGTGCCCATGATGCTATCGGGAAGAAAACTTATACTACTGCAAGGGTGCAGACAATACCCTAATTGTACGGTCCTACTGGCATAAAATGCTTTTGGAAATTTTCCTGAGACTCATACGCTGTGCTAATTAACAGTAATCCAACTGGAGGATCCCAGAGCGATACTTCTGCATATTTTTTTTTTCAGCTTATGCTGGTGCTCTTATGTTCTTTTCTTAAATAATTAATAATCATTACTGCCTGCTGTGCTGTGGGTATATGCTAGTGATCTCAGATCTCAACATATTTGCACCATTCCTGTTCCTGTCAACAGCTTGGTTTTGCTCTTTGCATAGGCTTTCATGTTAAGACCTTCATTAACTGGCAGTGGGGTATGGATTTCAGTGGCATTGGGCTTTGATGTCATTAAGTAGCAAGCTGTTAAAGGAAGTGCCACTTATTTCATTACTGTGACTATTTTTACGCAATTAAGTTAAATAGCAAGTAGAAAACGTGCCTGGTACTAAACAGCACTTAGCACACAAAGCCCTTTATCTTGCTGACCCCACAACGACTATTACAGGTACGTGATATTACTGTTAGCCTCAGTGGGAAGCCATAACGTGGGTTAGTGACAGCGGGGGCGGATTCTGCCTTGATTTCTCTGTGTTTGCTGTGCTTTTACTCGGCTTCGGTCTGCAGCGGGGATGGGCTGCACCCTGAGATCGGGCTGATTGGGAGAGTCAGGGTAATGAGTGTTTGGGCGGGTGAATGGATGTTTGGTCTGGATGGAGCCTGATGGAGGAGGTTCTGGGAAGGTAACACCTGGTGGATTAGCTTGAGTTAATGACTTTTCATAGAACCTGCTGACTTCATAACACCACAGAATAGCCCAAGCTGGAAGGGACCCATGAGGACCATTGAGTCCAACTCCTGCTTTGCAGTATTTAATATTCTTAGCCCACTTTTATCCAAAAGTGGCCGTGTGGGTGCCTTAACACCCCGGGGATGTATTTACCCCCGCACTCCCACACTTGCCCTGCTCAGCGCTGCCCTGGGCACCTCAGAGGCCAGCGGTGAGCTCCCGGTGCTCCATTTCGGGGGCGGGTCCCAAGGGCAGCTAAGTCCCGCCCACACTCACCCGAAACCACGCCCCTTCGCACGAAGCCACGCCCCTCGCCCTATACACCACACCCCTACCATGTGAAACTATGCCTCCCTCCCTCATCGCCCCGCCCCTACCCGCCGGGACCACGCCCTCTCCTGCTAAGGCTCCGCCCCCTGTCGCCTCGCCCCGCCCCTTCCTGCCGGCCGGCTCTCGGGTGGTGCCTGCGGCGCCGCCGCTGCCCTGGGCCGGGGGCCGCGGCGGGTCCCTCCCCCGGAGCCGCCCAGGCGCCTCCCTCGCCTCCTCCGTCTCCGCCCTCCTTCCCCGGGCCGCCGCGGTGAGTCACGACGGGAGGAGGCGGCCGCACGGCTCTTCACGGCTCCGCTCCGCTCTCGCTTCGCTGTCGCCCGCAGGAGCACCGGGGCCGGCCCGGCCCCGCCCGCAGGTGAGCGCGGCCGCCCTTTGTGCGCGGCGCCCGGTCGGGAACAAAGGCGTCGGGCCGGGCAGGGAGGCGCCCCGCGGCCCCGGGCCTCCCGCCGTGCCCGGTGCGGGGCCGCAGCCCCGGGCCTCCACCTCCGTCTTGTCCTTTCCTTCCTCTTCCTCCTCTCCTTCCTCCTCTCCTTCCTCCTCCTCCCCGCCCCGGGGCCCGGTCACCTGCGGAGGCAGCCGCCAGGCCCGGTGCAGGTACGGGAGGTGCCCACTTCGCCTCCCGGCATCGTCACGGGGAGCCCGGCTTCGGGGTCCCGGCCCCGAAATGGCCGCGTTTTGGGCCGCCAGCCGAGGGTCCGCTCGTCCAGGTGTGCTGGGGCAGGTGGCACGCCCGTGGGCCATACAGCAGCAGGCAGCCGCCCTTCGCTACCCAAAGGCTGTGGTGCTTGCGGTGTCCGAGCCACGATGAAGCACAGGTAACCTCCGTGCTAACACCTTGCCTCGGCCAGTGTTTAATTCATTAGACGTCTTCACTTATTAGACATCTTTCAGAGCATCCGAAGCAGCGCTCCGTAACTTTCTACTTGGTGTAAAAATGGACAGCACCCACAGGCTTACCGTAGTTTTGTCTCTCTTAGATCCACGAGCAGCATCGCTTCTAAATCAGAATACAAATTGTGCTCTAAAGCAGCTGAGAGCTGATGGTGGCTTCTGCTCAACGTCCAGATGCACTGGATCAGCGTGCGTTTGACTTGCAGACTTGCGTTTGCTTTCTCTCTTCCTCAAGAAGGGGATGTTTTGGTCTGTTGTATATCATCTTTTATTTGACCGTTCCTCATCCTGGTGCGTTTAACAAAGTAAGCTTTGATGCTCTGTGGGATGGGAGCAAGACATTTTGCAGATGTGATGGTTAAAAAAAAAAAACCCTAACAAACCAGACACTGGAGGCAAGTTAGGTTTACTTGTTTAGTTTTCTGACCAGACTTGCCTCTGGTATGGTGATAGCCATCTTGAGAATTTGGTGAACATCACTTTTCAATAAATTTACAACATCCAAATTTTCTGTTTAGTTTTTATTGGTCGCTGAGCTTGCAAACTGTCAACTTCTTTAGATACTTCTGGAAATCGTATGGGACATGTGAAGTAGCCTTCTGAAAGAGAACCATCATGTAAATGGTGAAGAGTGAGCTGAACTTTATGCCTAAAGTTAATTTTAGAAGTAGAGGCCTTCAAAGTGAAGGGACGTACAGAAAACTCAAGTGTTGCATCTTCTGTAAATGCAGGCTTATTTTCTTATTAATCTAAAAGCTACTGTTTGCCTTGAAAAATAAATACAGATAGCAAATAGTGTCAGGTGTACTTCAGTTGTACAATGGAGTTGCTTCACTTTGGCACTAGCTGGAAAAGCATCATCTCTTATATCATAGTTCTTGCCTCTTGGTAGAAATTGGCATCTTCTTCAGTACGATTTAGAGTTGCTGCTAAGCTGATTTCCCTGCTCTCTTACTTTATGTGGTGCATGATAAGAGTGGAAATCTACGCGGAAGCCTGTAGGATTAAGCAAATGAAAGAGCAAGGCCATTTTTAACAATTTAACTGATAGTGGATTGGCTGAAGTGTTATTATGGCTTACCCAAAACTCCTTCAAAGCAATATTTTTTGTACTATTCTTTTTAAACACTGCAGCAGAGATTAGGGAAAGTCTTATGGGACGTAAAAGCGCTTTCTGTCATCTTTGACAGCCAAATGGGAAGACACTGAATTCATTATCAGGAAAATCTTCCCATAGCCTGATAGTGTAATAAATACATATCAGATATACCACGGTTGTTACTTGCTTGGATGCCTGTTTGCAGTTGTGTATAGGAACTCCATTTATTGCACAAGCACTGTAGGTGTGTGGGCAAAGAGGGTTATTTTTTTGCTTGCAATACGAATTGAAGCCTCTGTCATCTTAACAAGAACTGGTTAATACTAATAAATTTCCACAAATGTATAACAATAATGTTAAGGAATAGGAGAGTGCAAAAAGGAAGTTAAGAATCCCAGTTTTGTGGGAAATCTCTAGCTCTATGAACTTCCCTCTCTACCATCCTGGTCTTTCAGTACAGTTGCTTTGCAAGAGAAGAGAGGCTTCCCAAACCATTTGTTGTTTTCTAACAAACATGACTGAGCTGAAACAAAATTTTGTAATTGCAGACGTTGACTGATATACATCTATTGCTAAAAATTGGTCTGCAGTTGCATACAAGGAAATAAACTGAACAACTGCACATATTTGGTAAGGTGTGACTCATGTTCAAGGTTGATGATTTGCTTAGAAAACTACTTATGTAAAGATATCTATTTGTATTAATATAATTTGATTTTTTTTCTCTCCAGAATGTTTATCAATAACTAATGTGTACACTTGTGATTTTTAGTAAATATTTCAGTTCGTAAGTTTGTTGTTAACTACAAAGCATCCTGAGCATCTGACCTAGTTTTAGGTGTCAAAAACACACCAAAGTGGAGTGTGTACGGAGAGACAAGAGGCTTTTGGAAGGTGCTGTTGAATATGCATGGAGAAACTTCCAGTAGAGGTGTTTTTTTTTTTCAGAAAGGAAGGATTAGGTATGTTCAGAAATATTTCCATGCACGTGGATGCAAAGCTGCATTTCCTTTTACTGCAGGCTGTCATCAGATTGGATTTCCTGCTGAAATGCAGCAAAGGTAGTAGCTGTCATAGCTGTACCAGTACCCTTGTGTACATAATGCTGAAGTGATTGGGCCTGATGTCAGTGTTTCTAATTATAAAAATTGTAATCCCAAGAAATATGCCAAATATTTACGTTATGGGAGTTGACCTAAGTGTATATAGCAAGAGGGTGGTTATAATTCAGTTTTCAGATAGTGAGAGGCTTTCTGCTAGGTTTCCAGATATTTTAACAGTGATGATGCAGCCAGTCAATCATGTTCTTTATTTAAACTATTACTGTTCAAAATGGTACTTCAGAAATGGTATGGTTGGATATTCAGCCAAAAATAAATTTTGGTTTGTAACAACAATCTTGTCAAGAACAACGCAGAAATCATAGCACGTAACAGTTTTGGTTGAGCCCTCTTTAAAAAGCAGTTAGTCCTGTATATTTTTCCAAAAGATTAATTAAAATCCATCATACCTTGTAATATTCTTTCTGACGTTAGGTCTGTAAATATTTTTTGTCTTCTGAGTTATGTAGAGTTTCTGCTTAGATGATTTGTTTCTTATTTATGATGCCTATTTTTAAATTTTAGTTTGAAGTAACTCTTTGTATCACAGGTATTAGAGTTTTTGTTTTTAGTTTGAGTGTTCTGATTTGCTGTAAAATTAATGGTATTCATTAACTTACTTTCAATAAACCTTTTGCAAGTCTACAAGTAGGTGAATAGTCCCAGAAGATGTTAATATTTTGACGCCGATGCGCACAAAAATGTAAATTAGTATAATGAAAGCATTTTGTCACCCACTCCACACCCTAAGAAATGATGGTAGTCTAATGGTCTTGCTTGTAAGTACATGGGAGAGATAATAAACATGTTTTAAATTTAATAAAAACTTTGTACCAACAAACTTGACTTCAGCTAGAAAAAAGCAAAGCATTTTGTTACTGTTCATGATGATGTTCTAGCTCTAAGAACAGATGAGACTTACAGTTCTTTTTTTCCTTTTGAAGAGCCAAGGCCTGACCACGAGCTTTTTCAAAAGAAAAAAAGACCAGAATGTGTAAAACTACAGAAAGTTAATAGGTGAGAAGAAACCAAAAATCAGAAAAATAACTGAAAATCTTTGATTGATGATTGAATAAGGAGAATACTCTTCTGACTCTGGGGTTTATTTTCAGACTCATTGTTGGGGAAGCATTATGTAACACTCCTTAAAGACGAGGAAGGGGAATTGCTTGTTTCTGCTCACTGTTGTTGATTTGATAGAACATTACAGTGCTTATACATAGGTTAAGTGTCAGTGTGAAGAAAGGATGTATAATCATACTTTTCTTCTTCACTAAGTGTTTTTTGGGGGTTTTACAGAATATCAAATCCGCAAGCGTATTTTTTGTTGGTAATTGTGATTTTCTTTGTGTTGTTATGCTATTCTAGCATTAAAACAAATGAATAAATAAAAAAAATCATCTGTAGATAACTGTAAATAAAGGGAGAACCAAAAAATTCTACTTGAACTTGTGGAACTCCTGTCATTTGTAACAACTATTGATCAAGGAACAGAAATGCAGCCAGTAGGTTTGTATAATGTTACACTTGACTCAGGATGTTCTATTTCCTGCAAATATTTAGACCGAACATTTATCTGCTTTTTAGAATGATAATTTTCTCAATATATTTTGAGGATAACTAGCAAATATGGAAGCAACTGAAGTAATCAGCCCTGTTTATGACCATGACCAAGCTCTGAAACTTTCTGACTCAGTTTATCCTTATATAAAAATGAGTTGACTAATTCGCAAGAATGTTGTGATGTTTAATTAAGTGTAATTGTTTTGCCTGTGAACTCATCCAGGTCTTGATTCAGTGCACACTGAAGTCAGTGAGGAGCTTTTAATTAATTTCATTGAGCTTTAAATAAGTGTACGTGTACAGGCAGCCATGTGCGCTTAAAGGAAGCGTGACCTAAATTTTTGCTACAGACTTTCTGTAGAGTGGCAGCGTAAAGGCTGAAACAGTTTCAAGTAAAATTACTGATAGAGGGTTTTTGTAGAAGTGAGAAGGGGATAGTGTTGTTCTGGTGACCTCTGATGTCTGTTACCATACTCATTTAAATAGATTCCTAACTTTGTGCTGGATCTTATATGGGACGCTGATAATTTCATTGTGTCCTGTTTGCTTGATCTGGGGATGCAGTATTGAACTTCAGGATAAACATGGTAACTGAATGTTTATGCAGAAATAATCAGCAATAACACACTTAAAATATAATTAACTTTAAGAGTTGATGCCAAATTGAGAAAAATAGGAGCATTCACGTCTGCTTAGCTGTTTTTGTTTTTTTTTTTCTTTTCCAGGAATGTATGTAGATGCCAAATAATACTCATTGGTTTATATGGAATTTGTGAAAGGGTTTGCTTAACTCCAGAAGTCAGAAATGTCTTTTTTAAACAGAACTGTTATCACTGAAACTTTATTTAGCAGCTCCAGAAGACTGCGAAATACATCTTTCACAAATCACATAAACCTTTTTGCAACAATTTTATATTTTACTGCCATGATTTAGTTCACTAGCTCTTACAAAAGATGTTTTAAGCCTTAAGTAAGATTCCGTATGTGTAATAGTGCCTGTGTGTGAAGAAATACAGTTTTGGCACTTTGTTTTTAATATAACTATTTCATTGTTCTTAGTAGCTGTGATTTTTGACATAACTGCTACAAGCTCCTTCCTTTTATTGATGTTAATAAAGATGTACTGTAATTACACTAACAGTTTGGAAAGAGGAGAAATCTGCCTTTAGCTTCTGTAATTCTCTTTTCTCGATCTGCCTTAAATAGGTGGTTGTTGCATGCAGCATCTTCCTCGTGGAAGCCTTCTGAAGTGGTGTGAGGTCTCATGGTGCTGTTAACCTGCAGAAGAATCTGCCTTGTCTTGAGGGTTGTTGTTAATGGTCTCTGAGCTAAGACCTTTTGTTACAATTCATATATATTGGGGTTTGATTAATCAAAATATGTTTTATTACATCTTTATGATGCTCCCATTCTTAGTGGAAGGAGTGACATTTATTCTGTAGATTTACTGAACTCTACATATTTAGGAGATCTTGAAACAATGTTTTAAGTATCTAGCTTTGTTACTGTTAATCCTTGTATAAATCAAACCTGCCAGGCAGTTCTGCTTCCAGTTTTCCATGAAGCGCAGGTTAGTTGCCTTTAACACGTGGATGTCCTCGATCTTGCCTTAGCCTGTGATTCTTCCATTTGTTTTGGGATTCTGACATTGGCCGGTCCAGCACTGACTGGCACTTCATATAACGCTTATAGCTCCTGTAGTCAGTATTTACTTCTCTCCACCCTGTGTGTATCTTTGTAGGGTAGTGCTAAAGAGTGATTTCTGCTGTCAGTGACCTCATACAGGATTATTTCACAGTTCAGGGCTAATATAATTACCTTTACATACAAAATTGTGGCTAGGGAGGAAGGAAATTGCATCCCTGTTCCTGAGAAATAGGAAGTCTGTTGAAGGCAAGAATTCCTTCCTTGTAATTCCTCTTTACCAAAAACCATAGATAGCAGAACATCTGCAGTAAAATTGGGTTGTAACTAGGAAATTGTATCAAGTTTATGAACATTAAATCCTCTCTTTAATTGGTAAGTTTTTGTCTTTCTCTCCGTTGACCTAAAAAGAGTAACAAAAATCCTTTTGTTTTGCTTTTTTAATAGATCCTTCAGGAAATAGGCAAACTGGTATACTTCTGTAGATGTTTTTAGAACAGCCATTTAGACCAATTTATCAAATATTACCAAGAAACTTTTCAATGAGTATTCTTTTATGAAGGTCCTAGGAGCAAGGATTTCTTGCCCGTACCATCCAATAATAAAGATGCTACCAGATCACCGAGGAGACAGGTTCTGTGCTGGGGTCAGTGGAAAAACGGTGGATCAGAAACATATCTGTATTAGACAAATAGCCATTAAGTCTTAGTTTGAGCAAGAAGTATTAATGAAATATTGCTTCAAAGGGTTTGTAAACCTGAACTATGTAGGTTCAAAACTGAAAGCACTTGACTTCTTTGCTTATGCAGAGCATCCATGCAAAAAGGGATGCAAAAGGGTTATGGTGTTCATTTTTTTTTTTCCTCTGAAGGAGCAAGATAAGTTGGTGTTGTAAGGGGTTTATTTGTTACTCTTCTACAGCAAATGTTATTGATGTGTGAGGCCAGAATATTACATGCTGTTATATCCAATGGTTAGGCAATTTTGGTAGTCAACAACTATTAATCGGAAAGTGTCCTTGGTCCTAACACTGTACTTTGATACAGTATTGCAAAACATTAAAATGCTAAGTAGCAACCTAATAACAGCTCACGTTTTAATTGCTTACAAAAAGTCTAGTTAGCCATAATCTCTCTACTATAAAAGAGCTGTAGGTATTTTCAGTGTTAAATGCATATGTTCTGGCATTAATGGTGTTCAGATGTCAGTACAAATTACAGGGCACCATAAGTCATGTTTTAAATTGAAAGCTATCCCTAATATGCTAGGCATCTGTAGAAAGATACTATGCTGATGAGTACCAAAGTACTGCCTATAAATATAATGGTGCTTCAGCAAGTGGGATAGTGGAGAGAAATCCTTGTGGTAGGCATTGCTCGTGATGTCTGCCATTTCTGGTTAAATATAACAATGCCGTGTGCTTAAGCTGCTGCAAAGTTGGTTCCTAGACCACAGGCAGCTTGACTCCAAACGTGGTACTTCTATTTTGGGGGGGCATGCTTGTAAATTAAAATTAAATGTTATTGTTAGTTTAACTGCTTGCAGATACTTACTGGCATTTTGCATGTTCTGGTTTTAGACTGCTCTGTATGGGTTTGTGATCTGTTAACAGTGTCACTTGCCTTTTTGCTAACAAAGATCGAGGCTGCAAATTTTTGCACTAGCCAGAGGTTAACAGAGCAGTTCAATTTAAAAATCTGAATGCAAATACAGTATTGAAGCAGGCTGGAAACATAGCAGATGCTGAAGTGTTTTTCCATTAGTGCTGCCTGGTAATTCTGAATGTGTGATTGTTCAAGCGTTTCATGTTCCATTTCAAGCCACTTGAGAATTACCGAGGAATTCAGAAAAAACTTCCTACCTAGGGCATTCATACCTACTTGCATCAATTTTGACATTGTACTTCGTTGCATGGGAGTACAATGTAGGCACAGTAGGCTTTTTTTAGGGTCATTAGGAAGACTGAACCAATTTCTTGCTTCTCCAGTCAACTAATTGTTTATTAGTGTTTATAGTGTAAGGTCTTTGTGCCCTATGAATTAAGGTTTTTTTTTTTTTTTTTTTTTTTTGTAGCCTGTTGAGGTTGGTTTTCTGTAATATTAATGGCAGTCTCCAGGAAAACCCAGTTTTACAGGTAATGAATGATCTGTAAGTCTTCAGAAGTTGGCAAGTTCAGTGTTACAACTTCTTGCAGAGCTTCTTTGAAAGCATGACTTCGGTCGTAAAGCTGAGTTTACAAGAAGATGATGTGACCACAATTGCTGGCCTTGATCTTCTTTGTGCATGTTGTGTATTGCCCCTTGGGTCAGTTCCTGAAATGAACATGGGTTAGACATGTGCTGCAAGAGTCTGTCATTGGTGACCATAATTAATAGCCCAAAAATATGATACTTCGTTGAGGGAGATGTTGTATGGATATGTATTTGTCTGATGTGTGTAGCATGTCAACTACGTAAAATGGAAGAGAGATACGGAAAATAATTTGTTTCTTGTAAGGTATTGATAAAATTATGGTGCTCACTTTTTTCACTAGTTTGATTCGAGTTAAAATCCAACTACGCAAATAGAGCTAGGTTCTTTAGAACAAAAGAGGCATCCCAAGTTGTCTCGTATGTTCACATGCTGGAAGCTTGGTTTTCTGTTTCCCAACAGCTAGAATATTTAGAATTTACGAAGAGATCCATAAAAAGCATTGTTTTGTCTTGAGGCACGTGTGACACTTGTTTTACAACCCTAATACTTTTGTGAGAGATACCTGGTAGTTAAAATTATTGGCTATCAAGCATTATGACCTAATTTCCTGTTTAGAAGATTTGTAGCTTTGTTATAAATAGGTGCGTGTGCCTCTGTGAAAGGTGCTGGTGATCAGGACAAGAGCGGCGCTCTTCATTTCAGCTCTTGAAGATCATCTTGGCTGAAGTAAAGTATCGTAATATTTCTTTAGTTGTTTCTTTGGCTTCGGATAAAATTTGAGGATAAACTGCTCTAGCTAAGTTTTGTAACTTTTAAAAGATTTTTTTTTGACATTCCTTTTTGAAGTGTGAATACATACGTGAAATTAAAATCTTATTTACAGTTGTGTTGATGTTACTACGTTTAATTTTAGATGCTTCAAGCTGACTGATGTGAACTGCCTAGAAATCTGTACTGCCTCTTTTAAATATATGAGGCAAGATAGATGTCTTCTGTTTTAAAGCTTGCTGCTGTGTTACACCAAAAATATAAACCTAGTTTGTGTGTGCCTGAACATCAGGAGACGAGCATCATTTTCATAAAAATTGTGATTATAAAGGTAGGATTGTAGCTTGAGTGTTGATGTAAGAACTGCTTTATTAAATGGGGGAGCTTTTCTGAGTGCACTTCATTACCACTATTGAAGTGCTTTCTGAAGCTCTGGAGGGTGATCCAGCACTGGGGGGAGAAGAAAAAAAACACAACTGCCTGTTTTTGTAGTTTTTTGTGTCTAAGTGGCAGTGGTTTGGGTTGTTTTCCATCCTTCTTGAAGAGGGAGGATTGTACTGGTGTGTTCAAAATTTAAATGTAATGTTTAAAAGATGTGAACCTACCACTGGAGTTCCAGTTGACTGGGACTGAATTGAGTAAATTGACTAAAATCTGGGATTCAGGTTCAGTAATCTCAATAATCTCAAAGAAGATTACACTTAACATAAAACAATAAGATGAAAAATGCACGTTAAATATTTCAGTTCTTACTGTTCACCTATAAATAGGTAGCTGTTATGAATTCTCCATTGTCATGTCCCTCTGGAGATGGGAATTAATCCAGCCTCCAGCTGCCTGTGACTGAAGGTCATGAGTCAGATTGAATTAGAGGAAAATTTGTAGCAGGATTTTGCAGACTCTGGTTCCTGAGTTCAGGTTTTAGGCTCCAGCTTGGAAGGTTTTTAGGGCTCAAGCTGTTCTCTGAAAAATGTCATTTGAAAATTAACAAGGCTTAAAGGTGCAGCATCCCCTTGCGCTTACAAGTTTCCCAGTATGACCATATTTTAACCACTGAAGTACTCAATAGTACAGCTGTGGAGGCTAATAGCTTAACCTTGGATAATGATATCACAGAGTTAAAGGGACCTCTTCACGCTGGCTGTTAACTCAATTTGTGTAGTGCAAATGAAAGCTGCAGTGGTCGGTCTTATTCACCCTAACTTCTTATCTGAGCTTTTATAATCCTATCCCATTAATTGAGGTTTTTAGCTGCCTTGAACAGAACCTGCCAGATTCAAGAAAAAAAAAAAAAAAACCTAGCTCCTATTGGATTTCTTTTGGCTATAACTAGAAATGATATAATGCATTAAAGAGGTAGTCAGCTGTAACCTACATTTTAAAAGGCTCGCCAGGTGGCTGCTGTAAGTACCCTAAATTATTAAGACTGAATATGTAAAATATTACTAACATTTACTGACAGTTTACTGCCTTTTTTTCCCCTCAATTTAGGCTGTGCAAACTGCTTCATTTCACCTTTTTTCCAATACCAGTAAAATGGTGATGTTTGGAATGTCAGCAGTAGGAGATCTCCAGTGTTGGGAGAAATACGGAACTGAAGGAACAAAAGCTCATGTTGGTTTTTGCTGCATTGAATAAGCATGCCTTTAAAATTAAATGAGGTGCTTAAATATTTCGATTTATGCAAAATTTACCAACGTTCATTTTTCAAATCTTTTTTCTTTTGGGATATGAAATTGTCATAGGTTCTTTTTTTTCTTTCTTTTTTTTCTTTTTTTTTTTTTTTTTTTAAAGGGTGGGGGTGTCAGTAATTTAGCAATTATTTATTTTAAACCCTTCTGTGGTGTTGCCCAGCAAAAAAGCCCTTCCAGGTTTTGAATTCATAAGAGTGTAGGTGGAAGTGAGGGAAATACAGTTATAAATGTGTGATTTGCAATTGCTGTGTGCTGGAATCCTCCTTTACTGAAGGAGCTTGGTGAAAACACTTCTTGCCAGCGAGCTTCTGTTTCCTTAGGAGCTGTTTCCATCTGTTCATAAAACAGAGCTGTTAAATTGAGTTTGTGTTCACATTTCTTCTGTCTACATTTTTTTTAAAAAGTGAGAACGGGGTAGTTGATGTTCTAAATCTGGCTAGGAAAATAAAGGGGGCTGGCTACCTGGATAGGTTGTATTTTTTCACTTCATACCGGACTCTTGTGTTCAGGGTAGTAATTGAAGGGACACCTAAGTGTGGTCTTTTCTTTCACTTTTGTGAGGGATTTTCTTGTTGCGATGGACGTTTCAACTAACAATGTGGGAAGGTAGGCAAGCATCGTTTCCATTAGCGGAAAAGTTAAAAAATACTTAATCCTCTTCTACCTTGGCAGCGTACTTGTGAAGTAGCCCAACTGTTTTTAGGCATATGTACATCTGCTTCCAAAATGTCCATTTTACTCTCATCCCTAGCTTGCTACCTTGCTAGCAAGTGCAACTTTTTGCATGAAGAAAGTGATATTTGCTCATCCTTTTGCACAGGGGACAGCATTGCACACACTTTTTCCACTACCAGACAGATCGGTTTGGTAGGCAGGCAAACAGGGACTGGAGCAGGGATGTCAGACGTGCTTGGCTCTGCCCAGTCCACATGTTGGGCCTTGCAAAGCAGAAAGCATTCCTGTGATCCTCGCCCAGCCCTTCTGCAGGCAGAGCGAGGAATGAAGTGCTGAAGACCAGGGCAGCTTTTCCATTTGCTTACTGACCCAGTGTTTACTGCTCAAGGAGGGAAACAATGTTTTTAAACCCAAATTTACATTTTGGTAAAGCTGGGCTGGCAGCTTTGGCTGTAATACACAGATCCTCCTCATTTATTATTCTGTCTTGTGAATCATATTAATAATACATGAGGCCTAAGTTTTGTTCCCTATGTGTGCCAAACAAGGAAAAATTAGGTGACCCAGTTATGTCTGTTTTGCAGAGTTGGATGCAGCAGGACAAACTTGTAGGATTTGGTCTTCTAACACAGTTTAGTGAAAGATACAATTATTTGAGCCAAAAAAAAGGCTATCCTTATGAAATGCACAGCTGAGTCTTTTTCCTGAGAGAGGCATTAAATAATGGCACTGCGAAGTACAAACATGCTTAGCTGCAAGATAGACGAGGCATTGGCAGCCCCAAACATTCCTGTTGACCTTGCGAAACTGTCTCACCCGTAGCTGGAGAGACCAGTTCCAGCCGTGATAGAACAGGGCATCCTGTATGGCTTCATCAGCTTTTGGTACCTCTTCCTTCAGCACTAGTAATTCAGGTATGATCACTGGGATTTTGACAGTATTCAGAAATACCAGTAATGCTTTGCTTAGACCAAGAAATACCAATGGATGTATGAATGGGCTTATGAATATCCTTGGGTTCTACCTCTTTATTATCAAAAAAGTTTACGCAGAAATTGGTATTAATTCAGTTAAATCTTTCCTTTTTTAACTGGGAGATAACAATGTTTATTTTTAGATTCAAATTCTTCTAGGCCCATATCCCATTTGTTCTCTTGATCGAGCAGCCTTCCAGTAAGGTTCTGTTAATGCTATGGAAATCCCTTCAGTACATAATGGTTCTTGTTTTTCTATCTCCCTGCCTGGCTTTTTGTGCTGAAAAGACAGATGAAAATGTTGTGGGATTGTTTCTCGTATGCAACATAATGTATTTGACAAGAATAGGAAAAGATATTAATTCTGTGTTTTTCCTATTACAGTAGGATTCAGTGGTTCTTTGATAACAGTTTGATTTATAGGACATGCCAGATTAGTTGCTGTTTGGTTTTCCTCTTTTGCTGATCAGCTGTCGTGGAGCCACCAGCGTTCTTCATTTGGCATGCTGCATCCTGGTGCCTGTTCCATTTCCTTAAGCTGTTGTAATTCAGTGACATACATATTTTAAAACAAGTTTCTTTTTTATTATTATGCCTTATGTTTTAGCTTAAAAACATGTTTATCTCTGGTTGGGGCAGCATCGTGAGTTGTGTGATAGAGGATGAGGACAAGGGGAGACTTTGTGTGCAGTAAAGTTACTTTATTTCCGTGGTGAAGGACCTTGCATGGTTTTATCTGTTCTGAAGTCTTTGGCTCGGAACGTAAGCCCATTGGGGCTGGAAGAATTTTGATTATAAGTCTGAAAAATGGTTTTATGTTCTTATATTCCAGTGACACCTTAAGTGGAAGGTGTTTGATAATGCTTTCTCATGCCTGTGGGAGTGCACAGTGTGTAGCTGGGCTTCAGCAGAATCTTGCAACCAGGAGAAAATCTGCATCTTACTTTCCATGCTGGAAGTGCTGATCAGTATGACCAGCTCAAGCAGCAGTTTTTAGTACCTGTACAATTGTTGAGAGGCTGGCGTGAAGATCAAATGATGCCAACCTCCCCATGTCCTGCAGCATTCACAAATTGCACGAAGCAGTCACTGCTTGTGTAGACAGAGGGACAAAAAACTGAGCAGAGGCAAAATCAGCAATGCCTTTGCAGGAGTGGAAGGTGGGTACAGGTGAGCAAAGAATTAGTAGAATTTAGAGACGGTAAGTTTCAAAGAGCCAAAGAATTAACCTGAGCTGAGAAGTGCTTCTGGAATCGATCATTGTGTAGCACACAGGTCTGTTGAGGCTTTCAAGGCTGTGAGCATAACTCATCCTGGTGATGATTCAGCTGTCCTTCAGCTGTCTTGCTAAACTCTTTCTCATATTTTGCACTTCTTCCCTCCCACCCCTAAAATACACAGTTGTGAAATATTTTTAGATTCTATTTCTTAGGGTTCATTAGGGATGAACATGGAAGTGTTGATGTATAATGGAAAGCACTGGACATGTGAGCTGATGGTTGTCGTAGCTGGGAACAAGGAGGTAGAGCATGTGATTTTGGACTGGTCACCAGGCCTTTTGTTTTGTCCTCATACCTTTAGAAAAATTAATGAAACCTGATTTATATTATTTACTCCAGACATTTGGAAGCCTTTAGTGGTAAATATGCATATTGTTCAGAGGATTTGCCCTGCAGTTTAGCAGAGGATTTTTCGAGGTATGGTGTGCAAGCTTGATGATCTATCCATTTATTTGCTGTGATGATGGGGAGGTGACTTCAGCTGGGAGCAACTGTGTGGATCTGACAGAGGCAGCATGTTTTTCATGTTGCTGCTGACTTGTAAAGGGGCTGCTATTGTTTTTAAGTGAGACAATCTGCAGTTTAAGTCTTCTAGCTGGTCATGAAAACGATTTGTGTAGAGTATGTTTCAGTTCTCAGCTGAATTTCTCTGAATTTATAAGGTCAGGAAAACATTTGATCTTTCTCTTTTAATTTGTGTTTGGTGTTAAATATAACATAAATGCATAATGATTATTATTAGCAATTTAGGGGAGGATTGGGAATTCTGCTGGTAGCCATAAATACGCTGTAACTGTCAGTAGGACATAAATGCATCTCAGAAGTGGTTAGTACCTGTGTGCTGATCTTCTCCTTTAGGAAGGAGCTCTCAGGTGTGTGGTGAGTATTTGTACAGTCTGTGTGGGTTCTTTGAGGTCTACAGAAATGAGAGCAGCAATTAGATCCTGTAAATGGTCCTGTTGTCAATGCTGTAGATAATCTTTCCTGGGACTGCGTTGCATATTTAGAGGGCAAGAACAGTGGGAACTAATTAGCGAGGTATGGCTTAAATAGAGCAGGCAATTTTTCTCCTCTGGAGAAATGAAATGAATTCTTTTAAGCCCATGATAAAGCTCAGCTGCTGCAGAGCTGCTTAGTAAGAGCCACTGTAGAGAACATATGGGTGAAGCTAGCAGGTACTTCACATTCACCCTTTTTTGAATAAATCTGGTGAACAAAATGGTTGAGTAGCCCTAGCTACCCCATCCTTGTTTCTCTGCTAGTCATGGCACGTGCATGGGGTCACTGTGAGCAGCCATGAAAGAAACTGGAATAGTCTAGATTTGCCTTCGCTTACTTTATTTTTAAAAAGAGAGTGTGTCTGAAAAGTTTAAACAGGTTTGATAAATTAATGAGTGGTGCAGGTATGCGTATCTTCCCTAATCAGAAACACTTAAGTATAGCAGCTTATGGTAATTATTACATAGTTCTAGCTGTGATGCTGTCCTAAGTAGCAGGCCCTTACTATTTCATTGCACGTAAAAGGACCTGAACTACCGCTTCATTTGTGAGCTTGAACAGCTTGTCTTACAGACTAATGAGATGGCAGTAAGAGCTGTAAACTCTTACCAAGCCGATGTGCCCAGTGTAAGTTGTGAAATATGTTCAGAAATATGTCACGAGTCTAAAATAACACATGTAACTGTTCGACATTGGGGACTGAACAGTGAGGTTGGTCTGAAATGTTCTCAGCAAAAGAATTTTATAGCCCAGCATTTAATTGCCAGTCTTTGTAATTGCTATATTCACATAACATATGCATAGCTGAAAACAATAATTTTGGTCAAAGTCACCATGCTTTCCATTTCTCCCTAGTTTTCCTCAAATCTTTGGTAAGCTACGCCTGTTTTTTTTTAATCTAGAAGAAATTACTTGTCCCTACTTTTATTGGCTTTTCCAGGGAGCAGGGGTTTATGCTGAAAGCTTCTTAAAGAATGCAAAGCTGAATGCATTCCATTCTCAAGTGATCGGGAATGTCATTGGTATGGACAGGGTGTAAATCTTGCAGATGTAGAATGGCTTGACCTTTAAGAAAACTTATTCTTTAAGAATAAAAAGGATCTACAAACTCCAGACTAGCCTACGCTTTTATGAATTTTGACTAGACCAGGATATAAAGCAGACTGTGATTCAAAACATACCGAATGGAGTTTTTTTCTGGTTCTTGGCTTTGTATATTTCTGTAATGCTTTGCTTGTTTTCTTTTCACAGGGCAGTTTCCCCATCCTTTTTTTTTTTTGTCTCCAAATCTTAACATTAATCGGGACTGAACACACGGATTATCTGATCTTCTGTGGTTTTTAGAAGCAGGTATGTTGGCAGGGAAATCTCTTAATATTTTACTTGTTTGGGAGGGGACAGGGTGGGGGAGCTTTCTTCATATATGTACCAGAAGGAGCTGTAGGTTTAGGGAAATTCTGGTAAGTAACATTTCATCATGTATAGCATATTAATATCACTTTATTGAGAAAGTGAAGTGGCTGAGTACTTCAGTAAGACTTTCCAGTCCTTCGTCTGTAAAGATGGATTGTGCTGACTTCTGAGAATAGACTAGCTTCGTAAGTGGTTGTGGAAATTCACTGGTGTAATTATATGATACATATGGTGGGTATTATTTGTCATCCTAAAGGATATGATCCTTCTATGATTCTTCATAAAAGCTCCATGTAACAGGGACAGAGATAGTTTTAAAGATTTCAGTCTCAATATTGACTTAAGACTTTTGTTTCTACTTGAATGTCAAGTAGTAAAAGCTGTGGTAGCTGAAATTCACCCAAAATAATTATGCGGTGTATGAAGAGCAAAGCACTGTTGTGCTGTAATCTTAATTTAGCCTCTTTATACATATATTTTTGTAGGTTTTGAATCATGCTGCATATTTTCACCCTATGTAGCTACTACCACTGTGAGGTATTCACCGACTGGGTAGATTTTAGTATTTTTTAATCCTTCCTGTTAAATAGGTAGCTTCATGATGAATCCATCTTGGTGAAGCTTGCTTCAGAAGAACCAGGTTTAAATAGGATATATTTCACCATCCCTTTTTATAAGTTTGATAAGTTAATAAGTAACTGGAAGACTATTATACTGGAAAACAATGAATAACTATATGTATTGTCTGTCAGTCTCTCAAATCATCTGATGTGTAATGAATGGGATGCCGAAATGTGCGCATCTCCCCAGCTGGCATGGAAGCAGCAGCAGCGTTTTCTTGGAGTTTGTGGATAGTGCCACCTATTGGTTGATATTCCATATAACTTCCATTCTTAAACCATAGGTGTGTTACCACGTTTCAGGTGTCTAGGTTTTGTTTTTTCCTGGACGAAACACTTCAGCTTCAGGAAGAGCTCTTCTCAGTGCAATACAATGCATGCTGATGGAGGGGTTGAGACTGTGAAAAGACCTCTTAGAGAGTGCTGTTGAGCTGTTCTCTTTCTGTAAACAATTTTTTCACCCAGTTTCTTTAGAAGTACAAAGTCATGCACTTTTAAACTACTTCGAAGCACTTGTTTGCTGTCTCTGGCTGCTCCACTCGTTGCCCTATCAGTCTTTGTTCCCAGACTTTACTGATTGCATTTCTTAACAGAACTGTTGGATCCGTTTGGAAAGAGAGATGTGCCCATTTGTCTGAACAGACTACTGTGAAAGCTAAAGTAGTGAGAAGTTATGTCAGGTATCATTATAGAGTATATTTATATGAAGAATCCAAATATAAGAATTGAGGAAAAAATACAAATATGATAAACTCTTGGATTAGTTTTTTTTAATTACCTCCTTATTTGTGGCACTTGATGTTGTCAGACCAGTCAAGATATCCATGCATTTCCAAACATGAATATTAAGAATATTGTGATTACTCCTAATAATATTCAATGTTTTTCTTTATGATTTTCTAATGTGGAAATTCTAACTATTTTTTTCTACTGCTGCAGCACTAAATAAATTCTAACAGAGATTGAATTGTCCCATCACACAGGCCCATTAGCTGTGATATTATTAGACCTTGCTGCTCCGAGTGTTTTGTAGAGTGATAGATTGGTGCAATTTGGAAATGCTGGAACAGCATGTAGTGGTGTAATCTAGCAGATCAAAACAGTACTGTAAGACACACATTGCTTGAATAGAGTTTCCCTATTGACAGTAAGTAGAAAATGAGGAAGAATTCAATGCCTTTTTTGGGAAGGAGCAGGGCAGGGTGATAAGTGCATAGAGAGCTAACTGTCTCTAGGAGAGTGGAGAAAAAAGTAAGTTGGACTTGATGACATAAATGTATTGTGTATTTGAGAGGGGACTATGCAGATGAAGAAATGAGGCAAAAATGTATACAGGAAAAGTCCTGTTATGTTGTTTGTTCTCTTCTAAATTGATTTCTTCCACTACTAATACAGCACCTTCCTGCTTCAAGTAACAGTATTAAGGAAATAAAATAGTAGTATGTGTCAGTTCAACATAAAGAACCAGTCACACATTTTCAACCTTTCAAACTTGTTTGGTATCTTGATTTAATGGTTATTGTTTCATCTGTCTCAGGATAGAAATAACTTAACATCTCTTGCTCACTGTCTTACTTTGTTCATTAGCTTACTGTTGACATCACTTGTTACCACTCACAAATTGCACTGAGGATTGCACTCCTAGGAACCTAATCCAATCTACTTATGTCAGAGTTGATGTCCAAAATTATGAGATCATCTTATTCCGCCTTCAGAAAGCAATTTGCTGATTATAGCAAAAAAATAAAATAATCATCACCTTGCACATTTACAGGCTACAAGTTTTTAAGCCCAACTATCTCCCAAATGGGTATCATGCAAATCTTCCCAGTGGGAACTTCTTCAGATAGGACTGGTGATGGAGCTTTCTCCACTCTGCTGTCTTCATGCTAAGTAATGTGGGTGGTAAAGCCTATCCCTGCAGCTGCTACTTAAGTTTGCATTATTTCTGACTCATTCAGGAGGGCCCATATGTAATTTTAAACGGTTTCCACACCCAGATTACTTTCCCTTAAAAATAATAGTGATAATAAAGTGGGGGGAGAGGTTGGCAATGACTACAGGAGAACATTACATGGAGAGCAGTGGTGTTTGAACCTGCTGTGGTACTGTCTTCACTAAGCATACCTCATGTCTCATGCATTCCCTTCATTACTAAGATTCAAGAAATCAGATTTGTAGCGTTATATAGGACCAGACTCCAATGTGTGAATGGAAACAAATTGGAGGATGGTTCTGGAGCTGATTCTCTGAGCTGTATGTTGTGGAAGAGTAGCTGCTTTATACTTCCATCCAGGCATTCCTGAGCAGGGGTTGTTTCTCCAACATGCAGTACTTGTAAGAGGTTTATTTAGTTTATTATGCTTCTGTATTCATGTATTATTTGAAACATTATTGTTTCCTAATTTTGCAGTTAAGATTTTTACTATTGCTGACTTAAAAATTATCAACATATTTATTAATAGCAGCTGAAGGTCATTCCTGACCACTTTTACTTTGTCTTGGTAACCACAGTATTGTGGACTTTGAAGAATTATTGGATACTCAGGCAATAAATTATGATGATGTTATACCATCTAGAATTTACTTGGTATTGTCTGTTTATTCTCTGATGTTACTATTTTTAATTAAAATAGAAAAGCAAAACTTCAACTTAAGCAACATGAGAAAGGGTGCTAAGCTGTATTCTTTCCCTGTTCCTCTTAACTCTTCTTTCTCTTCAAAACAATTATATAAATTGTTACAAACTTTTACAAAATGTGTTTTTTGTAATCATAAATGAGGAAGACTTAAGATTTCATGCAGCTTTTTGTTTCTCCAGTGTAAGCTTGATGGCTGTACATTCTGCATCCTGTTTTCATGTTGACTGTGGTTATTTACAGGGGAATAAAACAAAAACACAGGCTTTTCTGTCAGGGTAATTCTTTCATCTAGTTGTTAGGTTTCTTTTTTTTCTACTCATGCAGTAATGTAACAACAGATAATGAGGTAGTAGTAATTTTTAATATCAGCCTCTTTGAATCTTTGGGTTGAGTAAGGCCCAGTTTAGCTATTCAGATTTTTAAGGGGATATAAAGCTTTTGATTCCTCCCTATTTCAGGCTACTTAATGTTCTGCCTGCTGGTGAAAAATTGGTGGTTTAAGAATTAAACTTTATTATTGCTCCTATTATACCCCATTACCTGTTTTGGTTTGTCTTTTTCTGATCTTATCATGCCTTCAGGAAATCCAGGAGCTGGCAGGAGGGGAATGAACCGTGAGGGCGTCCCCGGAAAGAGTCCGGAGGAGATGTACATTCAGCAGAAAGTGAGAGTCCTGCTCATGCTGAGGAAGATGGGATCAAATGTAAGATGTCGCAAGCTGTCACAGCCCATGTTGTGTAGCTTTCCAAATATAATTTCGCAGCAACTGGGATTGTGCTTACTGAGATGGGCAGGCAATGGTTGGGTTTTATTGCTGAATTGTTTTAGCCATCATTGATTTAACCATCACCTGTGATTAAATGCAATTGATTTTTTTGCAAAAATAAAAGTTCTGAGACTTGTGATGCCTGAAACTGCATCTGAACACCTGATTATTACTCTATATAAGCCAAAGTTTTTCATTATTGTGAAACTAGGAGAATAAGGCATCTGTTTTAAAGTGGCTTTGAATCTCTCCATGAATGTATGATGTACCAGTTTGCTGCTGTTATTGCTTGCTGGTATTATAATTTGTACAAATAGCAGTGTAAACTGTTGAAGAGTAGAATAGAGACAACTGTGACGTTTCTTACTGGGGAGTCAGAGGTGATATCTTCATTATTTCTTCATTTTAGTTTTGCTGACTGACTCTTTGTACATTTCCAGCTGACTGCTAGTGAAGAGGAGTTCTTGCGCACATATGCAGGTGTAGTGAATAGCCAACTTAGCCAGCTTCCTCAACACTCAATTGATCAGGGTGAGTACCGGATTTGTTTGCATTTTGTTTAATTAATGAGAAACAGTCTCAGAAAATACTAAATTTAGGTTCCTATTTTTCTTAACAGGTGGTTTTATTTTGTCAAATAAAGTGAGTCTTGGATATACCTAAGATTACTTAGGGTGAAGGGCATTATTCGCCATGATAGCTCAAAACATTTTTGGCCAAAAGCTTGTGAAAGGAATTGATGTATTGTATATCACTTCGCAATGTATTTGATAAATATAAATGAATTCTAACCTCATTGATTTTTTTTTTTTTTTTTTTTTTTCTGAACGTGAAGTTAAACTCAGGCATGCCTAGGCCCCTCTGATTCTGTCTCACTGTATTCAGTATGGGTCCTCTGCCTAAGTCAACTTTCATCTGAATTTTTGTATTTATTCTTACTGTGCTGAAATGGCTCAGTTTCAGAGAAAGTTTAGCAACAAGAGGAATTTGTTTCCCATAGCATTTCTTTAATTTGCACAACATAATTCCTGAACAAGGGTGGTGGATATGAAATAACTTCACAATCAAATTTGCTTAATGTATGTGGCATGTAAACTCTGACAGTAAATAAATAATAATAATAATAAAAAAATCTACTTCATACTAAAATAATACAATACCTTTGAGAAAAGGTACAGCCAGAGATAACTGTCACAGTAGAACTTCCATACTTATTCTGGTAAATGCTGAATTATTTAGTATGCTATTTTAATTAATTGCCATACTGTATTATTTTAATTTGATTCCTTTAGGTTCCCATTAATGGGATGAAGTAGGTGGTATTTTTGTGAATTCTTTACAGAAGTCTTGGAAAGCAATTGTGTGGTGGTATTCTGAAGCTACAAATACATTCTGAACCTGAATGCTTATTTCTGAATATTTTTTCCCCTTCATAGGCTTCCTGCCAGACCACATTCATAATGTGGGATTTGGTTTTGAAGGAAAATTGCTAGTCTCTTATGCCGGAAAGAACTGAGTTGAACAGAAATTTAATATAGATCTGAGACATTTAGAAAACCATTAGAAACACAACCCGTACAGACTTGCTCTTCAGTTTTAAGCCTGTGTGTTCATTCCTCACATAGCTGGGGGATTGATGGAGATAGATACACCTGTGTATTTTGGCTCAGAATTGTTAAACTTTTCTGCCAGTCTAAAGAGAAAGTTTGCCAGTTTCTCTTCAAAAACTGAGGAAAACGTATTCAGTTAAGAATGACTGTCTTAGTTACCAGACAGTTATGGTGCTGTCTTAAGCAGTTGGCATTTGTCAGCTTTATCCCTAAAATAGTTACATTTCTCATAATAAAAGTGTAAGCTGAATTGTCTGAACTTTGGCAAAGAAGAGATAATAAAAGCAGAAGTCCAGCCAGGGGACACTGATACTTTGTACAGCTGTGTTCCAACATAGATTAATCTAACTTTCCTGTTTAAGCTGTCTGCTTTTATCATTTGTAAAATTAACAAACTATTTTCTTACTTCACAAAGGGTTTTGGAAACTTAGTTCTAATAATGTTGGAGTGCTTAAAAATTCCTGCCCTGGTGTTATAAGGAAAGCCCAAAGTACCGTTTCTGATTGCTTTCAATTTGTTAAGATGCTGCTGTTCCAGATAAGGGTCAGAAACTTGCAGGTGAAAAAAGATTTTGACTTAAAATTTAAATGTATTCAAAAGAGAGACCAACAGTTACTTATTCTGCTTCTAAACTCCCTAATGATGCAATGCAGAAAATCTGAGAGCTTTATACATTGTTCAAAAAGTTGTCTTTGTTCCATAGTTGAACAGATGCTAAATGATTTCCCTGTCAGCATTTTCTTAAAGTCCTTGAAGATTTTTTTAGACTTTTTCCATAGGGAAATGAAGCCCTCCCTGTTGTTGCTAGCTTTGATCTGATCTGAGACACTACTGTCTTTCCTGTGTGATTTGACCTACGATCCACCTTCAATACTCCTAAATTATAGTCAAGCTGTTGTCCTGTCCATTACGATTTTTCTTGGTAGAAGAAAATAGAACAAAGAAAGAAAATACCTAACTATTTAGAAAAGTGGGAAAAGATGTTGGTCCTTTTCATATTCAGACATGCTGTCTCTCCAAATTAACGAGAGCGTAGCATGAAGAACAAATTGAAATGAGGAAACCTAGCCAAATACCATTTCCTCTGGAGAAGGATGGAGCTGCAGTATGCTGTAAAGGCATGAGCAACTGTAATTTGTTGCTCTGGACTTTGATCCTTGGAAAACCTCTGCAGATTTGTAATAGTCAGTTATGATAATGTTGCTCTTTGCTCTTTTTCTTCTGTGATTTTACTTTATTAAGAAATGTTATGTGTCATTTCTTAATGAAGAAACCCAGCAGCGACCATTACCAGCTGTCAGTACCTTTTGCTGTCTCCTAGCGTTGGTGAAGCATGAAGGGTTGATCATTAAAGTACCAAAACCAGAAGATAAAAATGCCACGGCTGTCTGATTTGCCATATTAAGGGAGATTCCATCTCCACTAGATGGCATCATCTTGCACTGAAATCCCTGTCCCAAGTCCACACGCTTGAGGAACTTAAATGTTTTGTGTCCTTCAAGATTCCTTAAAGGAATTTTCTTCCCTGCTTTTTTTAATGTTCTCATTGAGTCTCCTCCAGAGGATTTTTTTTAGTCTTTATGCAGTTTGCCTTACACAACAAATAAGAGGTATGTTATTTAAGGAGTTAGTCTAAAAGACTTGGTAGACTAGCAGATTTCACAGTGCTTTTTTTTCCAATAAGAAGACAAATTGCTCTCGGCCTAATTTGTCCTAGACTTCAGAGCCATTTTTCTCTAGCAGGCACACACAAGGCAGAAAGCTGATTTCATACTCTCATTTCTTTCCCCAAAAGGGAATGACGTTTGGGGCATTCTAAAAGCTTTGGTATAGGCCTGCAATTTTTTGTGAATTACTTACATATGCTGTAGTCTGGCCCCACAATTGCAGAAAGTTTTTTGATGTTGTTAAGAAGAGTACAAATGATGATTTAGGATTTCATAAGTACATTACAGTCCCCAATACAATTTTTATGCTTTTCCTTGTCGTGCATCCATGAAATAGTGTCCTAGAACAGCTGGCAGGTTGCCTCACAGTAATTACCTGAGGTAGGACTGCTGAGCCTTGTCACTGTCTGGTGCTCCCTACTAAGTTTTTTTGATAAAGATCTGTCAACCTCCGTAGTTGAGTCTATTTGTATGACCACAGGGAGTCAACTGTGTGTCCCAATATATATTTGCAGCTATGTGAGAGTGCACCGAGGAAAGAAGTTTGTGCTCGTCCCTGCTGAATTCAAGTAATTGTGCTATAAACCATCATTTAGCCACTATTTAATAATAATAACACTGCCATTTAAAGTACCTCCATGGTACTGTGCTTACCTTATTAGGATTCAGCAATATAATTTAGTTTCTAACTTTCATCAAAAAGCACCTTAGAAAGCTTTGTGATTTTTAAAGCAAGCTTGAAGTCTGTCTCCCCTTCAATTTGTGTTTAGTTTTCTAGGAAAAGGGGAAATTAAATTCTTAGCTTTTTGTTTCCCATTTTGCTTTCAGAAGAAATTTGTCAGTTCAGACATACAAAACTATTGTTTTAGGATTATTTATAGATCTCTGTTTATATTTGAAAAATACATCTGGAGCAACTTCGCTCTTGAAGCACCTACATTGTATCCTGTTGAATTGAACCTTAATTTCCTGACAGGGATCTCAGAGTTAGTCTGACCATGTTACTGAATGGATTTGTATAAATCAGATAAAAACAACATATGTCCAGGACTCTCTACTGTGTTCCAGCAGGTATCACATTGAAATAGGTGCAATTCTATCCAGGATGTCTTCTAAACTCTTTACTTCCACAGGCACAGCTTATATTAGAGCAACAGATCTGTAAAGGCATCTTGAATATCCAGAACATGTATTCCTGTCTTAACGTAACTGTCTTTTTATTCCAGCTCTATTTGCCCTTTCTTTTTAAGGTATTCCAGAATCTTAGGAAGTGCTTGGCCTTTTGGTGTGTTGCCTTTGATATCCCTCTATAGAGTTGCTGTTTTCTTAATCTGGAATTCACCAAGAGCAAGAGTTCACCAAGAACAAAGAATGTTTGGACAATTTAGGTGCCTGGAGTCAGTTCATAGCTTGATATTTTGGCTGGTTTTATTAATACTTGGCCTGCTCACCCATTTTCTTCTTTAAGGGATCTGTCCATGTTGCATCCACAGCAATTATGAGGCTTATCTGATAAATGAAATACTTGATTACCCATCAAAAGATAAGCTACAGGCAGAGAGGATGAGATCTCACTAATGCAGGAAGGTCTGAACAGAAGTTAAAAAAACTAAACTGAAGTATTTAATGCTTAAATTTAGTATTAATTAAGAGCCTAAATATTTGTACCATGTTATTAATGTTATTTTATAAACATTTTATCTTCGGATCATTGCTGCAATCTTGTTAAAGTGCAAAATATATGGCATTTTTCTTAAGGAGCATTTTTTAGCTGACATCTGTGTGGTTTTTTTTTTTTTTTTTTTCTTTTTTTTCATAGCCCCAAGACTAACTGAGGAACCCAAAGCCATCCCTTTTCAAATAGTGTCTTTTCTAAAGGGGGGATGTGATCATGAGCTGTTTTGAGATATTGCATATTAGTGCTCTTCCCTGCATTGCAGCAAGAGCTAATGCAGCTCAGACTCAATAGGTTTCTTGAGCTTGAAGTGATGATATTTCTTAAATATTTTTAACACAAGCAAAACGCCTCTCAGGAATTTATATGCACAGAAGCATCATCTAAAAAAAAAAAACACACCACCATATTTCCTGCTTCTCAGTTACTTAAATTTCTAAATGGTAGGCTAGCACTTGGCTGCCTTAAGTCTCTGCTCTGTGGTGTATCTGAAAATGGAAGCTATGCAGCTAGTAAGCATGATATGTGAATTATACCAAGACCTTGGTGATTACAGCTCTGTTGTTCCTATAGCAACAGGAGTGTCATGCTGGTTCTTGAAGAAAAAGCTGGTCTCTTGGGGAGGGCAAAGCTGAGATGCAAACGCACGCCTCAGCTCGGTGAGACACATTTTCTGGATGGTAGGGTATCAAAAACAAATCTAGGCTGCTTGTGGAGCTAAGAGGGAGACTGCAGCCATGAAGTATCAAATAGTGGTGGAGAAAATGAGATATCAGAGCTCTTCTCAGTGTAGGGCTGTTTTTTCTCTTTTAAACACCGTGCTTGTCTTAATGTGTTCCTCTTCTCAGCAGTGCATGTTGTATTTTTAGAAAGCTAAGCTAGGATATTAAGACTGGGAATTTCAAAGAAAAGTTGATATTTAGAAGATAGTTGCTGGAAAGTGATTGAAGAAGTGTGTATTCAAAGATCTTGAGGAAAGTAAAGATTTTTTTTTTCAATTTGGCATCCTTTCAACGCTCACAACAGGTTTAACCTTTTGATCTCCAAAAGCTTTTCAGGTTTATTAATTTTGCAGGTGGCTACAAACAAGACAGTTCTGTGTATCTATTCATCATTCCTGGAACACTAGGAAATAGCAGTTACAGGTAACATCTTGCTCTGTGTTAAGGCAGTGTGTTTTGAACCCAGCTTGTACCCTACTGGTTTGATGTCCCTGTAGGTGAGTACTTGCTGTGGAAAGCATTAGGTAAGAGTTAAATATTCAACTTTCAAGAAGGATAAAGGTGCGAAAGTATAAGATGAAAGAAGTGGGAAAAGGTTTTTTTATGTCTGAAAGTTTGTGGCAATCAGTGCTTTGCCCCTGGAGGTAGAAGGGAAATGTTTTGTTGGGTATATGCAGGTCTCTATTTCAGTGTAGAAATGTGTGTCCAAAAAAGGGGAAGCTTCTGGAGGGAGATGTTGTATGTATAGAATGTGTTAGGTCAGGTATACGTGTACCTTCCTCATTGTTCTATAAATTAATTACTGGAAGTGCAAAGCTCAGTGGAGGATGTGCCGAAAGTAAACATGGTTCACAGTCCTATTGTCTTAATTGCAGACTTTTGGCAACGTGCAGCTTAACTTTATAACCTGTGCTCTGCTTTTTCAATTTTTTACTTGATTAGAAAGAAAACATCCGTTATGAGAGCCAAGTGAGACTGCTGCAGAAGCCTTATTCATTAGTACTTTAATCCCTGCCTTTCTTTCACTGCATAGAAACCCCTGCTCCGTTCTCTGGAAATGTTTGTGTTTGCACAGGAGTAAAAGCGGCTGTGCAATTGCTTAATGAGCAGACTTGCTAGATTGGTTTCATTTAGCTCTGGATAGCTTGGGTTGCAGGACTGGATTTGAACAAAACCTGCTTTTGTGCTGAGAAATGTGGATGAACTTTTCCTAGAGAAATGTCACCAAGGATTTTTTTTTTTTTTTTTTGCTACAAGGTATTTTCAGAAATAATGATTTACTGTAAGCGGCCCCTGGAAGGTTAAAAGTAGTCACAAGGGTATCCCTTTCAGTTGCAGACTGAGATGAAAATTATTATTCAGCAGATAATTTTTTTCATTCTGTTCCCAGGTCATTGAAATGCTTCTCAGTCTTACAGCACATTCTCTTTGAGAAACTAAAAATGCTTGACAAACTCCTCTGCTAGTACATCAACATCTGTATTAGAGGCAACATTTTGTCGTAGGGAGGATAAAGTGAGTTGCCAGAGATTGCACAATGCTTTGAGGCACAATCACACGTAGTCTTGAAATTCCAGATTGGTAGACTGAGCCCCAAACTCTAAGAAATGAATTTGGGGAACTGAGGCATCATTTTACTAGTGCAATATTTCTTCTCCCTTTCTATTGTTTTTGCTGCCTCTGTCTCTTGTCAGGTCTCCAGGTACGTATTTATTTGGGGGAGTTTCCCCCTCAGTATCATTCTTCCCCTGAAAGTGTACTTTTGGTTTTGTTTAATTGGTTGTTTTCACCAGATA